>QVRM01000850.1:0-325000 GCA_003439945.1 Dermanyssus gallinae
TCCTACCGCCATCCACAAGTACGTGCAGAAACGTATGAGAGCTAAGGAGAGCCTAGCCACTATCAAGCGACGATGGCTCCTACGCAACGAACAACTTTGAAAAAGCTGAAATCTTAAAAATGTTTTTGCTGCAAACCTACCCTTCACACACGACGAATTGGAGAAGCGGAACTCTCACTCCGCTCTCCCTGTGCCAACGCCTGACAATTTGATTGTTGTGAATGACGCTGACTCATCGCCTGAAAACCTTGCTAAGCATCTTCACGGGCTAGCCAAAAACGCAGGCTACCCCTGAGGGAATCCCTGCCTTTGTATATAAAAAGTGCGGTTATGAGGTATGTGTGCCACTAGCAATTATATTTCGTCGATCCCTCGAGGAGGGATCTGTATCGAGTCTTTTTCGTTGCGCTCTTGTCTGCCCTGTACATAAACGTGGGGATAAAAGCGATCCTAACAACAAAAGGCCGGTCTCGCTCACGTCAGTGCCTTGTAAATTGTTCGAGAAAATCATCACTGAAGCGATCTACAGCAATGCTAATGCACAGGGTCTGACCTTCAAGGAACAATTTGCGTACCGTCCCGCCACTCTACGGTCCTGCAGCTGCTTGAGAACAAAATGACTGGTCTCTTATGGTTAACGAGGGAAGACCATTTGACTGCGTCTACTTTGACTTCAAGTCCGCCTTCGAAACCACAACGCACTCAAAGCTGCTCAACATTCTGCCGCGTTATGGAGTTGGAAGTCGTATTATTAACTGGATTAGGCCTTCCTCACCAATAGGTCTTTCAGAGTCAGGGTAAATGATTGCCTATCCTCCACTGCTGAAGTGACGTCGGGTTGCCCTCAGGGCACTATACTAGGTCCACTAATGTACATACTGTATACTGACTCCTTGAAATATATAGTGCCCCAGCCAGTGCAAACAAAATATATGCTGACGATGTAAAAATGTATATAGCTGTAGATAATGATAAGAATGCCGGACTTCTTCAAAATACGCTTGATGCACATAGAGTGGTGTAAGAGGCTTGATCTTAAGCTCTCTGTAAATAAGTGTGCCGTTTTACACTTTGGCCACAATAACCCTGCACACAGATACACGTTGGGCTCGGAGGTGCTAATGGCTAAGACGTCTATTAAAGATTTAGGCATATTGACAACTGTATTCTTAGCTATACTCCCCACGTTTTAGAAATGGCAGCCCTGGCCACACGGAGGCTAAACTGAATATTTCGTTGTATTGTGTTAAAAAAACCCTCTCTGTACATAAGGTTGTATAAGCAATATGTTCTGCCGGTCCTACTGTATGCCTCGCCGGTGTGGAATCTAGGCTATTTCCGTGACAATAACACGCTTACTAAACTTCACAAGAAATTTGTCAGGCGTGTTGCGTCTCGCTGCAAAATTATGAGAATGACGTAAAATGTGAAGATATTGTTTCCATGTTAGAAGAATTGACAAATCCACGTTTACTTGGATATGTAAGCAGCCTGAGAGAGCGGCGAAGTTCTTCAATATTACCACAACAAGGACTCGCGCCGGGCTCAATATCCAGTCAAGAACTGTTGCAAAGAAAACGATTGTTAACAGGATGTTTGCATGGCGTCTAGCTTGTAGGTATAACCATACTCAACCCTTCTCGTAAGCCGCCGGCTTTGGCAGGGTTGTTTTCTTGTAATGGAGCATTTATCTGTGGTTGTAATAAGCCCCCCTGCTAAAGGGTGTGTGAATATAAATATATTGCACTGATGTTGCTCGTGCACTGAAACAAACGCAAATATAAGGTAACGCGCAGATATATATGTATCCTCTCCCCTGCCGTTATGCGGATTTTATTGTATGGATTGGCTGTTGTTTTGTTATTATATGATGTCGTTCCTAAGATAAAAATAAAAACTAAACGTGCATATCCGTAATTTTTTAGTGCTTTAAAGAGCTGTCGGATTCCCAGAGAGTAAGCGTGTAATTTATTGCTCTCATACGGGACAGACCTCGCATGTATTTCGCGTGATCTCGATAAGTCGAGTACACCACGTAGCATACAGATTGCATTACATTTTTACTTTTTGTTTTGGCACCCGTACGTGCCAACAGATGCTTTATTCTTGCCTCTACATTCAGCCACATTGACAGTAGTAACGGCACTAACTACTTCTTTATGGAAATATCCTTCTTAAGAACACCGCCAGCAGGGCCTGCCCTCATGCCCTAGACTTTGCCGGAGGCGGTCGTCTTCGTCGAATCCTTGCCTCTCGATGCAGTGGTCGAACTCTGACCGCAGCTTGCACGTATCCTTGCCCTTCTTAGCTATGGCGGTCGATACGGTCGGTTTGCCCCGGGCGAACGCGCCAGTAGGCTTGCCATTGCCGGCGGACGCCTCTTGCTTTGGCCGATGGAGCATTGCTACTTGCAGCCGGCGATTTGTCCTTATTGCCGGGGTTCCATCGGAGAAAGATTGCAATTCGAGAGTTTACCCTGCATTCCGCTCCAACTCGGCCCTATTATCGGCGTCCTCTTTGAGACGCTTCCCCTTAAGGTTTACGTACTCCTGATCTTCTTAAGCTTGTGCTACAGCATCCGCGGTAGTAAGACGCTAAATCTTGGGCGCTTTCGTCTTGGGCACCATCTTGACCCTGTGCTCGGTTCCTTCCTTGAGATTGATGGGCCAACGGTACTGACGAACATCGTCTTCCTTGGACAGATAGAAAAGCTCTATGACACCGTTTCAATACGGCAACTACTAACTACCACAAGTCCGACCACTGCCTTTATTACTACCGCTACTGCTGAAATCGAAGGCAACGGGCACGCTCAGTAGGACAACGACTGCCGAAAACGGTGCTCGTCAGAATGCCTTGCTTCATAAGGAAGCTCTGTTTATTATATACCCCGCTGATGTGACATGGCTGGTCACCATGAATGGCCACGCACAAGCGACGTCAAGGTTGTGGAAGTCTCTTCTATGGCTTAGCAGTGTATGGTAAATCAATGAAGTGGGTAGATGTTGAGTTTCATGGTGGTGCGTTGCAGCTCAGGAATGTTCCAGTAGAAATTATCTGTATTATGGTGATTATGTAAAAACTAAAAACAAACAAACGAATAATAATAAAATAATAGCTAACTTGCATGCACCTCGAAAAGTATATACATCATTCAGTCTTCAAACTCTATTGTGACTGTGTTGCATTGTAGGCGTATAAACGTTGATTTGCGGGTAAATACATATTCTAGTTTTATTTGCAAAATTATCAGCAGCGCTTATTTGACGGCGAATTAAAGCGGAGCTTACTTGCTCTGTTTTTATAAATTAAAAAAAAAATATATATATATACATATTGTATATATATATATATATATATAGAAAATATTGTGATGATTTATTAATCATTACAATACGTTTGCACACTCGGCAGTGCTCGCCTTAATAAAAATGGTGGTAAAAAGGTGTCACGTGAAGTTAAGAGTCAGTTGTCCGTGTCCTTGCTTGATGGTAGCCCCCGCTCCTATGGACCCGGTGCGAGCGATATATCCTCAAAGTTCCTTGCAAAGTTAAACGGTAAGATCCATAAGATTCCTCTTCGTGACGCCGAGCCCCAAGAGCGTCCTCGCAGATTCGGAGTCCCATACACCACTCATAGAGATAGTGATGGATCCGAATCTGCGAGGTTTTTGCAGGTAGGGGAGCGCCGCGCTTAGGAACTCGACGTCATATTTGGCGATCTTGTCTTGCCGTGCTTTTGCCAGGTCCCGGTTCGGGCCGCAAACCTCGGCAACTAAACCCAGACCTCGGTAGGTGTTGTTATTACGAGGTCGGGCTTTAGACCCGGTGCGCCCGGTCGACGGAATACTCGCTCACGAACCACTTCATGACCCCTTTCGCGGAGAAGACGCGCCACGCGATCACAGACGTCGTCAGTCTCTTTATGGTTTGTTTATGTGTTATATCGCACATCTGAGCGACATGAGCCAACGTCTCAGGCGCATGACACCCGTGCCTACAACGTTTGTTGTAGCCGGGCGTCCCCTGGCCAATCTGGCACGCGTTGGTAAGTGCGTTTGATCCTGACTTTAGTAGGTATATATATATATACTATATATATAATATATCTATATATATATCTATATATATATATATATATATATATATATATATATATATATATATATATATATTCGCATATAGCTGCGCTTTGTACTTTTGCTTGAAAATTTGGCAGTTACCCGTGTATTGTGTGAAATAAAAAGATCACGACGGACCAGCACAAGCTAAATCACCATTTTGCTACGGTGGGATCCAATACAGTAAAGGCTCTTCAAGTCAAGGAAAACGTTCAGCCAGCTCTGGAGGCCACCTGGTTTAAAAAAGATTTGTCATTCTCTTTTTGCCAGTAAGTACGCCGGAGGTACAGAGACGTTTAGAATCTACGAAGGCTTCCTGGGGCTGCAAGAATCCCAGACCGATTGCTAAAGCTGTCCTCCGCCACTCTTTCTCGTCCATTGGCGCATATTATAAACCGTTCCCTGACTACTGGTGTTGTTCCCGCTAGACTAAAGGTGTCCACAATTATTCCCTTATTTAAAAATAAGAACGATCGTAAAAATCCAAATAATTACCGACCAATTTAGTGGATTACCTCTCAAAGCTATTTGAAAAGGTATTTAAGTCCAGGTGCGAAGGGCACCTTAGTTCGATTGGTTTCTTTTCAAGGAATCAGTTTGGATTTCGTAAGGCACGCTCAACGGAGCTTGCCCTCGCTCATCTATATCAGGAGGTCGCAAAGTCTTTCCAGGACAACCAACTTTGCCTTGGCGTCATTTTGGATGTTTCTGCCGCCTTTAACTGTGTAAATCATTCGTTGTTCTTACATATGCTCGAAAAACTTGGTTGTGATAGCACTGCTGTGTCTTGGTTTAGGTCATACCTAGCGGAGAGGCAGCAGGCGGTAAAGGTAGGTTGTTTTGAATCGCCCTTAGAAGAACTAAACATCGGGACGCCGCAAAGGTCAATCTTAGGACCGTTTATGTTTATCTTTTTAATCAACTTCATTATTGAAGAGATCGCGTCAGAAGGGTCCTGTACGCCCATCGTCTATGCTGATGATACGACCTTACTTTTTCGTATTCAACCATCTGCGATACAGGCTGACGTACAGAAGGCTATGTAAGTAGTAGAGTATGCTGTTCTTGGGTTTGAAAAATTCGGTCTGGTGATAAATGCGGAAATACGGAAGTGACACTTTCCTCTACTATCAAATGTCTGGGCTCAACTTTACATGAGACGCTTAGATGGCATGATCACTTAGACGTTATTACGCCTAAATGCTATGCAGTCATTTCATCTATTCGTCGTCTACGAGAACTAGGAGTGCCTGTCGAGGCTCTTCTTATGGTGTATAAAATGCTATTAGTGCCAATTTATTGTTATGGTATTGTAGTATACACAGGTCACACCTATACACATCCACACAATTAGAATCACCACACATCCAACAGTACACAACACCACACACCAATTCTCCAGTCAGCTGTTCCCGCCAAGAGAGAGATCCGCCTTCTCCAAAGGCAAACAATCGAATGGCGCACTGACCGTCAGAAGGCGCGACCTCCACGCCCGGTGGAGAGCTGACCTCGCTGCCGCCGCTGCCTGCGCCGCTTCACGGCAGCGAGAGTGGCTACGAATAGACGCTCCACGAACAACACGCGTCAGCCTCGGCGACGTAGGTTACACTCCTATAGGGCACCCGTATAGCAAACGACGCGACAGACGAGGCGTACTGGAGGCGTAATGGAGCGTACTAGTGGGAACTTGAATGTAATAGATAGTTATGTACAATGCCGCACCAAATAAAGCCGCTGACCTTGGTGGCCTGCCACTAAGGACCCAGCACCGTTACCACCGAGTCCGTCTCATGGTTCACGTTCGCTGACGAACGCCGCTGCGACTAGCAGCACTACAGAGTGGTGGAGATGCAGGGCGATCCAGACCTCTCACTGAGCGAGTATTACCGGGTGGACGCTGCGACCAGCTCCCCGAAGAACCGAGCCCCCACTACAAGGCGAGTATTACCGGGTGGACGCTGCGGCCAGCTCCTCGAGGAACCGAGCCCCCACTACAAAGCAAATACCGGGTGGACGCTGCGACCAGCTCCCCGAGGAACCGAGCCCCCCCCTACAAGGCGAGTACCGGGTGGACGCTGCAACCAGCTCCCCGAGGAACCGAGCCTCCTGCCAGACGAGTGCCGGGTGGACGCTGTAACCAGCTCCCTGAGGAGCCACCAACGAGTGGAGCCACGACAGCTCACGGTCACGCTCCCGACCGAAACTCGTCACTGCGGTCAGACCACGCATGAGTACGACTCGCTCCGATCGGACGTACAACACCGCCCCGATCCTCAACGTCGCGGTCACCTCGGACGACTCCTTCGAGAGCGTAACGTCGGGCCACGAGACTCCAGAGATGGCGCTCAACTCCGTCGTCGTGCAGGTCCCCCAGGACCCCCCGAAGTTCACGGGGAGGACGTCGTCTTCGAGGGCCGCCCAATGGCTCCGCGACTTCGAGGCTACGGCAACGTTCAACGGCTACAGCGATGATCGATACACAGGTCACACCTATACACATCCCGGTACGCACGGTAGGCCTCTCGGATAAGCTACAAAAACGATACTTCGGGCCGTACACAATCATACGGAAGACCGGACCGACAAACTTCGAGATCGAACCCGCGCCGAACGCAAAGATGCCAAGGACCCGGAGGAAAAGACAAATCATACACGTCTCGCGTCTCAAACCTTTCGTGCCCCGAACCGACGAGGAACTCATGAACCCAACCAACCACCCCACTAGTAAAGATCAGCCATCTCCGGCGGCGGATCAACAGCCCACCGATCATCCACAACCACAACGAACTTCAAGTCGGTATAACTTGCGCGCTCAGCCGAAGGAAACAGCCCGCCTCGCCGCGTGGAGATCCAATAAGCTAAACACTCTACGTTGCCAGACTCGGGACGAGTCTTTTCGTGAGGGGAGGAAGTGTAGTATACACAGGTCACACCTATACACATCCACACAATTAGAATCACCACACATCCAACATTACACAACACCACACACCAATTCTCCAGTCAGCTGTTCCCGCCAACAGAGAGATCCGCCTTCTCCAAAGGCAAACAATCGAATGGCGCACTGACCGCCAGAGGGCGCGATCTCCACGCCCGGTGGAGAGCTGACCTCGCTGCCGCCGCTGCCTGCGCCGCTTCACGGCAGCGAGAGTGGCTACGAATAGACGCTCCACGAACAACACGCGTCAGCCTCGGCGACGTAGGTTACACTCCTATAGGGCACCCGTATAGCAAACGACGCGACAGACGAGGCGGCTCGGAAATGGAGCGTACTAGTGGGAACTTGAATGTAATAGATAGTTATGTACAATGCCGCACCAAATAAAGCCGCTGACCTTGGTGGCCTGCCACTAAGGACCCAGCAATGTTACCACCGAGTCCGTCTCATGGTTCACGTTCGCTGACGAACGCCGCTGCGACTAGCAGCACTACAGTATTTCAATTTGAGGATTTCATAATAAAGGTGTAACTCATAGGGCCGAAGTCATTCAGAATGGTGCCCTCAGGGTAGTATTTAACCTGCGCCGCAACGATTCGGTTCGCAAGTGTTTTCAAGACTTTAAGCTTTTACCACTTAGGGATATTTACAAAACGGTAAAAATTGCCATGCTTGCATTTAAGGTGTATAGAAGAATTATTCCGGATGATGCTGCTTTTCCTATAAGAGCTGCTGTTAGACGCACAACTCGACGTGCAACGGAATCTGTGAGGCCAGTAGCTCTAAAGCAGCCCACTCGTCATGCTCTCGCATGCACCCTGCCAACTATCTGGACCGAAATTCCCAAAGAAATTCGTGTACTTACTTCAGTCAGATTATTTAAACGTGAGGTGAAAATATAGGTAACGAGTAAAAACTCTAGTCAAAACTAGTTACCCGTCATTAGGTTGAAGAAAGCGTCTCCTGTATGTAAACGGGAGAAGTTTTTAGCACCTTCAATTGCTAGTTTCTTATGGAGTGAAACATGTTGAAATATGAAATCGATAAAGTTGGTGTAAATACATATTTTAAATATTTTTATATACGAGAATTTAAGCATTGTGAAATTGCGGTTCCGTGAATAAAACTCAAAAATTAATTAATAATTAGATTTGTCTCTACACTATGCAGAGTCATAGCCTACACGTGGCCTACAAGTTCATTGAGGACATAAAGCTTATTTGCCTATGAAACCTAAGAATAGATGATAATTTGTGTTATATATCATTAAGGACAGAATATATAGTATTATATATAATTACGGACAGAAATCTTATTTAGCTAAGAAACCTAATAATCGCCATTGAAATTCGAATTTAGAGCTAATTGAATGCTAACATTTGTCCTATTATAACAAGACGTGTAGTCGCGTGTCCACTCACTGTGTGGATTAGAGGGGCCAGACCGTCCCGCTCGGTTTGCAACTGACGTCTCTTCCAAGGCGCTCTTATTTAGGAGCACGAATATGGTCAAAACCACAATACAGACATACATTAACGTAAGCACACGTATTGTATAGAATAATTACTGTTATTGGCAAAGTCACTCTTCTTCGTGCAGAAGGCTTATAAACTAGGTAGACCCCGATCCGACGAGGCGTGGATTTCCTCCTCAGAGCTACGCCATCCTGTTCTGTCGCTTTTGTCGACATTACAGCTTAGGTTTGCGTTGGGTAATATAGCTTTAGTATATTGCGTTTTGACGCTGTATACTTTCACAAAGTGCACATCGTTTAGAAAATTGGACTTCTCAGGTCCAATTTTGTAAACGATGTGCACCATGAAACTGTCGGTTACAGAACTCCCACTGCAAGCACCACTGCGTTCAAATCGTATTACTAAAATATAATATTAAATCAATAATAATAGTTATTAATTCGGTTGCAGCACTGTTAAGTCATCTATGTAAAGTTAAAGACAAAACTAAGCGTAAAATTATTTTCTCTGTGGCGACAAGATGTATTTACGTAGGACAAATGCCACAGTTGAAGTCATATGTGTGTCTATTTTTTATTCTCTCGAGCCACGTCACTGTACAAAAATAGGAAAACAAAGTGGCAAAATGAGCAGATATGAGTGTACATACAAGTGGAAACAGAAAACTATATATATGCAAAGCGTGGGATATACCGCAAATTCTTGCAACAGATACGAATAGTAAAATAACAAGTACTTTAGGTTCTAAAATAAAGCCTATAACGTGATTTGTGTCAGGCGAAGAGAACTTAACGACCCTACTTTTCCTGGCAGCTTATAGAAGTATGCGTGAAGAGCCGGACTAGTAAATAGTGAAGGGAGAGAGATGTTTAGTGCGTACAGGTATTGACGTTGGCAACTTTGGAAAGTGGCGGCGTGGTTTGGGGTCTAGTGCGCTATATTCCCAGACCACGCGGGGGGGGCGTGGTCATTTACCGGCGTATCACGGGTTTGACCCCTTGTTAATTGATTTTTGGGAACGATGCTCATTAAAAGTGAACGATAAATCAACGCTAAAATTCAACGGGCATACTGCCATAAGGACCGCAGGAAAAAAAACAGATATCCCAACATGTCCAGCCCTTGTGCATTGAAAATATGCCTTACTGCGTTATCAAGCCCATAGGGAACGGAGAATAGTCTAAAATTAAAAAAATACTGCCTTAAAAATAATTTTAATTCTAGGTCTCGACGTAGAAAGTGTCGAAGCAATAACACCAATTCAAAAATAATATAGTAAAAAAATAAAAATAATAAATTTAATCCTTAAGCCTAAGAATATGTACAGAGAATTGACAACACTCGGACTAAGTTTGCTTGTGAGTCTCACACTTGTCGCTGCTGATTGCTGCCGGCGCATGTGCATCATATATTCCCAAAACCTCCCATATTAAAACAGGAAAAAATCAGGTGTTGTCTGTTTTTGGACAGGTATGCACCCGTTGACGACGGTGCGCAACTGCATTTTATCTTTCTTCACCAAAAAAAATACGTTCAAAGATACAACTATCTCAATACACCTTTTGCGTTGTACAGGTAAGTTGCCGTTACTTGAGACTTGTTTGAGGAACGCTACCATTGTCTACTTTCATTGCAACTAGTTTTGCTAAATGCAGAAGGAACCGTGGCACCATACATTTATAAAAGACGAGCAGATAAGTAGGCGTAGAAAAGAAGCATGATATGTTTCTCTTCTGCGCATATTTAGACACCTTTTAACCAAAAAACAATAGTCATTATAATGACATTATTTGAAATAGTTAATTAATTAGTTCATACTTACGTGTACGTTCATATGACGTAGAATGATACCCAATAAAGTAACTAGAACTGCATTAAAAAAACGGGTGGATTAAAAATAAAGAAAGAAAGAAATAAGAACATTAGTAACATTAGCCAGTTACATTTGTAGGGCGTGGCTACCTGCGCATGACAGAGAAAAGTAGCAGGTACGTGTGTCTTCAGTTCAGTTGACGCAATACGTGTTAGGACATCATGACGTTCCCATTGCAAATTTTAAGGATTGAGAGGCAGCGAGGTGTTATTACATTTCAAACCCCGGAAGATATTCAGCCGGCCAATATTTATCGCAGGATAAGGCCGAACACGAAGGAGACTGTGTTTGTCACGGCTGAACTCATCGACAAGGTGAACGACCTAATGAGAAGTGATCGGCTTGTCCTAATGCGAGTGTTGGCAGTGTGGCGGGGTCCAGTTTTGAAACAGTAGGGACAATTTTGCACAACAACTTGGGTTACCAAAAAGTGTTTACGCAGTGGGTTCTGAAGAAGCTCAGCAAAATGCAAAAGTGTGTATGGGGGGGGGGGGCACTGCAACACATGTTCGGGTATATTGAAGACTCCGCTTTTTTGGAGTTGCGGATCGTCATTGGTGACAAGAGTTGCTGCCATCCTTCTAAGCCAAAGACGAAGTGGAACAGCATGCAATTGAAGCATTATCGTTGTCACCATTTCCTAAAAAAATCAAAGCTGTGCGTTCCGCCGCCAAAGTGAGCTCTTCGCCGTTTTTTCGACGTCCGAGGCCGATACTAATCGGATTCCTCGGACACTGAAAAACCTTTCTACCAAGAGTTTGGGGAAATGGATTGAGGCGCTCACAAAGCAAGTGATTCGGCTTCACGTAATGCGTGTCCAGGATCTCAAAAAAGTACCTGCTAAGTTCATGTAAGCAAGCAGCTTGAGCATTCACTCTACAGCGGACGGACATGTCGGCCTGCGACTTACGCCAGTTTGGTCGGCTAAAACATCTTAGTAGAAGGCGCTCCAACTTGGACGATGGACTAAGGGAAACAGTGGAAGGACTGACTCTGCATAGCTGCAGAAACTCTAGGAACAGAAAATCGATCAGCTCGTAAAACAGTAGGATAGTTGTGCTCAGGCCTCTAGTACTTACTTTTGAAGAAAACCTTAAACTGTACCCACAGTGCCGTTTCTGACGTTTTAATTTGGACACTATATATATATATATATATATATATATACATTTATATACTGTTCGTATATCACTTATGCGTCAGCATTTCGCCAGCGACTCTACTCACGGCGCTGTGTTAGACCTCTTGGATCAAAACTGAAATACTCTGCCGTATCTTCTACTTTCCGTGGTGTTTTTTTCTCCGTGATAAGGTCGCAAGGCTCTATCTTCTCCAAAGCAAACGACATTTCTTCTTCTCAGCTTTTTCTGTTTATATATATATATATATATATATATATATATAATTGTATGGTATCGTTCTATTTTATTTTAAAAAAATCATTATATTTGGATATACAATTTAAGTCATGTGACCTCAATTTACCAACGCCGGATGGTACTAAACGGTTAGCGTTACGTCTATTGACAGCATCTAGGACCTAAGGGCTCTGCTAAAGGTCTCATTAATAGCGGCATGTCTCGAGCGTCGTCCTGCACTAATAATGCACGATAGTCCACGTATGATACCAGTCCACTACAGTGGAGCTCCTGGAAGAAATCCGCCGTCCTCCATGACTCTATGCGTGCGTAAAACAATGCCGAGCTCCGTAGGCTCGGAACTCTGGAAGCACACTTGATCATTACACAGTCGGTCGTTGCGTGCAGTTTAGATCGTCAGTACAGCAGCTTTCCATAGCATATATATATATATATACCTGGCTTTCTCTCCCACAGACGGTTTCAGCTCGAGGAACCTGCCGGGGGTGATTGCCGATGACCAAGCGATGAACACTCGGCGACGACGTGACTTGAGCTAGTAGGCCACTAGCCAAGGGGGGGGGGCAGAACAGAGAACACCAGTCTCCCGGCTCTTTGTTCGTCACGCGAGCCTCCTTTGGCGAGAAAAAATCGCCAAGTCCGTTGTATCGTACATGCCTTCTCATCGCTTCTTGCTCCGCAGAGAGAATGACGACGTCTCCCAAGGTAGTGTTGGGACAAGGCCATCCAATAATCGGCGCGCATGGTAGTGTTGCCGCGCTGACTCGCTGGTTCTGGTATGCGCTGCAAAAAAGGCAGGCAAAAGACAATTGCTACCGCTACAGGTTTCTCCTGTAGAAAACAAAGCTTTCATTCGGTACACAAACTATCCAACTGCTTGTACCACTGCTACTACTAGATATCGGGTTGATTTGTAGCTGATGCTGCTGTCCTGCTAGATCGTGTTGTGTTTTGTCAGGCATCTCACACATGTCAATGCTTGTCATAGGTGGTCAGCTTTCAAAATACGGTGCACCATAGGAAAGAAAGCGTCTTCTTCCTACTGCACAAAAGCAAGGTGCAGCATGCGAGACCCAGCATGTTGTTTGATGAGAACAGACACTAGCTTGGCTGGATAACTCTGTGAGTGACCCGAGCTTCGCAAAAAATTAGTTACGTCGAAGCCGCAGTGCCTGCTTTCCAGCGTAAAGGCTTGGATATTCGGAAATAAGGTGGTGGCGTCAAGCTCCGCCTATCGTATACATCCTATCCGATGTCCGAAGATAGTCCGAGCTTATCCGGATGGGCTCGGCCTGTTCCTCGATGACTGCACGTTACGGCCATTGCACGCTGCCTTTGAAGCGGTGGGCGCTCCAAAGGATATTCCAGGACGCATGAGCACCGACGACGCAGGAGTCATGCGCGCAGAATTATCGCACAGCGCCCGTCGGCCGTGAACAAATACTTTCAGACAAATTGAAGTTGCGCGCGGCACGATACGACACGAAACAATGGAGACGTTGCTGCCGGCTGATGCCTAAGTACTTGAAAAACGGCCAAAGAACAACGACGGCTGGAGGCTGTCCGGTGAAAGGTAGGGAGGGGGGCGGTGGGTTGGGGGGCTCGAAAGAGAGGTGAGGAGCTCGAAAGCGTTTTACGGCGAACTCCTGGGAGTTGGCGAGCTATATTGGGACCTGATGGAAAAGACCAAACGAATGAAAGAGCAATGCATCCGCATGCATTGCATTGCTCTTGTTCGGTCTGTCGTTGGTCGTCGACGGTCCGGAGGGCGGAAGGGGGTGCGACGAATACGAAAGTGTTCCCTCCCTCCAAAGGCCCTAAATCTCATATTCTTCGTCGTCGTCGTTGTATTATAAAACTTAGTCGTTGTCGTAAGCGGATTGCCAGATGCGGATGCGAATAGACTTCTCCGCGCCCCCCAGAACAAACATCGCCCTCACGATACTCGTTCACGGTGTACTCTACGGGCCGCTCGCGCCCCTCGTGCGCCCGGGGACTCGAACGAACATGCTCATCAAATTCATCCACATCGCGTAGCGTCGCCTCATCGACTAGCCTTCGCGTATCATCATCAATCCCCCCCCCCCCTCGATCGTCGTCATCATTTAGCCGTCGGCCGAAGCACAAACTTCAAATGAAATCATCTTTGCGCCCAAATAGGATACGTTCGTTTCGCACGGTCGTACGTCCATCGACGTCGTCTTTGCTGCATCGCATTGACTACGCAATCATACGCTATTTACTGGCAACGATGTTGCATTGTTTGTTGTCTTGTATGTGTATGCCAATACTCATACAAACTGCCGTCAATTCCTTTTCAGAACCTTTGTTCTGGTGGGAAACCCGAGCTTTTGTTGATCTTCCGTTTTCTCGTCCAAAGTCGTCACTTATCATACTCCAAATGTCACCGGTTACAATTGTCGCCCGTGTATAGGCCAATGGCACTAGGATGCCGCGAAGCCTTGTGTTTCCGATTTCATGGGTGACTGCGTCAGCCTAATAGTGTTTGTTAGATTGCGGATTGCGCTCTAAAGTCGTTTAGGGTAGCCAACATGGTTCAAAAAAAATCGCAAGGCTTAACGTCCTTAGTTGCGAACGGCCTAGAAGACGGCTCAAAATACCTTAGAGGGTGCACAAAGCAGAAGCTAAGCGATCAGCGAGCAATATTTTCTGAGGATCGGGGTCACATAACGAGAGAAACTAAGCACACGTGAAAGTAAAACAACATAGAAAAGAAGAGCTTTTAATTCTTGTCAAACTTTTATTTGCCTTAAGGGCGCTTTTTCAGTGAAACGTATGCAACCCCCCCCCCCCCCCGCTTTCATATACCACTCATCTATATCTAACTACTTGCACACGCTCCCAGGAAACAATTGTCGCTCCACTTACATTCTTAATAAAAAACTGACTACTTTCACAAACAAGAGTCAAAATGTTCATTTTACCTAGCTTACCTACACGGCCCAACAAAACATCTGAATTCAGCAATCTATCGCTGTATATATGGCAAACGATACTTTGGGGCCTGTCAGTCTGTTCTAGAATAAAATATGGAAATTAAGCTTCTTAAGATAGGCCCTTTTATGTATATAATCTTTGCTCAGGACTTGGGAGTACGTCTTCGCAACCTGAACATAACATACAAAATGTATGGAGACGATTTAAAAATATATGCCCAAATTAGAGGAAACGAGGATTGTCTGAATATTCAAGCAGCCATTAATAGTATTGCCACCTGGTGAACCTAATTTATATGGTAATTTCAGTTCCAAAGTGCGCGGTCCTGAAGACAGCTCTCGACAACTTCAAGTACCAGCTAGAAGATTTCCCTATACCTGAGGTAACATCCTACAAGGACCTAGGAGTTACCTTCGATAGACATATGAAGTTTCAGGCGCACATTACCGATTCAGCAAAAGCTGCCTCTCGACTAAGTAATCTTATACTAAGAGTATTCTCATCGCAAGATGCCTCCAAATACCTGCATCGTTATGAAGTCCTAGTAGTGCCAAAATGGTCATACTGTGCTCACGAGTGGACGCCTTTTACGACAAGGATATATGTTTGCTGCAGCGTATTCAGGACAAGTTTTTAAAGAGAGTCTCAAGAAGGTCCAACTTGACGCGTGACAGAGTCGTACTCCCAAGTGTCGCGGAGTCCCAGCGTCGTGTTGACTACCGCGTTTTTTAATATCTTATACGCAATGATCAGATTAATAAGTTCTACCACGTGCGATCAAACAGCCTACGGAGTCGCGGTTCCATTCAACCGCTCGAGATAGCCAATGTTGCAGTCGTTAACCACTCATTTGTTTGGCGAACAGCTTGCCTAGCCCGCGAATGCGAGCAATTCGTTTCCCTTGTTCGACCCTTTTTTTAAATAATGGAGACATTGGTATTGTATTGTATTGTATTAAGGTACTAATCAATAACTAAGCATCTTAAGGTATTAATACTAGTCCTAGCTAGTCTAGCTTATCAGCCAAACGCGCTATTGAACTTACTCTCTATTATAGCAAATCGTTTGCAAGCAATGCTCAATTCTAGTCTAACTAAAGACAAACTACCAGAAACAAACCTAGTTGCAAGCTACAATGGCAACTATACAATATTACCGGCGAATTAGGCACCAACGAGTCGCAAGTTCGAGCCCGGCGCAACAGATATGCATTCCGAATTAGGGGTTTCTAAAACTGACCGTTGTGGGTTTATTTGATGAAAACTTGTTCAGCATTCCGGCAAGAAATCGTATTTTGTTTGTTTGCAATTCTATTGTAACCAGCAATTCTATCTGCAAAGCGGTGTCATCTAAATACTGTTCGTTGCCCGTTTTCTCTCTGATAAATTGTCGATCCGCAACTTGTGTAAGAAAGGTTACGAAAGAAAGTCAGCGACAGCGTTTCGTGAACGCCCGTTCATCTTCTAGGCACACGCTGTCAGTCCAATAGTACTTTCAACGCCAAAGAGGGTTGTTTATGATACCGTCGAGCAGACGCTGAAGCTATCATTAGTGAGGAGAGATCATGCAAATGGGCTTAAATACACAATTCGTTACGTGATATCTATCGATAGCTCTTTCACTGCAGTATTTACATACACAATCGTTAGGTCGAAAAAATTTCACTTAAAGCAGAGATTCTGATGGTACAGGTACTTCCGGTTCTGCATTTTCCTGTGTTGTTTTTATGCCTCGAGCGTACAGGCCATCGAACTAATAATTGCGGTGTTCTAGGCGTTTTCTATTAGCGTGGGTTCGTTGCGCATATGCAGCACCAATGTAGATAGCTCGTCGTTTGACGACCCGATTGCTCTTTTAAAAAATAGTCTTTTTTCTTGTCAATGTTTCTGAGACTATCCAGCCGCGGGAGATCCCAATACCCTGTTTAAGAGACAAAAATATTAAATCTTGGCTGACCCTGACCAGCCAAGATTTAACGTCCACGGAACTGCTTTTCGCATTGCTTCACGCCACCGGCCTCGACACAAATAATACTATGAGAACTAATTCTAGTAAAGTAAAGTTTTCGTGCTGATGCTCAGCCAAGATTTAACGTCCACGGAACTATTTTTCACATTGCTTCATAGACAGACATACCCCATAAATACAAATGTGGGGCAACGGTGGGGCTTGAACCCGCGCACCTATGTGTCTCTTCCGGTTGCAAGGCAGAGACTTAATCCACCACGCCACCGGGCTCGACACTACCACTACTTCTACTCCTACTACTACTGTAACGAGCGCAAACAAAGGTTTAGATGATTGCAGCGGATCAGAAACAAACAATTGCGCGACTTGTGCCAGCGCAAATGACACGACAGGTAGTCGTGATAACGAAATGGTCGACAAAAAGTGCCGTCGCCAAAATGAAGACCCACAAACACGTCGATGCTCCATCATCGATCCACGCGATCGTAATTCATCGTCACCATCAAAAAGCAGATCGGCCGAAAAGAAAGCGCCACTATTTCTATCAGCAAGAACCTGGCCCATCCTCCTACACCTCATACTCCTCATACCACCGCAATCCTAAGTTCATCTCTACCCCACCACAGCCCACCATTATCACCATCATCATCATACATGACATCCGTACCAACCGCACCCCCAGCAGCAGCAGCACCAGTTATGCATTGAGTCAGTATGTAGTTCGTTAACAAAAGCATCAGCGACTTAAAATTGATCAAACCAGTAATGCAGCAACTATATATATATATATATATATATATATATATATATATATATATATATATATATATATATGTATATATATGCAGGGTGTTGCAGAAATTTTTCATAATAGAATATACAAATTGTAGAGCTCGTTAAAGCAAATATTTTTTCCAATGGAACATGGTCTCTGAGAAGTCTTGTTTCGGAGTGAGAGCGAAATTACTACAATTTGTGACACTAGTGTTTTTGCCCGACATAGGAGCATAAAATGTGCTGTTGCGAGACAACCAGTCCTCCTATACAGAAACTAAACACACTGTCGTGTTTGTGAGAAAATTCTGCTTCTTACGAAGAATATACAAGGCCGGTCAGAAGATGCGACACGGTCGTTTAGAAAAGATTTCGTCAAAAATGAAGTTTTTTATTAGCTTTCACGCCAAATACTGCAGAATCATAACCCTACGACCACCCACGTGTTTAAAGCTAACATATTTAGCAAATGCGCATTTCATGGCGATCATTTTGGTACCAAACTTATGGCAATGCGAGCTGTGGTTGCAGAGTAATTACGATTTTTCGGAGGGCATGTCCAGATTAAGTGCATGTAAAATGACTGTGTGGCGACGTTCACTACCGCCGACGTGTCGCGCGACAGCCGCAGCGCGTCATTTTCATGCACTTAATCTCGACATGTTCGCCGAAAAATCGTATTTACTCTGCAACCACAGCTCGCATTGCCGTAAGTTTGGTACCAAAATGATCGTCATGAAATGCGCATTTGCTAAATATGTTAGCTTTGAACACGTGGGTGGTCGTAGGGTTATGATTCTGAAGTATTTGGCGTGAAAGCTAATAAAAAACTTCATTTTTGACGAATTCTTTTCTAAACGACCGTGTCGCATCTTCTGACCGGCCTTGTATATTCTTCGGAAGAAGCAGAATTTTCTCACAAACACGACAGTGTGTTTAGTTTCTGTATAGGAGGACTGGTTGTCTCGCAACAGCACATTTTATGCTCCTATGTCGGGCAAAAACACTAGTGTCACAAATTGTAGTAATTTGGCTCTCACTCCGAAACAAGACTTCTCAGAGACCATGTTCCATTGGAAAAAATATTTGCTTTAACGAGCTCTACAATTTGTATATTCTATTGTGAAAAATTTCTGCAACACCCTGTATATATATATATATATATATATATATATATACATATACATATGTCCGGTAGCAGCGGCATTAGCAGCCACAACACAAGTGCTGCCCGTTCAGAATCGGGAAGTCTCTCAGCCCCATGGGCGTCGACTGCAGCGATGGACTCGAAGACACCCCAGAGCACACGTGCCTCCGCTACGTTTTTAGCAGGACCAACACCGAATACGCTCGTTTAGTTTCTAGTACATTCATGTACTATGCTTTTGCTAAGGATGCATAATCAGTTCGAGAAGCGTGCAAAAAAAACTGCGTTTTTCGACAGAGCCTGGGTTTGGATATCTAACGTGGAAAAACCGACGCTGCTGCTGCTCCGGTTTGAAGCTTAAAAGCTTTAAAAGTAGTCCTACCCCTCCCGCCCCAAACTTGACGATGTGCGGGGATGACTGAAAGCTTCCGCGTTTAGAAGGTACTACTACTACTATTACTACGGCCAACCCGTTCGTTACCTTGAATAAGTATAAACAGCAGCAGAAGCAGCAGCAGCAATATGAAAAGCTACAATGATTGATCCAAGCTGGCCCAGCATTCGAACGGCCCGGGCTGCAGCTGCTTGAATGGAACCCCCCTTAGCATGCACGGCCAACGATCGGAAGACTCATAGGCCGCCAGTCCGTAGGGCCGTAAGACGACAAAGCAAACAAGCCAACGAAGGAAGGAAGAGCCTCTCAGCCGGCCAAAACTTACGACGCCACATCGACAGGGAGACACGGGACTGCCGAGCTCCACTGGGCTGATGACTGAGATAAAAGCCATCGAGTAGTCCGGCTACGGCCGCCGGCACCGCAGCCGCGGGCAACCGAACATGAGTTACCAAAATCATGCGATGCCGCGCACGCGCCCGGTGAGAGAAACACCACGGAATCTCCGCTAGTGTTGCTTCTGCTGCGGCGGCGGCGTGTTTAGCGGGCTTTTTCGCGTTTGGCTGTCTATTTTTGCAGCCGACGAAGTGCCGAAGTGCCTCATGAAGTTGCGCATGTATCTTCAAGCTCTCGCTCGAAGTTGCGCATGTATCTTCCCAGCTCTCGAAGTTGCGCATGTATCTTCAGGCTCTCGAAGTTGCGCATGTATCTTCAGGCTCTCGAAGTTGCGCATGGGGGTCGTCTTGCCCCACTACCCGACTGCGGGCATGTTTTCACTCTCGGCGTTCGTTAGAGAACCGGGTTCAACCCCCCCCCCCCCCCCCACGTGATAATGTCGTGGTTGTTGACAGCCTGCGCCCCGCTATTGGTGGCCGCGTCAGTCCAACATTGTTCAGTGTTGGACTGGTTTGAAAAATAGTGAAACCTTTATACCGAACAAGCTCTAAAGTCCGGCCAAGAGATGAGTTCCTCGTTAGTATAGTGGTCAGTATCCCCGCCTGTCACGCGGGAGACCGGGGTTCGATTCCCCGACGGGGAGGCATTTCTTTTCGCCAAATAAAACTCTCATATGCATGCAGTTTCCAGCGTCTGGACAACAAGTGCTCTATGCACTCGGCCATAATTAAGAAAGTAATCTTGCAAGTGCTCAGTGACAGTTGTAAACAAAAGGCTACTCGCGGACGTCCTGGTTAGGTGTTGTCATGGTCAAAACTATCCCTCGGCGACCCATCACAACACATTCCGCTTTATCACTGAATTGCACTCGCATTGCGCACTGAGGCGCGTGCTTAACCTATAAGACTACCATAGTATTTTGTACATGTACAGCGCTGAAATCTTAGTCTACAGCAATGAAAACTGGAGACATGGCCAGGCGCATCGAGTGTTCTGGGCTGCACAGCTTACAAAGAATTTGCGCGAAATTCTTTAAGCGCGGGTATTTTAATCAGCAAGGATTCTTCTCTTCGGAACCTAAGATTAAGATGATGCTCTCCTATTCAATAGAATATTGACATAATACAAAGACGTGTATCGTTAAATATCAATACATTGAAATAGGTAGGCCACTGGTGCATTACATTGACTGATCGGCTGATGGTTTCTGTTTAATCACGGAAGCGATCTTGTCGCATCTTGATCATTTCCAAAGGCCGTAATGTACTGGACCGACAACCGGAGCCATCAAAAGATTCTCGGCTCCTTTTTTTCGGGCAATGATAGGAGACTACAGCAGTACGTTTTCAGCATATATATATATATATATATATATATATATATATATATATATATATATATATATATATATATATATATATATATATTTATATATTTATATATTTATTATTATTTTTCTTTTCAATTAAAAACCTTACCGTTTTAACGATGCAAGGGATTTTGAGGATATACCACTCGCACCGAGTCCATAAGAGCGGAGGCTGCCAACAAGCAAAAACACGGACAGATGGATCTTAACTTCACGTGACTTCACCCTTATAATCACGTGACTTCACCCTAATATATATATATATATATATAAATAAATATATATATATATAGCTCCACATCTTACTATACTGCTATTTATATACTATACTGTTAGCGTTTTAAGCTACAAAATAGATTATCTAGCGGGTTTAGACGCCGCTTCTTCTTCGCTTGCCGCGCCGCTGAAATAACAGAGCGTCGTTTCCGTGGTGTAGTGGTTATCACGTGCGCCTCACACGCGCAAGGTCCCCGGTTCGATCCCGGGCGGAAACAAGTTTATTTTTTTCAAATACATTTATTTTTCAGACGAATAGTTATGACAAATAGTTACAGTTATGCAGGATATCATATTGTTTTTGTTTGTTTAGTGTTTCGCCTAAAACAGCATTTTACTCTGCCCTTATTTAGCATTTTGTAATAGCTTTCATGCACACGTGCATGAGGTAAACAATTGCTATCTGCAATGTGATTTTTGAATACACGCTTCATAATTAAAAAAAAACACATATTTCAATGAAAGCAATTTAATAATCAATATTAGTTACAATACAACACAAAATCTCCTTTATTGAACAAGGGGTTAAATGATGAAAGTTGTGATTATTATTATTATTATAAGAACGCACTTTTTTCTTCTACTTCCTCGTGTTGTATCATTGATACCGTACAATACCTTGGCTGTCGCCACCGTGACTATTGTAACTGCGTCTTAGATTCGTCGAGCTATCAATCATTCGTCATGAAACAGCATTTCTACCATGGGCTTTTGTCACGCCTCTTACCAGTTGCAAGTTGTGTGGTTTTCAATTGTTTGCGATGCATATATATATATATATATATATTTTTTTTTTTAACGCTCTGACAACCACATTTTAGACGCTCGTAATGACAACCACATAATGACGCTTGAAGAAGGCCCGTCTGGCTCTTATTCCAAAGCCGGGGAAGGAGCCATGCTCGGCCTCAGCCTACAGGCCCATCTTTCTTCTTGACACAGTTGCCAAGGCCGTGGAGTCAATACTTGTGAGCAGACTCAATGTCGCAATCGAGGAAAAGCAAATCTCGCTCTCAGGGGATCAGTACGGGTTTCGTAAAGGAAGGTCCACGCTCCAGCCCATTAGCAAGATACTCGCTAAGGCCGAAGAGGAGAGACAGAAAAGCCCCAGAATTCGTAATTTTTGCCTCCTGATATTGCTGGATGTAAAGAATGCGTTTAACAGCGCATATTGGAGGGTAATCCTGAATGCGCGGGAGTACCAGCGTACATTCGGCGTATAATAGCGTCGTATCTGGTCAAACGAAGTGTCAGCTACGACGGCGGGGAGTACGCGATGACTGCAGGTGTACCACAAGGTTTCGTGCTAGGACCTACGCTATAGAACTTAGCGTACGACGGCGTGCTAGAGATGATCAGGCCTCGCGGTGTTGAGTTCGTCGCTTATGCCGACGACCTGGCAATCTTAGTCACCGCAAGGGATACGGAGCTGTTGGAGGACCGAGCAAATGACGCCTTAGATGGGGTTAGCCGGTGGATGAAGTCGCACCACCTAATGCTAGCACCGGAAAAGAGCGAGGCGGTTTTGCTTATTGGTAGAAAGCATTGCCGGGAGCTGGATATCCGTGTGGACGGTCACATGCTCCAGATACACAAGCAGGTCAAATACCTGGGTGCTATGCTTGACAGAAAGTTAAGCTGTATAGCCCACATTGATTATGCAACGGCCAAAACGCATCAGGTTGCAAGCAAGCCCGCCAGGCTAATGCCAAGAACAAAGGGGCCCTCGGAGAAAAAGCGCCTCTTCTAGCATCAGTCACTAATTCAATTCTGCTCTACGGGTCAGCAGTGTGAGGACCAGCTACATTGAAGACTAAGAAGAATAAGAAAAAGCTAAGGAAGGCGCAGAGAGTGCTGGCCATCAGGGTCGCCAGAGCGTACAGGACAGTGTCTACAGACGGTGTGCTGGTAATTTCCTGCATGATACCTTGACCAAAACGGATAGAGGAGAATATCCTCTTATACCGGGACCAGACACTCAGAAAAGACGATGCAAGAATAAAGACTCTGGAAGGCTGGGAGACTAAGTGGACTGGGGATAAACGAGATGCACCAGATTTGTGGACGAGGTCAATAATCCCAGATTTCATCAAATGGTATTGATGCGAGTACGCGGAGACAACGGCAAAATTACAAAATTAACACAGAATACACACAAACGGAAACAGTGTGCCGAACAGCGATTCACCATTTTCTTTTTTATTTATTATTGGGGACATTACAAATGAAGTTATGGTCATCGCACATGTTATTAATAAAACACACTTATATTAAAAAAAAACGTATTACCTAACCCAAGTTCTCACCGGTCATGGCAGCTTCCAGACCTACATGGTGAATATTGGGAAGACTTAGGTAGACATATGTGTCTTGTGCGATGCCGGCGAGACCGACGATGTGGATCACACGCTTGTTGCATGCAGAGCTCTTGACATCACGAGACAGACAACCCGCGCACGACTAGACGTGCAGTGCAATACGACGAGAGATCTACTTTCAGGGATGCTCAGCTCGAAAAAAAGCTGGGAGGCGGGTTCTGATTTTGTGGAGACTGTTATTAAAGCGAAGATAAAGCTCACGGAAGACAGGCGGCAACGCATGGAGCGCCGCCAGGCCGAAGATTAAGAGCCAGACTAGCGGCTCCCTATATGCACTGAAGTAATACCACAAGTATCCCGGTCATGTAGGTTAGGGGGTCACCAGGTTTTTAGTGGGTTCGAGGGTCCTACACTACCCAGACCAAAGGGTGTGCGTTATGCATTTTTGTTCCTGGCCCCTGTAAAAAAAAAGACGCTTGTAATGGGCTAAGTTGCCTGTGGCACGATATTGTTTACTGATCAACGATATACTTGTTTATTGATCAACGACCTTCCAGCTCACATCAAGAATCGTCAATGAATCATCAACCTACTTCTGTACGCCGACGATCTTGTTTTATACAGTACCAGTCGATTTCACCTGCAACAAGCGCTTGCATCGCTGGTACAGTATGTCAGTACTGTGGGACTCCGGATCAATATCTCCAAAACGCACGCCATAAAGTTTTGCAACGGGGGACGTCGTGCGGCGACCGACGAACTTCGTCTAGGTGAGCAGATCCTCACGTATGTTGATCACTTTACGTACCTCGGGCTAACAATCTCCTCTAAAGACAGGTCGTACGCCAGACATATCTCCGAACGAGTTAGAAAGGCTTTGATTGCCTCTTCCTTGATAAAAAAACTACAAGTAATGTCCGTGCGCACCGCTATTGCGCTCTTCGAGTTGAAGATCGCACCTATTGCTTTGTACGGCATGGACGAAGCTAACGCCGGCTAACCTGACTATTCTTGATGGAGTTAAATCCGCGTTGGGGTGCACAGTTCAGCTCGGAATAGACTCGTGTTTTTGCTGGCGGATACCCCGCTGTTCGTAGAGGACCTGAAGAGGCGACTGAATCTCCCTGCGACACCGGGATACGATCGTTTCATCAGTGAGTACGGAGTTAAAATGGCAGAAATTGATCCAGAATTTTACACAGCTGGGGCAATGACATCGGATTCATGGAAAGATGTAGGTAGGACTAACCGCCATATTGTTACGCGATTCGCACGGGTATCACCACGTCGTGTGTCGCACAGTGGGATTCCATGAGCCGAATAAATCTTGTGTTTGTAAAAATTGTAGCAATCCATGTTCAAAGTATCACGCCAGTCACTGTATATATTTCATCTCGTTATTGCGATTGCTTCTGGTAACTTAACGCTGTAAATATGTGTGTTACGGCTTATTTGTTGCCAACGTGTTTGTTTGTATGTAGGTATAGATTTAGGTAGATAATTAGGTATTGTTTTACCCAACATGGTGTGGAAATAAATGAAATGAAATATACTTGTTTACACGTTGATGCTCTTCAGAAAGTCGCATATTAATCGCACATACCAAATAATGTCTTTCTCCAAAAACATTTCTAGTATGACTTACTATCTATCTCTCTCCCTTACTGCTTATTGGATAATAACTACTAGATTATTTTATTTTTTTATATAACGACAGCGGAAGGGTTACCTCAAGACTTGCTCTGATGTCTTTGATGACATGGCATCCATTTCAACCTAGTCTGTATTTTTTTTGTCTGGACAGTGATGGGTGGCCCCCCTACAAGAAAAGCGACTAGCAAGCCTGATTAATAGAGCACCTTTCGTTTCTGATAGAGCCAGGCTTCGAGCTGTAGTCAAGGGGCTGGGGCTTGGTTACAGGCTCTACCCTGTCCGCGAATTGGGACTCTGTTAGACGACGAGACGACGCGCATAAGCGCAGGGCTGCGGCTTGGTGTCGACCTAGTCGTGCCCCACCGATGTCGTTGTGGTGATTTTGTGGACGCGTTGGCCCATCATGACCTGTCATGCGCGTTGAGTGCAGGCCGACGAGCACGTCACTCCGCTTTGAATGACACCTTTAGTCGCGCACTTAGATTTGCCGGCTGGTGATGGAAAAAGACCTGACGGTCTGACCTTGACGTCCTTTGAACGTGGCTGCATGCTTGTTTGGGACGCAACTGTAGCCGACTCATTAGCCCCTTCGATGGTCGGTGCACGTGCGCACTAAGCAGGTTATGCCTCCAGGTTAGCTGAGGCTAACAAATGCAAAAAATACTCAAGCGTTGAATATCCGCACGAATTTTGTCCGTTGGCGTTCGAGACTATGGGAGCTGCAGGCCTCCTTACGCTCAAGCTGATTCAGCGCGTCGGTAGAAGCCTTAATCTTTCGACAGGAGACTCGAGAGCATCCGAATTCTTGCGTCAGAAACTGTCGCTCGACATTCAACAAGGAAATGCAGCGTCTGTTCGGGGCACATTATTGAACTGGGCTAACCCTGGGTTAGAGAACCCGTGATCACACGTTCGCGCGGAGACAATTGTTCACTTCAAAGTGCTAACATAGTAAAGTTATATAAATAAATGAAGCAGATGCGTTGCAAATCTAGTATTTATTTCTTCGATGTCCATGGTTACGTCTACACGAACGTGTACGGTGCGAGCCACGTCGGCACTGCGTGAACTGATCTGGCTCCAGACAGCCTCGTCTTCCCAGCCCTGAGTCCAAAAGTCCAGAGTCCTTACCCTTCGTCTCTTGGAGCATTTTTGCAGAAACGTTCGACACCTTCGGCATATAGTTTATGCCGGCAATTGAATTATGTGAGAAGGACTGTCGTACCTGAAAAGCTTTGACACTCCGGAAGCTCGACGGCCTTTCGTGGCAAATCTTAAATTAAAAGAATTAATTCGTGCTGCCCTTGGGGCTACTGCTGAGGCTATCGATCACGCTATGCTGACTGTCATCAGGTTATCATCTTACCGTGAGATCTCCTACAGTTGTCATGTATTTAGCTTGCTTCGGCATTGCCGCTAGCCAACGCTGTTCATGCCCGCGCTGCTTAACGGCCACTGCTGTCCTACATTCTCCCCCGCCTTCATAGGCTTGTTTTGAATTCTATCCCGTCTCTACTCACGAACTCCCGTAAATGGCTTGGTGCGCGTCTAACTCGCCGTGGACGTCCTTCATAGCAGTACGCTGTCGTCTTCATGTTTTTCACGTGGCGCAACCGGCGGCGGCTGGCCTCCGTATACTGACCCAGTCGCCGGGCACGACCGCACGAACCTGGTTCGGACTGCCGTTATTCTTCCGTCTGCGTACTCCTTCGGTTCGCCAACTCGCGCTCGCTCATTCTCATGTGCATCCTCCGTCGCCTCCAGGCATTCGCCGTTGGTCGAACGATCCCAAGAGGTGATGCTGGTAGACCTGCGAGCATTGTTGCACTGCCTTTTCTTTTTTTCGGATCCTGTCGGCTGCGCCAGCTGTAGTGTTCTCCACCCCCATGGCTGGCCGGCGATCGTTACGAATTCTCCAGTCTCTCGCTCAGGCAACCAGACAGACGTCCTCTGCCTGGCTCGCACCAACGTCTACTGACTAGTTTGTTATCATGCCTCCTTATATACTCACAGATTGCCCGCGCATTTAGTGACGTCCCGCGTCTTCGCTAGTAGGGTGATGGCATCTTCTATTTGGCGCCATGTATTTAGCTTGCTCCGGCATTGCCGCCAACCGACGCTGTCTATGCTCGCGCTGCTTAACGGACACTGCTATCCCACAGGAAGCATGTCTTTCCCACTATTCATCGACTTCCCTTCGGCTCTGTAACGACGTTATGTGACAAAATATTAGCACTTTAACGGTAATCTTTGTGGTCCTTTAAGCAAGTCAACGGCATGGCTGTGGAACAACGTTGGGAGTGGTGAAGATCACAAGATTGCACATACACTTAAAAGCTAGCTCACACATTTTCACAGTTGAGGCCCTTACGGGTGGACTTGTCGCATTGACACTTAAAATCGCAGTGCTCCACCAAATATATCACTAATCTTCAACGCGAGTTTGAATGAGTTACAAAAAATAACTAGGTAGTACCACTCACTATATAATTTAACTTGGCCGTCAGACAGGCCGATATATTAGACCCTAGTGTCTCCTTCGAGGGTTTACAGTACTATAAGTCTTTACCTTGTGCTCATCATCTTGTTACAGAAAATTTGTAAGTGTATCGAACTCAACGTGTGGCCTCCGTGGCGCAATTGGCTAGCGCGTTCGGCTGTTAACCGAAAGGTTGGTGGTTCGAGCCCACCCGGGGGCGATCTTTTATTAGATAAAAGAAAAGCAAAACATTAATAAAACAAAAAAGCCACATGACGCATGGCGTATATTTAGCGCAGAGCAAAACCGACAGATATAGTTTTCGTGAAGATGTCCTCGTGACTCCCTGGGGAGCATACGAAGTGATGGAAACTCTATAAGCCAACACTGGTAGATTATTTAGCACAAACAAAAGCCTTGCCGCACCGATTGACAGTTGTCGTGTGTTGCTGCCAGTGCCAAATTTACACTGTCCGTGACATGTGCCATTAATATATAGTGAATCTAAAGAGCCAAGTCCAGGAAATAGTATGTACAAATTCTAATAGTCTTTCATAGCAACAAATAAGGCCGCTTGTAGCCTCCGTGGAAAAACTTAGTCGCCTTGGTTCAACGTGAATGTATCTCCAGCCCCTTTCGATGAGATACGCCTCTACCATGGCGGCCTCTTGGACGAAAGGAACTGTCCGCTCTACCTCAGACTGAAGAACATAAGCGCGGGTCCCCACGCTTTTTCCGAAACCGAACTGCTTCGGAGGCAAGACATGGTTTGCTACATTTGCATTTTTTCAATAATTCGCTTGCAGAAGATCTTGAGCGTTCGCCACGACACCACTCGCCGGGAGAGATTTGGGTCAGTTTTATCGCATCCATGTTTGCCTTCGAGTAACAGCAAACAGAGCTGGCGATGTGCCAAATCCTGGGCATCTACTGTTATTTCATAATTTTATTGAAAACTCACAGAATATCCTCATTAAAAGCGGCTCCAACTGCACTCAATAATCTAAGTAGATCTGGTTTGACCTACTACTTTTTTTTGTTTAGGAAGGAATCGGACAACTCGGCCTACTTCCTCTTTCCCACAGGGAAGATTCATTGTATGCTGTTTCATTATCAATGGATACTCAACCCCTGAAAAAGAGTTCTCTACGTCGAGGGTGAACAGAATGGTCGTCAACTGACGTCCTACCTGCTAGTCACTCAGTAAATGCCGCGTTCTCTTACGAGACCAGTTTACATAGGCAAGAAATTCCCTTTCAGCAGTCGGGCCTTCTCCCGCCTAGCATATTTGGCTTTATTGTCAAGGAAAAACCCTGTGTAGAGTTACCTACCAGAACCCTTAAAGAGCTGTTGGGTCGAGCTGTCGGGTCGGCTCCATTCGTAAACGTTTCTGCCGTTTCTGTCCCGATGTTGGGACAAGCACTACGGCTTAAACCAATAGATGCTTTCTTATAGTAAGCTCCAAAACTTCTAAGCTCTGCAGTTCACTGCTATTAAGATTATGAAAGAACACTTGTGTGTTTTTCCTGCCGCTATGACACACGTATGTGAAGACATTTCTGTAAAAGAAAACCGACATTATCAAGCTGCAGGAAAACTTCCCCCGTTGTTGTCATTAGCTCCGTCATCAAAAGGTGCAAAAGTGCAAGATCCTTGCGGAGACGCTCAGCGGAGTCACAACCCAGGTAAACTAGAAGAGGGGTCCAAGTGTCATGATACAAGGAGTCGTCAAGAGTAAGCATGGCTATATCATGCTACTTCTAAATGAGAACATAGGCCGTGCTAGAAAGAAGGTGGCTGCCGCCATCAGGAAACCCGCAGGAATGCAGGCACAGTGCAGGAAGGAGGCACAACAGATGGTCGCGGTCATGTGGGAGGTGGACGCCCTGCACCTGCGAACAGCAGCAATCGCCCAAGTGATTTTAGAAGAAGCGGACGAGGAGCTCACCGGGAGATAATCCAGCTTTTCACCAGGTTCTGCAAGGCAGCGGAAGCGCCACAGACTGGGGGGTTTAAACGTCGCCCACCAATATACTGGTGGAGTTCAGACATTAAGGCCCGTTGGCTGTGGGAGAATCCACTTGAATACCCAATTCGAACTCGACTTCCGAGCCAGTAATTTTATTTTTTTTCATTGTGAAGACAGTGACCTGCAAAAACGGCTGCAAGCATTCTTATGTGCTAAAAATTGTTTGGCTGCTAAGGCCAATCACTGTTTACATGTATGGTGTCCGCAGAACCGATCTAAGACGCCTCTATATTTCTCTCTCTTGTAGACCCGCTTGGTCTAGGCGCTTGTTTGAAACACAAGATTTGTCACCGTCAAGGTGTATACTTATGCAACAAAAACGACAACTAAATAATGATCAGGAGCCTCGGTAGCGCAGTAGGCAGCGCGTCAGTCTCATAATCTGAAGGTCGTGAGTTCAATCCTCACCCGGGGCAACACACTTTTGCTTAACGCTCAATCTCGTCCCACTTGTAAAGTGCAAGCAGGCATCTATTACATTTAGTAGCTAACTCCTTAGACCCTATTATGGTCAATACCGGCACTTTATGCGGCTACCAGTGATCTGGTGCTGGATTAAAGCTCTTCCAACAAAAATCTAGACGTTTAATGTAAAAATGATATATATATATATATATATATATATATATATATAATATACATACATACATATACATATGACGTGGTCTAGTAGGCCAGTAACTAGCGCACTAGCCCCCTAGGCCACACCGTTAACGTTGTTATTGTTTTTATACTAATACAATTGTTTTGTGCGGACGGCAATTTGAGCTAGTTGTCTTTAGGCTCTTTCTTCCACAACAATATTCTCGACGAGGCCATCGTAGAACTTAACAGCATTAGCTTCATCACGGTTATATTCGACCACGTATTCCATTATGGGCCAACCGTAAAGTTTTTTAGCATGTAAACTTGAGTTGGCCTTTCATAATAGCCCAAAATAACATCTTTATGCAGGCGTCTCTTGGGTTTGCATAAACAGTGAAACCGGGTAATGTGGAAAGGTCCACCCGTGATTGTATTCAACTCACTGCCCTGCTTTAGATCGTTTCATATAATGAAGTTTGAAAATATGAAGGGTTGACATCATAGATTCACTTGTCGTCGGTTACTTGTGCAAGTATTAGTGTTTTTTAGGTAACTTAGGTCGGGTGTGCTTATAAGTCATTATTAAATTTCATTAAATTCTTATTAAATTAATATTATTAAATGTGTGCTATATATGAAACTCCGTTTATAAAGAAAATACAATTTTTTTTAACGCTTGGCGTCCATCCGTAGACTTGTGAATGGTTCTCACCTTTCCTGCGCAACCAGTCTTTCCGGGTCCCGTCAGGAGACGTGTTAAATATATTTTGCACGCAAACGATCTTTAAAATCAATAGTGCGCTTGACTCCTCTTCAACGCACACAACACTGCAGTCCGCTGTACACAGAGTCAGCCGGTGGTGCACTAACAACAATATACAGCTCTTCATTCATAAGGACAATAATACATATTATTTATTTCGCAATAACTTTTCATTTCATCAAGACAATTCATAATTCACAATACAATCGTCATTATTAGAAATTTGAACACTTCAGCGACCGTCCCACCGGGCGAAAAAATGCAAAAACTGCCGATGCGTCTGGTAGCTCGCTGCGTGGTGTTTCGCGCACATCCGCGAGCAAAACCGGCAAACACATCGCCAAAATGGGATCGCCAACTTGGTGAAGTTCTTGGGTCGAACATACCAACTAATGGTAGCCATGCACAATGTACCTTATGTACACGTGTCGTGTGACTAGCGCATGTCCTCCCATCCCAAAGATCTCTGACGAGGTACATAGCCAACTGCGCTACCTTTGCCGCGGCCTCTGTCACTTTTCCCTGCCACTCCAATGTATATATGTATATGCCTCCCAGGTACCTCTTTCCATCAGCTGTGGCCTAAATATACGTGACCGTGTCATTGTGTATTTAATACGCGTGTCACTCTCTTAACAGTTAAGTGGTGATTGTCCTCCAGAATTGAGAGACCATTTTGCCCGTATGCTCACATCGTGACAGAAATGTTTATGAATCTGAGTATTCCCGAGGAGTCGAGGTCTTTTTGAAGCCATGCGAATAAGCACGAATACGGCTTCGAGTCGGTTTTTACGCTTCAAGGCGACAACGTATGCCTTCTTATACGCCTTTCTATGCCTTCTTAATAATTGAATCGAGGTCAAGAACGTACGTAAGAATGGAATTAAGTGGGAAATCGTCAACATCAAGAAATATTTAGCTAGATAAACTGCGGTCGTACTTGTTTCTTTGTTTCGAAATTTCATAAACGGATGCATGTTTAGTTATACTACAAGCCTTGTCTAATTGACGTGCATCAATCCTTGTTTGAATTTTATAAGCGTGGACTTTGAAGTTGGGTTAACGTGTGTTCTAAGGAAGTGAAAAAATATAAGTTATTCATTATTGTTGAGATGCAGATACTACCGAAACTTTTTAACCAGGTTACTTTTAAATATTTAATTAATATTGTTCTTGTCATGTTCTGCCTGTGGAATTATGACTGCTAATCGATATTGCTGTGCTTCGTGCTTCTTAAATAAAAGTAATTTGTTTAATTTGCATAGAATTGTATAATCAGAAAATTCCTCTTAATATGTCATGACGTCTATGTATTCACCTTACGATGGCTGATAGCTTAAATTACCTCTGAAATCTACCTTTAAAATTTAAAAATCGACAACGAATTTAGTCTGTATTTTGGTGTGACATTGAAATTTCGTACCATGGTATTTAGAGATGTTTATATCTTTGTTCTGTGCATTAGAAAACACATTCTGCAATTGTTGAAATACATTGATTATGCAACTTATTTTAAACTGTATCACGTGCCAATTCAAGGTTGTTGCGTGCAGATAGATAATATCGCATGCTATCTTAATGAAAATGGGGGGAATCAGCTCGACTTATAAATGCGTTGTTCTTGGACATGGTGACTTACACCAAGCCCCTACATGGATGGCTAGCGCATATTGTCTACGGAGTCTCTTACTGTGATGTTTAAACTCGATTTTTCACTTATATATATATATATATATATACCCAAGAAATTTTGCAAGCAGATATTTCCTAACTTTATTACGAAAACACTATATGTGCATGTGCAAGTTTTCCGATTTTTAATCGAAGTTTACCCTCCCTTTAATTAGTGCGTTACTGAAAATGACGAAATAACTGTAGGAGCACTCATACAACATGCCCTCTACAGTGGCAACATGCCCACTACAACGCCAGGTAACAATGCGCTATTTGGATTACCTATAGGCGTGTTTCAGTGTTGAATCATGTACTATCGGGAATTTTGTTATACCCAAAAAATGTTAGTAAAAATTATCGTTAAAGGCCACAGCGTTATCGTGTTGCATTTTTTGCAACATGCTGGAAAAACGCCTAACGCCTTCGCTATATTTCTTGACTTGCATACTATACGTATGATGTCGAAAACTATAGAGAAGATGCAATGAGCAAAGTTATTGACAATAGGCACGAAGCCAACGCTATTTTCGGCGAAACATAAGTGCTTAGAAAGCACGATATCGAACAAACCTCACAATTAAATCTAATCTAAAACACAATTAGTAAACGCATTATCTATATCATAGAAGCAACATATAGTTTTAAATGAGTACTCGATTAAGTTAACGGTGGATAAAATAACATCTTATTTTTCTTTATGGACATTAGCAGGGCATTCAAACCCAACTTAGCTAATTGGCAGCGAAATTATTTTTGTAGTACCGATGTAGCTGACCGCAGAATGTATGGCTGCAAGAGAACGAGCGGCTCGATAGAGAAACTGATCATACCGATATGTTTGGAAATGTCCACTTCGTCTGGAACATCCAACGCTATCTAGCGGAAGACAATATTAATAATTATCGAACTGAATAAGTTCGTAAAAATGTAAATCATATAATATCTCTTACGACTTCGCGTAATAAGATTTTGCGTCCAATGCCTTGACAATTTGCACTTACGCTCATAAAACGCACGCGTTCGGGAAATACGTAATATAGATTTGATAAAACTATTTTTGGTACTAGATCTATGGTGGTTTGATTCGTAATATGGTTTACGTACGCTCTTTTATCCGTAATGTCTGTGTACGGTATATATATATATATATATCACGTAATTTATTACAGTATACACATTAATTTAGCTTAGTAGACATGTACATATTGAATTAATATCAAGCCGTTCTGCCATCGGGCCATTTTACGACCCTTTATTGTCGAGGCGATGTGTGGCAAACAAACTTATCGTTTGAACAAGCTTCCCTCTGCCCTTTACTATGATCAATCACAGCTTTTTGTCCTGCACTTGTCAGCATAGCTCATACTTATATCTACCGCCTTTTTTTGGGAGGTTTCGCGAATGCATGATGCACATGCGCCACTAGCAGCTTTCGTGACTAGTGAGAGACTCGCAAACCCACAAAACCCGGATTCCTCCCGACCCCCCCCCAGGCTCGGTATTACTTTGGCATTACTTCGAAGCCGTGGGAGAGGCGTCTCTGCCGTTCTCCTTCAATCAGCTCTATCCCTGACTGCATGTGAATCTACCGCCTACGGTAATGGAATTGCAGCTGGTCGAACCCGGTAGCAGTTTGTGATATGTTTTGTTTGTGATATATGATAAACGCAATCAGTCCCGGGATTAAGCCAGCTTCTAGCTCTCAATTTAAAACCCTACAGTGCGCACTCGCATGCGCAAATGACAAGAAAAATAATCCGCCCAACGTGGGGCTCGAACCCACGACCCTGAGATTAAGAGTCTCATGCTCTACCGACTGAGCTAGCCGGGCTGACGGTAGCTGATATCCGCGTTAGCCTGAAGTGTGTCTTATACATATAATTAATATATATATATATATATATATATATATATATATATATATATATATATATATATATATATATATATATATATATATATATATATGTATATATATATATATATATATATATTTATATACATATGCATATATACACCTTTTTTCAAGCAAGGAATTCTCGCGCGATCGGAATAAATTATGTTCTAAACATTTAGTGTCGAAAGCATGCTGGCAATGCTAAATACATTCCAAGGCCAGTTCATTTTCTTGAAGCTTAGACGTTATACTTAAGTTTGCGCGTTGCGCTAATGAGAGACGACCCATTTGCTGTTGATCAGTTGCGAACGCGTCCGAGATATTGTTTTATTGTTAAAGCATTTCTTACAAGAAGATCGTAACATTTGTCAGATTTGCACTCATAAGTTTAAATTAAACAACGTCTTTAATCATACCGACATTCCTTTTTTGGGTCATCGTTTCTGTGGCCCGCAGGATTTCCAGAAGTTGCTGAGACAACCCAAGCCTAGCTGTCAGCTTTCTTCACCTGCACCGTGGCGGTAGTTTCAGAAATCCTTACATGTAGTAAGTATCTGTCTCGCACAGTAATGGACCTTTTTTTGGTTATTCTATGCATTTTGTGCTTTATAGAGACTAAGTCCAATAACGTATCCATAACTGATCTTTCGTCGACAGAATTTCATTTAGATTTGCACTTGTTGAATGTTTCCTCTCTGCCGCTATATTATCTTCTTGAGATAGACCAACGGGCAATCTCAGTATAAGAAACACTGGCAAATTAATTCTGACTTTTCGGGAGAGAGAGCTACTATCCGCACTGGGAGATACAACTTATTTTACATGGAACTGATAAAACCTGAGCAGACACTATTTCCAGAGCATGCACATTAATATCGCTGACCTTCAAGAAACCGTGTACAATGGCAAAAAGAATCAAGGCTCCGGCGAGATTCGAACTCGCGATCTCCTGTTTACTAGACAGGCGCTTTAACCAACTAAGCCACGGCGCCCAGCGGCGTGATATCAATAAATAACAAGTTTTAATTCGATAAACTAGGTACGTCCTGTTTTTTACTTCATTTCTGAACTGCGATATAATGTAGACCATACTTTCAGACACTTTCTGAGCAGTCGTTATATACTTTAGCTAATCCTCTAGAAATGCTAAAACGGTAATTGTAGAGTGTCACTTTTCGTTTCAGCATTTGCACAGAGCAGCGTGCCATCGACTAACTAACTCCGCCTCTGCTGGTCAAGCAGTTTCCTATAGGTCACAGGACGTTTAAATGATGACATGCGAGTATTGCTGATTTTTATAAAACGTTTATATTTCCAAAGGCATGGTTGGCGCTCAGTTCACCAGCAAAGACTATTGGCTATACACAACAAGCCGCACACTAACTGCTACAGGTATTTTTGCTCACGCTACGTATCGGCACAAAGCTCGCGAATATTTCAGTAGCGAATAAGCATTGGAGCAAATGTTTTCGCAAATCGGATGCTTTATGTAATAAACTGTTCTATATAGAGTACATATATATATATATATATATATATAGTGTAAAAGTCCTGGGGCGGCCCCTTGAAATTTAGATCGTACTTAGTCTACTTCGTCTTTAAGGTCAACTTGTTTAATACCCTTAAGTGACTCTTGTAATACCTTATTTTATTAACACGCCTTAGTTAAGGAAATGTTACTAAATACTCTCCATGGAGCTATACGGTTCAGAGTTCGCATTGTCGTTACAAACTTGACAATTACCTATGACCAGCACTTGATCCTAACGACAAGACTTAGCACACTCATACATGGAACCCAATTAAGCACTTCTGGTGGTTCAAGATCTACTTTACTCTCCGTATACGAACTCTACTTGTTGAGCTGCTAGCGCTCCTTGCTATATACGAAGCACCTTAATGCTCAAACGTCCAATCCTGTTCATTAGACATGCGCTTTAACCAACTTTGCACAGCTCCGCACATGAGGCCAGGAATACCCTCCACAACTTCATCTTGACTAACCAGATGCCCTTGTTAGCAAGTTAAGTTCGGCGATACGACACATTTAACCTGATTCTAAATGACAGCTCTGAAAGCTACCCAAAAAGCGATTAACTGTTCATCAAACTGTTTATCAGAGGGGTAACAGTTCTGTATGACCTTCCAGTACCCCCAAGTATTTTCAGTCTCGTTTTGGCGCCAAGGCAGACGGTTGTGTGTGCGCGCAGAGCTCTGATATCTCTCGTGTGTCGTTTGTGTTGTAGTCGTTTGCATTGCTCGTAGTGAGATATAATTTATTAAAAAAACACGCCATACCCGAAGAGTATAAGGCTCTGCGCGGAGAGCACGAGGAACTCAAGCAGGAGAAACCTTCATAGAACGCGCAGCGCCACTAGTAGGGACGTCGGCAGCCTCAATGGCAAATGGGCCATGAACCCGAGACTGACAAAACAGAGTAATAGGAAGATCTTAGTGATCACCTTGGTGCATAGTGTGTAACTGTGCGATGGAAAATCGAGGTGCCAGATCGATTTGAAGTGCATCAGAGGTGTGTTCCACGGGTGAGGTACAACGAAACCACCCACGCAGCGGTCGGTAAGCTTCAAGCAGAATTCAAATATTCAAACGGCTGCTCAACGAACTGAGGAGAGTAAGCACAGTGGATAGTCATAAAGGTATGGTCGCACAGTGTATAATGTTACATATATCTCACGTTCAATGGGGACAACGGTTTACACCCTATATATGAGTTATATAAATGTCATGCCTATCCTGAGGAGGTCGGCCAGATGTAACATAAATATGGATAACACAGTATATGTTTGCCATAGTGCAGTGTATAAGGTAGACGGTATATGTGGCACAGCGGAGATAAGGCAGTAAGGTGCGGTCGTGTTCTCGCATGCTTGTGGAAAAGGTCATGGAATCTTAGTGCGGGCTTGGAATTAGCCAATTTTATATTAGCAACCGCTTCATTCCGCCGGTCCTTCAGCTTTCATTTTATCGTCACCTACCCGTACCGTCCTGCGATCCACCTGGCTTCCGTGACGCATCTCTTCACGTGCAGCCCGGCCGTCACGGCCTGCTCGACTAGCAAGGCCTCTTCGAGGAGGAGGTCACCTGTGGCATTGTTGCCGCCAGATTGAGCTGGCTCCTCAACACCAGGCCCTGAGCGTCGAGCTTGCACCCCACCACAAGTCACCGCAGTGCCGCTAGGTACTCGCCGTTGTCGTCACCGGCAACGGCTGCCGAATTCGTCGTCGGCAACGGCAACTTCCTTCGTGTTCTTTGAATAGCTCCGTTAACTTCGTCACCATCCTGACGTAGTCGCCTCGCCGTCTTCCTACGGCTCCGTGCCTGGTGCCATTTCCTCCACGGTGTTCTTGGCCGGTCCATGGATGGCAGAACCGAAGGTGGGGGTGGCAGACCTGTGGCATTGTTGCACTATTGTAGAATAGCAGCGTCCGTTAAGCAGCGTCCGTTAAGCAGCGTCTGTTGGCGGCAATGCTGAAGCAAACTAAATGCATGGCGCTAAATAGATGCCGCCACATCAGTTGCGAAGACGCGGGCAATCTGTGGGTATATAAGGAGGCATGAGAATAAATGAGTCGGTAGTCGTTGCTGCGAACCAGGCAGAGGACGTGTGTTGTTTGAGCGAGAAAATGGCGGATTCGTAACGGTCGTCGTCCGGTCATGGGGTGGTGGACACTACAACTGGCGCAGCCGACAAGATCTGGAAAGAAAAAGCCACCGCAACAATGGCCACAGGCCTGCCACCCCCAGCTACGTTCCTGCTAGCCGTGGGTCGACCAACAACACCGTGGACGGGGTGGCATCAAGCATTTGAGGTTTATCTAGAAGCCACTTCGGTCGGCGCAGCAAAGTTGATCGAGGTGGCTCCGAAGAAATGTGCAATCTTACTACACTGCCTCGGGCTCGAGGGCCAAGCACAATGTCGTGCTATGGCGGATTAGCCAACGGAGCCGGAGAAGGTTGGCGAGGTCCCACTAACCGAGTACGCCAGGATGGTGGCGAAGCTAACTGAGATGTTCAAAATGTAGGATAGCAGCGTCTATTAAGCAGCGCGGGCATATATAGAGTCTGTTGGCGGCAATGCTAAAGCAAACGAAATACAAGGCGCCAAATAGAGGATGCCGCCACACCAGTAGCGAAAACGCGGGATGTTGCTAAATGCGCGGGCAAATCTGTGATATATAAGGAGGCACGAGAACAAATTAATCAGTAGCTGTTGGTGCGAGCCCGGCAGAGGACGTGTGTTGGTTGAGCGAACGACTAGCGAACTCGTAACGGTCGCCGTCCGGTCGTTAGGGTGGTAGATACTGCGTAACCGAACAAAAACGGCAACTCCAAAGTACCACCTTCAGCATGACTGCCGGGACGTCACAAGTCTCCATGCTTGTCCCCTCTGCTACGGAACATAGCGAACGACGATATGCTACGGCTGGAAGACCATCCTCTCGGAGCCGACGCCCCACATTGGCCCCACTCTCTGCCGGCGCCACTCGTACCACTTGCACCACTTACTCATTCCCCGCTCAACACCTTTCGGCCTCAGCACTCCAAGTGACATCTCATCCTCTCCGTGGCTGAGTCAGTCCTGCGGTCTAGCCCTTTGCCACTCTAGCGACCGCATCGAACCGGGATCGTCTGCACCAAGCTCAACGGGTCGGAGTCCTTAGAGTGCTCATGGCGTATCGGACGGGGAGCACAACAGCGGTGCTTCTACTCTCCGAAACGATTCCCTGAGATCAAAGGCAGAAGAGAGCTTTAAAAGCTTAAAATTTTAGGATTGCCATTATATACATCTTGACTTCTTTAGCAACTGTACTACCGGACGAAATAGTGCAGAGATCACCGACCGATGTGTCTAGCAACTCACTACGTGGTATTTAGTGCATGCTCGCAACGCAAACTCGCTTCACGATTTCCTGACAATAGGAGACCGTTTGAGGTTAAAAATAGCTAGTGTGTTGTAAGGCCGTGACTATCGAATAGCCATTTACAATGTTGGTACTTACTCGATGCTGTCGACGAGCTCTGAGACTCGGCTAAAATATGTGTTCCTCGTTAGTATAGTGGTCAGTATCCCCGCCTGTCACGCGGGAGACCGGGGTTCGATTCCCCGATGGGGAGATAGTTATTTTCGCCAAATAACACTTTCTCATGCATTCAGTTTCCCGCATCTCGACGATGGGTGCAGTACGCATTCGACTAAATTAGAAAAGCAGTGCTCAATGAAAGACTACTAGCGGACGTCCTGCTTAGGCCTGCCAAAAAACATTTCTCGCCAAGCCCACTAACCGTGATTCCCATTGCTACCTGTTCAGGATCGGGTAGGCTGCCAGCCCCACTGCGTCCACTGTGACAATATACTCGAAGACACCCCTAGAACACACAATTCCGATAGCGTCGATAAAGCAGCGCGTGTACAGAGTTGTCTAGTTAGTCCTCTACAAGAACAAATAGCCAAGAGGACTGAAAGGAGCGTAGCACACAGTTTTTTTGTTGAACTACATAGAGGTCAATGTAAAACGAGTAGGTGTTCTAAATTGGAGCAAAAATGCCACAACGCTTGTTGTTGAGATTACGTATTCTGTGAAATACAGTACGAGCTAGAGTGCTCATGCAAGGCTAAGTACCATCAAGAAAATCATATTGGCTGTATTTGCAGACGCGCTTAGATTCGTGTATTAAAGCCGTAATCAATTTCAAACCGGAGCACTGTCTGAATCAAGCAGGTGGTAGTGCAGAACCGTCGGCAAAAATATATGTAGGCTTTTAAGTTTCTTGGACATAGGCGTCTACTTTCCAACATATCGGCAAGTGTCTCTGATGCAACAACGAAAAAAAGAGGAAAGAAAATAGTATTATAGCCGATAAATAAGGGTCTACCATGTGCTTTGAGAATGTACAAAGCTACAAGTCTAAAAATCTATATATCTTCTTACTGTTCATATATTTGAATGAACAAAATTATCTCGTAGCTCAATACTTATTTTGTTACTCAAAATGTGTTCTGAGCTATTTTGTAGGGTTGTCAAAAGCAAAGCGTGGCCTCCGTGGCGCAATTGGCTAGCGCGTTCGGCTGTTAACCGAAAGGTTGGTGGTTCGAGCCCACCCGGGGGCGATCTTTTATTAGGTTAACACTGTGTGGCATAGCCCATGAATAGTTGAATTAGTTTAGTTATATTGAATATTGTGTATTGAATGTTTTTCTATTGCTCTAATTATTTGATGTTAGGTATGAGCGTTATAATAAAGGATCCTGTCAGCCACAAGAAGGCTTTACCGCAAGTCTCTCGCGAGGGAAATCGTGAAAACTATTACTTGTTTCCCTTTCACACTCTAAAACTATGGCTGCGCATATATATATATATATATATATATATATATATATGTAAAGTGCGTTGCAAAAAATTAGCAACTCATGTTTTTTGTGATAATTTCGGCTTGGCTTATTTGAATGGCTTAAAATTTTAAGCGCATGATGTACATGACGAAACATGAGTATAGTGTTGATTTCATTGCAATCTCAACATCGGTTCATAAAAAAAATAAAAAAGTGAAAAAACAGTGTTGCAAAATATTAGCAACAATAGCGCCTTACAGCGTATTCGAGTCTTAGCAGGGCTGTACGACTCATTTGAAACTACATATTTTATTCTAGAAACGTGTTTTTCGTCCCTTCTTCTGAATCAAATCGTAAACTCGGTCTTTCATGGAGTTAATGAGCTGTTGTAAGTACGAAAGTGGAATATTAGTCTATGCATGCTGGACAGCTTCTTTGAGGTCCGACAAATGATTATATTGTCGACCATTTGCGTAAATCTGCTTTACCAAATGTCCCCAAAGATTTTCAATAGGATTCAGGTCTGGACTTAATGCCGGCCAGTCAAAAAGTGGCACTCCTTGTTCTTGAAAAAAGGCTATAGTGCTAGCCGAGGTATGAAACGTGGCGTTGTCTTGTTGAAAAACTGCGTCAGTCCCCTTCTGAAGTGGGCTTCTAACTGGGAACCGACAATGCGCTGGTACATGTCAGAATTGTTTCGGCCCACAATCTCGACTAGATCAGACTTCCCATTATATCCAAACGCGCCCCAATATTTCACAGAGCCACCACCGGCCACACGTTTCGAGAACCATTTAGGTTCCTTCCGTAAGTCGTGCCAATAGTACTGACAGCCGTCAGGGCCATCGAGATTAAATTTCCTTTCATCCGAGAAGACGATGTTTTTCCACTCGTTATTCCAAGTTTGGTATCTATGCGAAAATTCACGCCGTGCAACAATGTGCTTCGGTTGCAGTCGCGGCATAAGCTTCCTTTTCGCATATCGCACGTTTTTGTCAGAACTTAACACTCGGTACACTGTGGATCGGTGCACTGGCACTCCCAAAGTAGTCCTGATCCTGGAAGAAGACATTTGGTCATGAGTAGCCAACTGTATGATCCTTCGCCGATCTCGAATAGTCAAAACTGGCTTACGCCCACTGTTAGATCTGCACCTTTGGTTCACTCCAGGGTGTAAGAACCTGCTAATGGTGCTCTTATGCCGTCCTAATCTGGTTGCTATAGCAGTTACTGTATGACCGAGCTCAGCATATGCCTCAATTCTTGTCTTTTCGTTATACGAAAGATCCTTTGTACGACCCATGGTTTAAACATAAGATTCGTCGTTAGTTCGGAACAACGACTAAGCTGTAGAATATTTTGCAGCTATATAACGATTGATTTAGCTAGACAATATTCCTGACATTTGATCCCTGGGATCTAATATCAGCTGTAGTATCGACTATCCTTTACAAACAAGAGCTGTGTTGTTAGCATGTTATTGTTGCTAATATTTTGCAACACTGTTTTTCCACACTTTTTTATTTTTTGTATGAACCGATTTTGAGATTGCAATGAAATCAACACTATACTCATGTTTCGTCATGTACATCATGCGCTTAAAATTTCAAGCCATTCAAATAAACCAAGCCGAAACTCTCGCAAAAAAACATGAGTTGCTAATTTTTTGCAACACACTTTATATATATATATATATATATACTCAAACAGAATATATACAGACAACCAAGGAGGAGAACAAAATACACTGAGTACTAGAGTTCTCGTAAATATGACCTTGTGACTTTACACGGTAGCATACGAAGTGATGGATCCCGTGCACAATGTACCTCTGTATGCACGTGCCGGTTTTCGCAGGCCACCCTGGCCCACAACCGAGAAGACTCGACATTTAAGTACGTACACTGTTCTTACTTCCGTCGCTGCTTCCCCGTCTTTGCGTCGCCGGTCCCCCAAGAAATGATTTGGTTACTCCATCACAGACATACGCAGCCTAAGCCAAAGTGTCTTCACTATTGGTGTACAGTTCAATAATATATATAAGGAAGCGGCTTCTCGTGATATCTTCTCAAAATGTTCATAGCCTTAACTGATACGAAGATCACTTGGTTCATTTGTTATATACAGTTTGTATGCAGCTCTTAGCCAAATTAAAACATGCATAAGATAGGTGTTGCCACATCTTGTTCAAACTATACGCCAACTTTGGTAGAGTCTTCCGCGTGAACAAGCGCTTTGCTGTATCAACAGACAGTCGCCGAACATTTCCGACCCCTCCGTAGAGAACTGCTAGTGCCTAACTCACACTACTCTTGACTTGTGCCGTGAATATGTAGTGAATCTAAAGACCCAAGTATGGCAAAGGGTAAGTGCAAAGTCTAATATCCTCACAAGGAAGTGCAACATGGAGAAGAATCTCTCAGAGACCACCTTGTTATCGAATTTCACGTGACTACTACCGCGACGGCAAGTTCTCCAACGCTGCATCCGCCCATCAGACGCCAGGGAGCCGAACAGCTTCGGAGGCCCCTTAAGGTTCTTATAAGACCAGACTACAGCGGCGGACTCCCAGAGGCTCTTAGGAAAGGCCTGTCAGGTCCCCCAGGACGCCGACGTACGCCATAATACTAGTGGACCGCTGCACTTGGACAACTACGGCAAAAGTGCCTAAGAGCACAGCGGTATCTCACCTGCGCCCGACGATCCGCCTGAGGGAGAAGCCACCAGTCCATGGCAAATTCCAGTCCTACCTGTTCAGGATCCGGAAGGCATTATATCGTTGGCGCGATGGTTGTGGAAATGTATCTCCACAACAAGACACATTTCTTCAAGAACGCAAATTGCAATACGACCTGCTTTCGTCAAGAAAATATCTAGAAATAACAGTGGATATGAAAGTGTTTGCTGCAGCACTCGCACACTGTTCGGTTTTTGACATGAATTATTTTGTCCCTGCAGACGTGAAATATTTGGTCCAGGGTTCTCCTTAGCATAGCCGTATAAAAGCAACAGCACATACAGAGCAGAAGTTCCTGATAGTTGAGATAGTTGAGTGGGCTAACAGCCGCATACTCTCACCACACAAGACCTCTGAGGTTTGCCGAAGGTGAGGCGAAGCGTCCATTACTTTCTCACACCGGCTCATACCGGAGTCCACTGATGCCAATGTTTCGCATTGGCGCTGCCAACTTGAAAACTGTTATTCACACTGCTGCTGGGAATGCGGAGACGTTCGACGGTTCTCGCATAATGAGTCGTGGCTCGACACACGCACATATTAAAGTGACTTTTCTTCGGATTCACAAATCTATGTTTCAACCCGGTATAACTATTTTTTTCTAGAAGGTATGAAAAATTGCACTTCCTTGACGTTGGTCTCCAGATAGTGTGGGACTCAACTCGGGCAATGTTAGTGTCGCTCTTAATACACACTAAAAGCCACTGCTTGCATTCTGTACGTTTAGAAATACTTCTAGGTAAAAGCTTCGGGTGTAGCCAGTCGGCTAACTTTCGGTGCGCGTCTTGCTCGATCCACATGCTATATGGTTCTCATTACGCTGTCAATTTCTGCTTCAAAAAATACCTTTGCAATTGGCTGGTTTTGTTAGTCGCTTGTACCAATCGTAACTTTAAAGATTCCTATTTACTAGTAACTATATAGATATCTCAATCTAATGTGGAAACGGAACAAAATTTGGATATGACAGGCTTGTAGTGAACATTTGAGCAAGGTACTGAGAGTTAAGTTCTTTTTAGGTTCAGTTAGGCAAACATGTTTATTTAGTATGGAGCCTTTCATGTGGAATACTTAATATAAGTGATGAGTAGTAATTATATATTTAACATACCTGCGTTGCCAGCGTTGGATTGGGAAGCTCATTACTCAGTCAACCTAGCACATATATATATATATATATATATATATATATATATATATATATATATATACAATAACAAAGTATTTTCAGTCATAAAAGTGGCGTCTAAGGTTCTACCGGTTTGATGAATCAAGAAGATGCTGGTTATAACACATGACAAGAGAGAATCTACGCAAAACTCAATAACATACCTTGAATTCTCCGGCTCGTTGGAGAGGCGCAGTCTTGCTTTGAAAGCGTGTCGCGCCGCACTGATCCTCCGAGCCCGCGGTCGTCGTCCGTCTCCACCAGCAAGCATCTGGCACTGACGAATCTCGCGCCGTCTTTGCTGGTACATATCCTCCGGAACGTCGAGCACTTCAATGATCGGCTCGAATTCCGGCTTGCTGTGCATGGTGAACCTGTTATGGCCCGTATGTCCACCGGATAGTATGTAAACAGCTGTCCCGAGGTATAAAATGGTCAGTCGAGCGAGGCCCTGTAATGCGTATGTCCTGCTATGACGGGCGTACTAAAAAAGGCGTCTGTCTGCGTTAGCGCTAGCATGTAAACCTTCGGCTACTGGAGCACTAGTTTTATCTTTACGCATTCGTTACAGCTGACGTACTTAACCTCACGTTTGCTGTTTTTAATTTGAAATCAAACTCATGCATTCCTTATACAAATGCTGCGCCTCGTGCATTATCTTATATTAGACCGTAATATAAATCGGCTTTTTTAATAACATGTTTATTCAGATTAATCCAATATCCATTGCATCTCTAGTATTATCAGCGGGTTGCCTGTCTGGTGGTCTATAGATACATATCATTTTAGTTCCAGCACTATTTGACTTGTTGAGCATTTGGACGAGTGTAAGCACTCTGTCGTTCTGACGGCGATAGCTGCATCCCATTGCTGTGCAAACTGATTCATATTTGCTGTGTTTGATACAAACATTTCAGTTAAAAACATAATATTTATGCTAAGAAAATAATTTTGCCTGACATATTATATAATAATTCCGGTGATTCAACGTTCTACAACATACATCTGTATTGATTCTATGTGTGTATTTGCCGTGTTGCGGGCTGCTTTAACGCTCTTGATGATATCATTGTAAGATCGTCCTCTCTCTAAGTTTGTTGCTGCTGTTCTCGGTTCCTGCAGTCGCCGTTTCCTTTGCGCCAAATACTATAATCGTTGTAGTTGTACGCGAAAAAGGCGAGTGTATTCTTTTTAACCTGAAATTCCAGAGTCTAGCGGTTGGTTAAATTTGTCCACTGGTTATGTTTATATGACACTATTGTAATAAGTCTGGTTTTGACTGTTGACTTTTGTTAAGTGGTGCTTCCGCGCGTTTGCAATGTGCTTTGTCGCTGTGATAGTTGTTGTTTTTGCGGTGCTGATCGGGTGTTGCAGGCCTGATGGGACAGTGTTTCTAGTGCCAATGTTGCCGATGATCTTTACTTTTACACACAAGAACTGGTCCAAGCAAAATCGATTACGGTTAGTGCAACAAAAACTAGTCCTACATTTTAGTCGTGATAAAAGGTGTGCAGGGGTGACAGGCTTCTTAAGATCAATACTGAAAACATCGAAATTGTCGGCTGATCTACATACGTAGAATTAAAACTTAACACTTAAACTTTCAATTACACACTATTTAGAAGAAAATCGAACTTATACCACTACCGCCATGATTCTATTGGCAAAACTTAGTGACATCAATATGACAACTGCAACTAATATATGCGAAATTAAAATACGACTGATAATCTTATATAGACTGCTGTTAGACGTCCGCCCTCCACTTGATGTCGGGATTTGTCTCGAAAAAGAGGATTGTGTATGCAGGATGTGTGCAATTCATGACTGACATATATATATATATATATGGCGAGCACTGCCGAGTGTGCAAACGCACTGTAAATAATTAATGAATCATTAAAAAATGTTCTATATATATATATATATATATATATATATATATATATATATATGTCAGTCATGAATTGCACACATCAGTACAGAGGCTGTATACTTTCGAGTGTATTTGCAAGTACTCATAAATGAAGCTATATGTTTCATTCATTCATATCACTACTCTGGTCCGAGCGCGCAGACAGCTTCTAGAGTCCACCCAAAGCCCACGTTCACTCAAATCATGTTATATTGGGTTTTTAGTGGAATATCGGGATATTAGACGCATCGCTTTTTTTTTAACTTTAAACTTAACAAGAACCCGACGGCCAACACGGATCGTTGCTGCCAACAGCATCAACGAATTGAACAAACAATTACCCAAACGCGACTCGTATCTGTAAGTACCTGTTTAGGCCTCTTAAAATTCGTTTTTTATACATCTTTCGCATAGATACTTTGATTTGGAAAAATAATTGTGCACAAATGTGGAACAATGTAAAGCTACTGCTCCAGTAGCCGAAGTCGATCTCGAGTCAGCCTTTGTTTTTGATTCTCTTTGACGAGAAGTCGTCAAACCAGCCTGTTTGGCTCGACCAAGTCGTCATATGTCTTTGAAAGAAGAGGTTGGACTTAGTGCGATGCGTGTCTCGCGCATTAGTTGTAAGGTCGGAACGACAGCTCACTGAGACTTTATTACGGCTTCATAGCGGTGAAGATTACAGACCAGACCGGGGTCGGATAGACCGGCGTCCAACTGCGCGAGCACTGCTTTTCCGAGGTGGAACTTCATGCGGTCTCATACATACACAGGCTCATCCGGTGATGAAGGTGTGTTGCCCTCAACACAGAAACAGAGAACCACTTGAGGTGAGGCGTGAATAACCACCTCTGATGATCCTACCGATTGTAACTCGGTGCCCCAGTGCTCAGACATCGTCATATGGCCGTCCCCGCCTAGCCCTCTCCTTCCTTGTCCGGTCTCTGGCGAGGGGGTCAGAGCGTTCGTTATCTACGCTGGCGCCTGCGCACCATGTGCGGGGCGCCCTTTGTGAGCCTCGTCGCGTGTATAAATACTCTCGTCGAGGGCAGTTGGACTCCAAGATCACTTGCGATCTCTAGTGAGCTACTCTCTACTACTTAGATTACACAGTTCTGCACATTTTACTCCGCAAAAATGCAGTTCTACTCTTCCAAATTGTACGCTATTTTTATTTACATGCTAGCGTTACCGCAGACGAACGCCTTTTTTAGTATGCCTGTAATAGCAGGACCATTTGCATTACAAGGCCTCGCCCGACTGGCCATTGCATCCATCGGAGCAGCGGTCTACATGCTGTCCGGTGTGCATACGGGCCAAAAGAGCTTCACCAACCACAGCAAGCCGGAATTAGAGCAGACCGTTGAAGTGCTCGACGTTCCGGAAAACATGTACCAGCAAAAACGGCGCGAGAATCGTCAGCGCCAGAATCTTGCTGGTAGAGACGGACGACGACCGCGGACTCGAAGGATCGGTGCAGCGCGACACGCTTTCAAAAGCAAGACTGCGCCTCTCCGACGAGCCGGAAAAGTCAGGGTATGTACTGTTCTACGTTATGGTCAGCATCTTCTTGATACGTTAAGGTCAGCATCTTCTTGATACGTTAAGGTCAGCATCTTCTTGATCCGTTAAGGTCAGCATCTTCTTCATACGTTAAGGTCAGCATCTTCTTGATACGTTAAGGTCAACACCTTCTTGATACACCAAACCGGCCAGACATTAGACGTCAGTTTTATGGTCAAATTAAACTTATTAAATCTTTGTTCGGTAAATATTATTTGAATATGTCTCCTTTGCTGCACACCAAAGTCCTGTCGGGCTCATTATATTACGTCAAGTAATTAATCAGCTGACCTGAACCGGACGCCGTATATTGTAATAACTGGTTTTGCTATTGCTTCGCACATTGTATTTTTAACACGAACTCTTGTTTTTTGTTAGGAATGGAAAGACCACCCTGCGTCGCCGTTACCGCAGCCAAAGAGTGACCTGGCGAACAGATCCAAGGGCCTGCTGTCATGGCTGCCCTGGCCGCGCCTCCAAAGGAAGGTGCCCTGTAACAGCAGCCGCGCAGCTCGACGTTGCCGTAGAATTGAGGCTGCGAAACCAGTTCACGTGGACAGCTTGAGCGGCTTGTATCCAAGTTATCGACCTTGGAAAGAGGTATCAACGAACATTGGTCAGCTAATAGGCTGAACATTCCACCAGAACACACGGTTCTTCGTGTATGAAAATAAATTCTAAAAACATCCTAAACGCTTTGTTTTTGGTTTACTTTAATGATTTAGCGTACAATTTAAATAACTCATTTAGACATGAAACGGGAAGTACGTTGTTATATATATATATATATATATATATATATATATATATATATATATATATAACAACGAATAATTAAGACTCATCAGTTATATCAAGTATTCCACATAAAAGTTCCCGTATTAAAGATTCATATTTACCTAAATGTACATAGAAAATAACTTAACCCACGGTAGCTTGCTCAAATGCTCACTAGAAGCCTGTCAAATCTTGCTTTTGTTTTTTTCTCGCATTAGATAAAAAATCTAAAGAGTTACAAGCAATAAGATAGAGTTACTGTTGTTACAAGCCTAAGCCTTGAGTATTCGTTACCGGGGTATTGATTGGACCAGGGTGGGTAGTACGAGCGGCATTAGCATCGCCTCGGGAAAAGAATTAGTAATACTGGGTTGAAACACAGAGTTGTAATTCTTATTTAAGTTGAAAATTTTCAAGAACGTCACTTTAATATGTGCATGCATAGAGCCACTACTCATTGTGCGAGAACCGTCGGACGTCTCCGCACTTCCGGCCGCAGCATAAATAACAGTTTCCAAAATGCCGGAGCTCTCAGCGACGCGTTTTTTGTACACGCTACTAGTACGTATGTTGCGTCGTAGCGCGAAACATTGACGTCAATGGACTTCGGTATGAGCCGGTGTGGGAAAGTAATGGACGCTACTAGACCCCATAGTGAGAGTATGCGGCTAAGACAGCGTTAGTTGATAAAATCTTAAATATTATGAACTCTTGCTCCAGATGTGCTGTTGCCTGTATTCTGCAATGCTAAGGAGAACCCTGGACCCCTGCGGAGGCAACATATTTCACGTCAATGCCCAAACAGTATGCGAGTGGTGCAGCAAACGGTTACATAGGCATTGTTGTTTTTTTATATATAGGCTTGTCAAAAGCAGGTCATATTGCAGTTTGCATTCTTGGAGAGATGATGTCTTTTGTTGTGGAGATACATCTCTAAAACCGTCACACCATTGCACTTGCTTCACAAAACTAGAAAAATTAACAATATTTCAAAAAGTATATTTGCCACAAATGGCATGCACTTGTAAACACGTGTACACAAGATACATTGTGCATGGCCACCATCACATGGCACGTCTGACCCGAATATTTTTAACCGAAATGGCATTCAATGTCGTAGCTGATCCTTGCTTTTTTCCAGGCGGGACGGTTGCTGAAGTGTTTAAATTGGACATAATGACGATTATATTATTATATTTTACACTCATTGCGAAATAAGCAATAGATATATCAAAACCCATATCTAACCAGGGACGCCTCTTTCCTAGAACTAGCTGACAATCAAAGCAACAGCCAACTAGCAACACATCATGACCGGCAGAATGTGCAATCGTGCTCGAAGCGGAACGAACCGTCACCACATCATGTTCATATTATGAAAAGCCAACGACACCAAGTCGCAGTTATTTCAAACGAGAAAGACAGGAGACGCGATGATTCCTCGCATACAACTCGAAGACCGCGACGTGCTATGCACGTAACCATAAGCACAAACAAGATGACCCGACTGAAAGCAGGGGGAGGTACCAGTACATTAGTGAGCCAACGGACATGCTGCTGCCACAAGGATTGTTGGAGAAACTCTAGATGTCTCAACATCACCCAGACGCACCAACATATGACGAGTTTTTTGCTTCTTGCTATTCACTCGTTTTGGAGGCTTGAAGCGCCCTCAACGAAACGTCGTTTCCTGGTAAAGATTCTAGCCTCGGCGATGAACCAAGATCCAATCGACCTTACTTGCTATAAGAGGATGTTCAGCGCTTAAAGAAACAACAGAGTCTAACGATTACCACTCAAGAACTCACAACACATTGTAAGTTGGAACCGTTGTAGTAGCGAGGTGTGCCGTATGGGACCGGATCAGTCGAATGTGGTGTCTCTCGTCCGGGGCGGTACATGCCACTGCGCGGTAGACCAGCGACCTCAGCGGGTGAGTCATAGCCGAGCGTATATGAATATGCTTCGTCATAGAACGGTGTGAGTGGAGCAGGCTAGATATGGATGTTAGAGGATTTAAAACGGCCTCACTTTAAGTTTGTATATATATATATATATATATATATATATATATATATATGTGTGTCTTGACGTAAACGAATTCAGTTATCAGTATCGAGAGAACAAATGTGAGCGCTACCCATGCGATCATTAGCTCACTATTGAGAATTAATACGAAAACCGTGTGCTATATTATTCGTAATATAAATTTATTGTCGTTCCGCAATAGTCTTGAACATAGACCTTTTAACAGAATGTATGAAGACGAAGTGTCTAATCCGAGGGCACAGGCAGCTCCTAGAGGAAGTCCATTACAACGAGTTCAAAAACAATGATTCAAACGTGACGAAAACTAGTATCTGTTTTTACCTCTTTTACCTCCCAAAATGTAATTCTTAATGGATCATGGGTATAGATACTTTGACTTGAAACAATAAATGAGTCCAGTAGAGAGAGCGGCCCAGCCCTCGGTGAACCTTGTGGCGTGTATAGTTAGTCTCGTCGAGCGCGATTGAACTCAAGGATCCCTCGCGGTCTCCACTGAATTCGCCTTGTTTTACATTGCTATTCAGGCCACCGCAGAAATGCAGCTCCATTCTGCCAAACTGTGCGTGATTTTTACTTGCAGGCTAGCGCTAACGCAGGCGGACAAGTTTCTAATACGCCTTTATTAACGCGGCCATACGCCTTACAAGGCATGTTTCGAGTGGCCACTATATACCTCGGAATAGCGGTCTACATTATTTCCGGCGTGCATACGGGCCACAGGAAGTTCACCGTGCACAGCAAGCCGGAATTCGAGCAAATTATTAAAGTATTCGACGTTCAGGAGGACCTGTACCATCAAAAACTGCACTAGATTCATCAGCGCCATATGCTTGCTGGTAGATACGGACAAGCAAGGCCAAGCCTCTCTAGCGAACTAGAGAAGTCAGGGTATGAAGTGTGCGATCTGTCGGCGTGCCGAACACAGCTGCCGACAACACAGAGACAGAGAACCACTTGAGGTGATGCGTGAATAAGCACTTCTGGTGATCCTACCGATTGTAACTCGGTGCCCCAGTGCTCAGACATCGTCATATGACCGTCTCCGCCTAGCCTGCTCCTCCTTTTGCCGGTCTCCGGCGAGGGGGTCAGAGCGTTCGTCATCTACGCTGGCGCCTGCGCACCATGTGCCTCTTGTGAGCCTCGTCGCGTGTATACATACTCTCGTCGAGGGCAGTTGGACTCCAAGATCACTTGCGATCTCTAGTGAACTACTCTCTACTCCTTAGATTTCACATTCTACTCCGCAAAAATGCAGTTCCACTCTTCCAAATTGTACGCTATTTTTATTTACATGCTAGCGCTAACGCAGACGAACGCCATTTTTAATATGCCTGTAATAGCAGGACCATACGCATTACAAGGCCTCGCCCGACTGGCCATTGCATCCATCGAAACAGCGGTCTACATGCTGTTCAATGTGCATACGGGCCACAAGAGGTTCACCATGCACAGCAAGCCGGAATTCGAGCAGACCGTTGAAGTGCTCGACGTTCCGGATGACATGTTCCAGGAAAAACGGCGCGAGAATCGTCAGCGCCAGATTCTTGCTAATGGAGACTGACGACGACCGCGGACTCGAAGGATCGGTGCAGCGCGACACGCTTTCAAAAGCAAGACTGCGCCCCTCCGACAAGCCGGAAAAGCCAGGGTATTTACTGTTATACGTTATGGTCAGCATCTTCTTAAAATGTTAAGGTCAGCACCTTCTTGATACATCAAACCGGCCAGACATTAGACGTCAGTTTTATGGTCAAACCAAACTTATTAAATCTTTTTTGGTAAATATTATTTGAATATGTCTCCTTTGCTGCACACCAAAGTCCTGTCGGGTTCATTGTATTATGTAAAGCAATTCATCGGCTGACCTGAACCGGACGCCGTATATTGTAATAATTGATTTTGCTATTGCTTCGCACATTGTATTTTTAACACGAACTCTTGTTTTTTGTTAGGAATGGAAAGACCACCCTGCGTCGCCGTTACCGCAGCCAAAGAGTGACCTGGCGAACAGATCCAAGGGCCTGCTGCCATGGCTGCCCTGGCCGCGCCTCCAAAGGAAGGTGCCCTGTAACACCAGCCGCGCATCTCGAATACGTTGCCGTAGAATTGAGGCGACAAAGCCAGTTCACGTGGACAGCCTGAGCGGCTTGTATCCAAGTTATCGACCTTGGAAAGAGGTATCGACGAACATTGGTCAGCTAATAGGCTGAACAATCCACGAGAACACACGGTTCTTCGTGTCTAATTGACTAGTCAAATGGCTACGCGGCCAGGGAGTTCGATCGACGTTCTCACGTATGGCAGGACGTCGATAACAATATGTAGATAAATATACCTCGATAAAAGTTTAGAAATGTTTATGTAATATCACACAACGTTATAGATAGTTTGAAATTGGATCTAGCAATGTGTCCCTATATTAAAAATGTCATTATATCTGTATGAAAATAAATTCTATAAACATCCTAAACGCTTTGTTTTTAGTTTACTTTAATGATCTAGCGTACAATTTAAATAACTCTTTTAAACATGAAACGGGAAGTACGATGTTCGTTGTTATATATATATATATATATATATATATATATATATATATATAACAACGAATAATTGGGACTTATCTGTTATATCAAGTATTCCACATGAAAGTTCCCGTATTAAAGATTCATATTTACCTAAATGTACATAAAAAACAACGTTACCCACGGTAGCTTGCTCAAATGCTTACTACAAGCCTGTCAAATCTTACTTTTGTTTTTTTTTGTCTCGCATTAGATTAAAAAATCTAAAGAGTTACAAGTAAATAGATAAAGTTACTGTTGTTACAAGCTTGAGCCTTAAGTATTCGTTACCGGGGTATTGATTGGACTAGGGTGGGTAGTAGGAGCGGCATTAGCATTGCCTCTGGAAAATAATTTATAATACTCGGTTGAAACACAGAGTTGTAATTTTTATTTAAGTTGAAAACTTTAAGGAAAGCCACTTTAATATGTGCATGCATAGAGCCATTACTCATTGTGCGAGAACCGTCGGACGTCTCCGCACTCCTGGCCGCAGCATAAATTGCAGTTTCCACTATGCCGGAGCTCTCAGGGACGCGCCTTTTGTACACGCTACTGGTACGTATGTTGTTGCATTGTAGCGCGAAACATTGACGTCAATGGATTTCGGTATGAGCCGGTGTGGGAAAGTAATGGACGCTACTAGACCCCATAGTGACTGGTAAACTTAGACCCCATAATGCTCGGCAAGCTCTAAAGCTTCTGTATGTGTATGGTGAGAGTATGCGGCTAATACAAGGTTAGTCGACAAAATCTCAAATATCAGGAACTCTTGCTCCAAATGTGCTGTTGCCTGTATTCGGCAATGCTAAGGAGAACCCTGAACCCCTGCGGAGGCAACATATTTCACGTCAATGCCCAAACAGTATGCGAGTGGTGTAGCAAACGGTTACATAGGCACTGTTGTTTCTATATATAGGCTTGTCAAGAGCAGGTCATATTGCAATTCGCATTCTTGGAGAGATGGTGTTTCTTGTTGTGGAGATACATCTCTAAAACCGTCACGCCATTGCACTTGCTTCACAAAACTAAAAAAAGAACAATATTTCAAAAAGTATATTTGCCACAAATGGCATGCACTTGTAAACACGTGTACACAAGATAAATTGTGCATGGCCACCATCACATGGCACGTTTAACCCGAATATTTTTACCGAAATGGCATTCAATGTCGTAGCTGATCCCGGCTTTTTTGCCAGGCGAGACGGTTGCTGACGTGTTTAAATTGGATATAATGACAATTATAGTTCACACTCATTGCGAAATAAGCAATAAATATATCAAAACGCATATCTAACCAGGGCGCCTCTCTCCTAGAACTGGCTGACAATCAAAGCAACAGCCAACTAGCAACACATCATGACCGGCAGAATGTGCAATCGTGCTCGAAGCGGAACGAACTGTCGCCACATCATGTTCATATCATCAAACGCCAACGGCACCAAGTCGCAGTTATTTCAGACGAAAAAGACGGGAGACGCGATGATTCCTTGCATACAACTCGAAGACCGCGACGTGCTATGCACGTAACCACAAGCACAAACAAAATGACCCGACTGAAAGCAGGAGGAGGCACCAGAACATTAGTGAGCCAACGGACATGCTGCCACAAGAATTTTTGGAGAAACTCTAGATATCTCAACATGTCCGGCCCTCGAAGCATTGAAGACATGCGGAAATAAGCTACTGCATCTGACGTCGCTCAGACGTACAAACAAATGATGAGTTCTTTGCGTCTTGGTATTCACTCGTTTCGGAGGCTTGCAGCGCCCTGAAGGAAACGTCGTTCCGTGGTGAAGATTCTAGCCTGGGCGATGAATTAAGGTCCAGTCGACCTTATTCGCTATAAGAGGATGTTCTGCGCTTAAAGAAACAACAAAGTCCAACGATTACCACTCAAGAACTCACAACACATTGTAAGTTAGAACCGTTGTAGTAGCGAGGTGTGCCGTATGGGAACGGGTCAGTCGAATGTGGTGTCTCTCGTCTGAGAGGTACATCGCGCTGCGCGGTAAGCCAGCGACCTCCGGGGGTGTGTCAGAGCCGAGCATATATGAATATGCCTCGCCATAGATCGGTGTGAGTAGAGCAGGCTAGGTGTGAATGTTAGAGGATTCAGTACGGCCTCACTTTAAGTTTGTATATATATATATATATATATATATATATGTGTGTCCTGATGTAAACAAATTCAGTCGAGAGGACACATGTGAGCTCTACCTATGCGAGCAAGCTCACTCTTAAGAATTAATACGAAAACCGTGTGCTATATTATTCGTAATATAAATTTGTTGTCGTTCCGCATTAGGCTTAAACATAGGACTTTCAACAGGATGTATGAAGGCGAAGTGTCTGGTCCGAGGTCACAGGCAGCTCCTAGAGAAAATCCATTACAACGAGTCAAAAAACATTGATTGAACTTGATGAAAGACAAGATGGCGGCGCCCAACAGTGCGCTGTGTTTTGTATGTAGCTCCGTGATAAAGAGCTCGTGTGAGTGGACCCAGTGTCCTACCTGTTTTGTGGGTGTAGCCCATGTGAAGTGCTTATCACCGCGCACCGATGTAGGGGCAAACCAGCCCGCTCGGTGCCCTGGATGTCCTGAACTGGAAGGCGCCCGCCCAAACGGCGCCTTGCTTGAGATCCTGCAGCGGATTAGCCGTCTCGCGGCGGCAAATACAATCCGAGTGTCGGAGCTTGAACAACTGGTCTCAGAGCTTCGTTCCCGTCCCACCGGGAGCAGCGTAAGCACATCGGGAGTAGAAATCGAGACGAAGAAGCAGGTGGCACAGCACAAAGTGGCACAGGGCACTGGCGGCAGCTCAAAACTTGCCGCCAAGCCCGTAATTGATTCGAACGTCTCAGATGCGCCCACCGTCACTCGTACTGTTGGTAAACAAAACCAACAGCAACAACAGTGTCAGGGGAAGCAGAGACAGCGAGTGCAGAAACCGCAGCAGCAGACGCCTCCTACAGACGTCGCCAAGAGTGTTGTCGATCTCGATCAACAGCGCCAACAACGGCGGGAAGAGAGAGCGGCTGAGCGGCAGCAATGACAGCGGGAGAAGCTGGAGAAGAAGGAGAAGCCGGCGCCGGCAGCAGAAAGTGACATCACCACTCCGCTGCAGCCGCGCGAGCCGGTTGTCGACACAATGGACTGTACAGAGACAGCCAACGTAGATCAGCTGGACAACGAAGGCTTCCAGCTGGTTGAGAAAAGAAGAAAAAAGAAGAGAAAGCTTGCGAGTGAAAGTGGTGGATCGACCAGCAACAGCCCAGAGAAGCAGGATGGACGCCTGGGGCCGAGGCCGAGCGATGCCTCTCAACTTCACAAGCAAACGGCAGCAGAAAAACGCGAAACTAACGCGAATAGGAAGCACCGTCCTCTTCGAGCAGGAAGTGCTGAAGTAGACCTGGGTGAGATAACACTGTGTAAAAACCGTGTGTTGCCCATGAGAGCTCTCCGTTTGGAGGGCTTCAGCCGGAAAACGTCGGCAGAACAGCTGCGTGGTTGGCTAACCGGGAGACATACTGTAGTGCGTGCTATTTGGAAACTCAAAGTTTCCCGGCCGGACTCCGTCTTCTGCGTGGCCTTTGGTGATAGTGACTTTAGTAACGTTTCAAGTAGCGCCTTCTGGCCGAAAGGCGTGAGTTTCCGGCGCTGGCTGGGGGCTCCGCCGGCTCAGGCTAGGGTATGCGAAGAGTTTACTGACGGGCATGGCTTAACAGCTAGACAGCAATGACGCCTTCTGCTAAGGCAGCTGCATGCTGCTCGCAGCTGCAAATTATTGCTTTGGAATTGTGAAGGTTTATCTGGGGCCTTACAGCTAGCACCAGAACGTTTGTTTGAAGGTGTGGACATTGTACTCTTGACGGAAACTTTTATGCGAGTGGAACTGCATCTCGATGAGATGCGAGGTTTTCATCTGCTAGCGAGTCTTCCAGACGGAGGGCGGGGAAGACCAGTAGGTGGACTTTCAATCTATTTACGAACAGGGTCACCCCGAATGCAATGTGTGTGTCGAGGTGAGTGTTGCATGACACTCACCTCAGGTAGTTTCAACCTCGCGTTGTTCTACCTGCCACCTCACTACGATGACGTTGAGGTTGCCGATGCGATCAGTGCTGGTCTAGCGGGACTAAACCTCCAGCTACCCACTCTGGTCGGCGGCGACTTCAACTGTCGTATTGATAGTGGCGCCACCGACAGGAAGGGCGATGTGCTTCTTACGCTTCTAGAGAATAGAGGCCTGCATTGCGCGAATGAGCGTGATAAATTCACGTACGTTTGCTAAAGTGGAAGAAGCACTATCGACCCCCTGTTTCATAACCTTCAACATCCGATGGAATTTCAGGGATGCGAGGTCCTTAATATTCCAGCACGGAAGCACCTGCCGGTGCTAGCGTCTCTGTGTCTGCCTGGCCAGAGGCGCGCCCCGCGGCGGCAGCCGACAACGTACTTGTCTAGGCAGCTAGATTTGTGTGTATTAACGCGCAAATTACGGCTCCTGGGATCAACTTCTGACATTGAACAAAGCAACCACGCTTTGGAGGCCACTGTCAAAGCGGCTGTAGTCAAGAAGAAGTACAGAAAAAGACGGGCGCGGCCCTGGTTTACACAGGCCTGCTACCTAAAACGTCGGGATGTGTTGGGGCTCCTGCGCCGAGCACGGGCTCTGCACCCCGACCCCCAGATAGTTGCTGATCGTAGGGCGCTTTATGGCCGACATAGAGCAACTTACAAGAAACTGCTCGTGGAGAATAAGCGCCGGTATGATGAGGAGGAGGAGTTTCGCATGCTTCAGAGAGCAGAGCGCGAACCCCATGTCTACATTGTTCGCCGGCTGAGCAAAGGCATGCACAGCATGACAAAGGAGCAGTTGCGGCAGCACTTTAGTGCGCTTCTGCTCGATGCAAACGCCCCCGCGCCTAACCCAGTTATTGAGCGACCGCTCACTCTGGAACAGCACTGCATGAATTCGCCGTTTACGGTGGAAGAAGTGGTGCAGATCTTGCGCGGGTTGCCCAAGAGGAAGAGTAGTGGTCCTGATGGGATCTATTACGAACACTGGGCTGAGTCGTCCGATGTTTTAGCAGGGGAGCTGTGTAATCTGTTTAATCAGATACTCAGCGGGGGACACATACCCCAGGTTTGGCACGAGGCCAGACTTACTCTGCTATTCAAGGGCAAATACGGTGACAACGTGGACGATCCAAATCTCTACCGGGGTATCGCGTCGGAACGCACTCTTAAGAAAATCTTCGCCAAGTTGATTATCTCGAGGGTGTTTCCAACTGTGGAGAAGACCCTACCTCCGGAGCAATTCGGATTCAGGAAGGGTCGAGGTACACAGGACGCGATCCACGTACTCCAGTCGGAAGTTGAGCGGGTGTTGGCTGTGCCCGGGGGCCACTTGTACGCCGTCTTTATTGATTGTGTCAAGGCCTTCGACAAAGCTCCCCGTCACTTACTAGTCGATTCATTTCGACATGCTGGGGTGGGTGGTTCTTTTCTACGAGTGCTCTCCAGCTTCTTTGCTGAAGACCGCCTTGAAGTAAACATAAGGGGCAAAGACACCTTGCAGCTGAGGCAAAACGTAGGGACCCCTCAAGGGGACCCTCTCAGTTGCCTAGCCTTCTCTTTGCTCATTGCAGACCTAGCCCGCCACGTGCGGAAGGAGTTTAGAAACGCCGTCGTCGTTATGTACGCGGATGACATAGTAGTGGCCCGCCGGGACCGCGGTGCCATTCGTCGTATTGTCGGCGACGTAGAAGGTTACCTTCACCGTAGGGGCCTACAAATAAATTCGCGGAAGACGAAAGCCATTAAGTTTCGCCGTGGGGGTCGATTGGCTGCAGCAGACGTAATACCCTGCTGTGGCCAACCGCTGGAGTTTGTCAACTCCTTCCCGTATTTGGGTCTGAGACTGCACTATACGGGAACGACCTTTACCAAGCACATCGGCGACAGGTGTCGGGCGGCTATTGCCTCTATTCACACAGAGGTGAGAGATCTTCGACGACTGTCTCTGAGTGCTGCATTGCGTCTTTTTGAGCTTAAGATTGTGCCAATGTTGAGCTACAGCCTTGGCAGGGTGTGGGGCCATCTTTCCGCCGCAAATTTTGCGCAGCTAGAAAGATGCTTCACAATATATATGAAGCGCGTTCTTTGCTTGCCGCGCACGGCAAGGAATCGCTTTGTGTACCTGCTAGCGGGTTGCGGACCGGCAGTGGAAATAATCAGAGTCAGGCTTAAGTCACCTGTTACAATGCCACTTCAACAATTTTTGTTGGAGTGGCAGGGAAAAGTGACCGAGGCCTCGGCTGAGGTAGCGCAGTTAGATGTGTACCTCACCAGGGAGCTTTGGGAGGGAATGGCATGCACTAGCCGGCACGTGTACACAAGGTACATTGTACATGGCTATCATCACTTGGTGTGTTCAACTCAAGGATTTCACCAAGTTGGCGATCAATGTCGTTGCCGGTTCTGCTCGCAGGTATGCGCTAAATACCACGCAGCGAGCTGCCAGTCGCATCGGCGGTCTTTGCACTTTCTTGCCCGGTGGGACGGTCGCTAAAGTGTTAAAATTGTATATAATGATGATTGTATTGTATTTATGTACCATCTTGAAATGCAAAATTATTGCGAAATAAACAATATATATATATATATAAAAACATTGATTCAAACGTGACGACAACTAGTATCTGTTTTAACCTCTTTTAGCCTCTCAAAATGTAATTCTTAATGGATCATGTTCATAGATACTTTGACTTGAAACAATAGATGAGTCCAGTAGAGAGAACGGCCCAGTCCCCGGTGAACCTTGTGGCGTGTATAGTTAGTCTCGTCGAGCGCGATTGAACTCAAAGATTACTCGCGGTCTCCACTGAACTCGTCTTGTTTCACATATTATAGCTCTTCAGGCCACCGCAGAAATGCAGCTCTACTGATTTTTACTAACAGGCTAGCGCTAACGCAGGCGGACAAGTTTCTAATACGCCTTTATTAACGAGGCCATACGCATAACAAGGCCTGTTTTGAGTAGCCACTCTATACCTCGGAATAGCGGTCTACACTCTTTCCGGCGTGCATACGGGCCACAGGAGGTTCACCGTGCACAGCAAGCCGGAATTCGAGCAAATTATTAAAGTGCTCGACGTTCAGGACGACCTGTACCGGCAAAAACTGCGCGAAATTCATTTTTTAAATATGCATAAGCGAAAGAATGTGTATACTTCGGCGATGATAGGGGGAAATTATCGTCGCTGAGGGCAGCGACTGACGCAGAATGGGCGAATGTAAGACTGTAGAGTGGCATCATTGTTATAAGCGGCTATGTTTCGGATCTCTAAACAACCTCACCGCTGGCTTGGGCGATCAGCTTAAAGACGCTCTGCTGTCTGCTGTCACTTCAAGTTTGACTGACTTGCGTGCGTCCGAAACTGATCCCGCGATGACAGCGCCCCCCCCCCCCCCCTGTTATAGCGGGCCGACACTGCACTGAAGTCTCTTCCGGCCTCACAAGGTTGGTTGCAAGCACACCGACTCAGGCGTCACTGCATGACGTTATCCTTATGACGTCTAAAAATCAAGAGCGCATCTAAGATGATTTCCTGTGTACCCCGGGGTATTCGCGACAGCTTGTCTCTGGAGCTTGCAACTCTGATCAATGAGGTCTGCTCAACGGCAAGCAGAGATTTCTATTAAAGACTACTGCAATTCCTAACTGCAGTATTCTGCATACCATCCTAGAAGGAACGCGGCCGCACTCTCACATCGATGCTACGCGAGAATCATAACCGATTCCGGGCATGAAATAGTAAGAAACTTACCTACGTATATGCTTCAACATTAGTTATTCGAAAAACATGTTCGTCGCAGAACAACCCTGCGATGGTTTGTACAGTGCAGGGAAAGCTCGCTCTCGGCGATGCCTGCTCTGCAGCAAAGGCTTTTTATCCACCGACTCAGCAGCGTCGTTCTCTGCCGAAACGAGGCTGACGCTCCTGGACAAACATCCGCCATGTCCACCTGATTTATCCTTTTCCCCGCTTTCCGCATCTGCCGGAGAGACCCATTGGCAGAGACGGCGAGGAGAACCTACTTTTTCTAGGCCTAGTATGCTTTATCAATTATTTACTCTTACTATTAATGGTAAATTGCCTGATTTTGTGCTACTTGTTTTCTACGGCGCCTCGCTTATTGCCTTGCACAAAAAGATGGTGGCAGTAGACCCATTACCGTTGGCCTGACTTTGCGCAGCTTAGTCGGAAAAATCATAATCAGGAAGAGCATATCATACATCGTCACGATGGTTTCTCCGCATCAGCTTGGCTGCGGAATAGGGGGAGGTGCGGAAGTGGCCGTCTATGCTATACGGGCATTCGTTGACCACAACAGGAGTGCTCCAGACAAGGTGCTCGTCAAGCTAGACTTCAAAAACGTTTTTAACACGCTCAGACGAGCCCACCTGCTTATGGCTGTGCGTACCTCTTACCTTTGTCGACTTTATCCGCTTGTGTACCAGATGTACAGGCTTCCAAGCAAGTTAATATAGCAGGGAGAAATTATCGAGTGTTCTCTCTAGTGTTCAACAGGGTGACCCCTGTGGCTCGCTTTATCTTGCATTGCTATTTATAAACTTTAAGTACGCCTTTCTTCCGAACTTCGACCTTGGTTTCTGGACGACGGCATTATCGCCGGTGACAGCGGCGGTACAGCGAGACATTGCCCAGGTGATAGAGTTCGAAGCGGTCTCAGGACTCAAGTTAAACAACGCCAAATGCAAAATTTTCTTTCCATTTCAAAGGGCCGCTCATCTCGACTCCATGCTTCAAATAGTGCACAATCTTCTACCAGCTGCCAGGTTGATTGCTAATCACGAACTCGAGCTTCTAGGGGCGCCAATTCTCGACGACTCTATTGGCGTATCTTTAACTAAAAAAGGCTCTGACCTTGTTAGCTAGTGCTCTCGACTGCGACTCCTGGACATGCTTCGCTTGAGTTTGTCAACTCCGGGGCTGATGTACCTCTTGCGATGCTCACGAGCATATGCTGAACCGGACCTGCTTGAATCGTTCGACGAAACTTTGCAAAGTACCCTTCAGGGTATCCTAAACGTTCAGCTTCGGCAAACCTCGTGGTTACAAGCTTGACTCCCAACGTCCGCAGGGGAATGGGGATTCGCATAGCTTTGCAGATTGCCATTTCTGCATACCTCGGGTCTAGAAAAAGACACCGAGACTTTGATGTCAGAGATCGCACAACCGAATGCCTACACAAACTTTATCGCCCAATCGGAACAAGCCTGTCGCTAATATGCAGAAAAGTGGGGTTTAATGCCTTAGCGCATTTCACAATCGGCCTTGAACTTGCAAGTAGTTAAGTCGATCCAAGAGCGGCTAATAATCCAGGCGAACAATGTTAAAGAGCAGGCGCGACTGAGAGTCGTGATCGATCCGATGAGCGGAAAATGGCTTCAGGCCATTCCCTCACCGTAGCTGGGAACGATGCTGGACAATACGACACTCCGGTGAGCATGCTCTGGCTTGCAAGAGGAGCGCCGGTAGGTTCTCAAGGCATTCGGCCTTGATCGACGTAATACACCAAGCAATGCAGTTAGCCCACATACCTGCAGTCAAAGAGCCGGTCGGTCTGTCAGCCAGCAGCCAACTGCGTTCAAACGGCCTGACTCTGGTTCCACGGAATGAAGGTCGTTGGCTTGTGTACGACGTCACCGTGTCTTGCACGTTGGCCACTTCGTATAATCGCCATACCAGCCGGAGGTCGGAGCAGCCGCTGGCCTCGCTGAAGGTCGCAAGTTGGCAAAATATCGTGAACTGGGGCAAAACTTCATCGGCTTCAGAATATAGGCTGAAATTCAACGCGAAAACGCTGCATGGATAATTGGTTCATTGCCTACGGGTAAGGTACTCCTCTTTTTGCTGAAGTCGAATCGAGCCGGCGCTAATAATCTATGTGCAACTAAAGGACTTAAATGAATAAATTCCGTGATTATGGCGGCTATGTAAGTTGAGAGAGACAGCTTAGCGACGGTTGCTGGTAGCGGCGCATCTAGCGGAGAAAGCGCTACGGCAACAGCAACAGTGGCGGGTTTGAATTTGGTGCCGTGAGATTTGACGACTTTACGGTTAGTGAATAGCGACGTTGTTGAGATGCGGTCGAATAAAAATCGCAGTGTAGTGAAACAGACCGGTGAGGCGGCGCTGTACCGACGTAGCAGAGAAGACGGACCAAATAAAAACTACAGCCGTGGTGGTCAATCTTCGTGTCTTCTTCCTAGCCACCAAGTGATGCCCTTACAAATATTACGATGTATCCATATATAGTAGAATTTAGTGCCTGAAAATTAGGTGACTCGTCTGTGGCTTATAAGACCTAAAAATGTCACGATTTAACCGATATTGTATTTCATTAGAAATGTCATTACGCCTCCGTAAAAATAAATTTTAGAATATTGTTAGCACGTTTGTTTTTATTGTGTCTTAAAGATCTAACGTGCAGTTTGAAAGAACTCTTCTGACATTAAACTGAAAGTACGTTGTGATATACATATATGTCTATATTTTTTAACCTTTTTCTGTAAAGGAGGGTGACATACCTGACACTTGCGGTACGCCTTCACCGTGCCACATGCAATCTGTCTCCCTGTCATATCCAATTGTAACTCGCCTGGGTGTCATCACCTTGCGCAAGCGGGGCCAGGCGGCAGGGCATATGGTATTCTCGTAATAGCGGATCTCTACTATTGCGGTACCATGGTCTATTCGAGGACTGGGACTAGAACGTGAGCCATGATCACGACGTAGGGGGGCTTGCTCCCCGGCCTGCTGGATAAACTGGCTTCTAGATTCATCCAGCAGGTTACCCTGCTGCCTTGGGTAATAATATATATATATATATATATATATATATATATATATATATATATATATATATATATATATTGTTTTTTTACTCGCACAGAATATATACATAATTGTTCATGTTAATAATTCTCATCATTTTGGTTGTCCTGTCGTTCCACCGAAAGATAAAGTGCGGAGATCTTTGCTGCAGTGACAGACAACCAACCGAATTATACACAGCACATTGCTGAGAACAAAATACGCTAAGTACTACAGTTCTCGTGAGTATGTCCTTGTGACTCCACACGGTAGCATACGATGTGATGTATCCCGTGTATGATGTATATTTGTATGCACGTTCCGATTTGCGCAGGCCACCCTTGTCCACAACCGAGTAGACTCGACATTGAAGTACGCCTACTGTTCTTACTTCCGTCGTTGCCCCCTCCGTCTTTGCGTCACCGCTCTTTCAAAAAATGCTTGGGTAACTTCATCATAGACATACGCAACCTAAGCCAGAGCGTTTCTACTATTGGTGTACAGAATAGTTTTTATCAATTTCTCAATCAATATATCGAGCAAAAGTCACCTGACGGCTTCCATGAAATTGTTTGATTACAGGGGATCAAGGTGATACCAATTCCAACGAATATGGAACGATTAAAAGCCCCTTTCTAAGTTTATTTTACACAATATCAAACTTTCATCTCTCAAATATGTTTAATCTATGGGAAATATGCCCATTTAAAACCGTCCACTAGATCAATCAATACACCGGGAACGAATATTCAAGGGTCAAGCTTGTAACAATAGTAACTTTAAAGATTCCTAATTACTAGTAACTATATAGGTATCTCAATCTAATGTGGGAAAGGATCAAGATTTAGATATGACAGGCTTGTAGTGAGCATTTGAGCAAGCTATTGAGAGTTTAGTTCTTTTTAGGTACAACTGGCAAACATGTTGCTTTAGTATGTGGCCTTTCATGTGGATTACTTAATATAAATGATGGGTAGTAATTATTCATTTAACATACCTGCGTTGCCAGCGTTGGATTGGGAAGCTCATTACTCCGTCAACCTAGCACATACATATATATATATATATATATATATTCTCGTGAAACGTGCTGCCTCTTAGCTAGACTATCCTCCGTCCCCTACGGGCTTGGAACTTAACCTGAGGTATATCTTTAATGCACCGAGGGCCGGACATGTTAAGATATCTAGGGTTTCCCCAACAGTCCTTGTGGCAGCATGGCCGCTGACTCTCGGCGGTATGGTTTATCATCTATTCTCAATGAGCATCGCTCAAAGAAAATTCGATCAACAACAGAGATCGAACCGGCGACACCCCGGTAGATGACAACCATGACTAGCTAGTCCCCTAGACCACGCCGCCACACTATAGCTCTTAGCTGAGACCAATGGTCTTCGATACAGCTTTTCAGGTCGATAATTTATACCTAAGGCGCTCAGGTCGTCCACGTGAACTGGCAGGTTCGTCGCCTCTTTTCTACGACAACGTCTTCGAGATGTGGAGTCGCCCGCCATCATGATGATGATCTCTGCCTGCTAGCCACAACCCTCCACGGCACTGTCGGCTACAACCCCCCACTGCACTGTTCGCCGCAACCCTCCACTTCACGGTTCGCCACAACCCGCCACTGCACTGTTCGCGCACTGTCACGGTGCCGGTCGCCGGCCGTATAAAAAGGGATGCGCGCCATTTTATCAATCTCTTGCTATCCCGAGCGTTCAGTGTAACGCGTGCTCTGCAAACCCTCAGTCCGGCGGCGACCGACCGGAACGTCCGACGGCGTGGTAGCGACAACGGTGTGAGCGTGGCAGTGATAGTGCCCTAGGGTGGTGAGTGATCGTGGCTAGCAGGTGCAGGCAGATTTATATATATATATATATTTAGTTGAATGATTGTTAGAGCTAACGTAGCGGCATTGTCAAGTGTGTGGTCTGTGTGAGTTCCGGCGGCGAAACAGCTTCGCGCTAGCCGCCGGTACATACTGTGAGCTAGCTAGGCAATAACAATAATAATTACGAAGAGAGGCTGCGCTGCCGTATCGCTCTCTTGCGTATAGTGAAATATAATAAATAATATCAGTGAGTGTGTGAACCCGCGTATATTCGTCTGTCTTCATTCTACGATTCCGTTGGCAACATATTGGCGCCCAACGTGGAGCACGACGTGTAACAAAAGGCCCGGACGTAGAAGTGATCGTAGCGACAGCCAGGATGGCTGAGACAGACAGTCGTGTGATGGCGCTTCGGCGTTCAGTGTATGCGGCGGTGTCAAAACTGGACACCACCGTAAAGTCGTTTTGTTATGAGGTCCAGGAGCCTCCGCGGTTCACGCAGTGGAATGAGGACCGTGTTAACGGCTGACTGCTGAGAGCGGAGGGGCTCCAGCTACAATTAGACGAATTAGACAAGTGCTTTGTGGCCGAAATGGCCAGCACGCTCAGCGAGGAGCAAATAGATCTAGACACAGGTAGATCTTTCGAATACGTAGATACGTTGTGCCAAATCCGAGGTAGGCTAATGGGCTACAAACGACGTAGTACTCTAGCCGCCGCCATGCCGTCGAGCGCCCTGGACATGTCTGCACGATGGGCAGAGGCAAGAGCATCGTTATCGACGAGACTGCCGGAGCGCGTTGGCCCCGGTGCTTAAGAATCAAGTTCAGCGCTAGGCCCGATTGTAAATCGGCAAGTCGCGGTTCAAGAAATCAACGCAACGGCGGAGCGGCGCTCCCCGTTGCCAAGCTAAGAAGTTCAACGGTGGTCGAGAGTTCTTCCATCAATCCAGTGACGCCATCCGAGTCCTCATCCACGAAAGGGAACGAAGTGGTTGCAGCAAGGTCAGTCGTGTATCACGTAACCAAGGACGCGGAGTTCCTGAAGAAGCCATCGGCGCAGTACCCCGCCTTCCAGCCGGGGCAGGGCTACGAAGAGCTTCCAGAGAGTCGGATGTTTGTTGCAACGTGCGAACCCCCGCTAATAGACCCAGCGGGGTGTTCAAGTTTGCGCAAACTGACTCGAATCGTCGCCACCGTCGCTCAGGCTGAAAGGTGGTTCCATCGGCAGGATGTGAGTGGTCGACTCATGGCGGAAGAGCTCGCGTGGGCGAAGCAGCACCCGCTGCGTGAGGCCCGGCAGCCGTGCGTGGGGGAGGACGTCGCGAGCGCCTGAAGACGCGGGCCTGGCCGAGTTCAGTTCCAGGCTGAAGCATGGTTTTTGTGAGTTCCGGTGGCGAAACAGCTTCGCGCTAACCGCCGGGACATAGTGTAAGCTAGCTAGGCAATAACAATAATAATAATAATACGAAGAGAGGCGGCGCTGCCGTATCGCTCTCTTGCGTATCGTGAAATATAATAAATAAGAATCAGTGAGTGTAAGAACCCGCGCATTTTTGTCTGTCTTCATTCTACGGTTCCGTTGGCAACAGTTGCCGATGATCTTTACTTTTGCACACAAGAACTGGTCCAAGCAAAATCGATTACGGTTAGTGCAACAAAAACTAGTCCTACATTTTAGTCGTGATAAAAGGTGAGCAGGGGTGACAGGCTTCCTAAGATCAATACTGACAACATCAAGATTGTTGCCTGATCTACACACGTAGATAAAAACTCAACACTTAAACTTTCATTTACATACTATTTAGAAGAAAATCGAACTAATGCCACTGCCGCCATGATTCTATTGACAAAGCTTAGTGACATCGATATCACAACTGCAACTAATATATGCGAAATTAAAATACGACTGATAATCTTATATAGACTGCTGTTAGACGTCCGCCCTCCACTTGATGTCGGGATTTGTCTCGAAAAAGAGGATTGTGTATGCAGGATGTGTGCAATTCATGACTGACATATATATATATATATATATGGCGAGCACTGCCGAGTGTGCAAACTTACTGTAAATGATTAATGAATCATTAAAAAATGTTCTATATATATAAATATATATATATATCTACAGGGTGTGACTGAACGAATTTTATAGCGATACATAAAATTGTAGAGCTCGTTAAAACGAATATTTTTTCCAATGGAACATGTGCTCTGAGAAGTCTTGTTTCGGAGTTACAGTGAAATTACTACAATTTGTGATACTGGTGTTTTTGCCCGACATAGGAGCACAAAATGTGCTGTTGCGAGACAACCAGTCTTCCTAGACAGAAACTAAGCACACCGTCGTGTTCGTGATAAAATTCTGCTCCATCCGATGAATATGCAAGGCCGGTCAGAAGACGCGACATGGTCGCTTAGAAGAAAATTCGCCAAAAATGAAGTTCTTCATTAGCGTTCACGCCAAATACTTTAGAATCATAACCCTACAACCACTCACAGCGCTTAAAGCGGACATATTCAGCCAATGCGCAATTCATGGCGATCATTTTGGTACCAAACATATGTCAATGCGAGCTGTGGTTGCGGAGTAATTACGAGTTTTCGGCGGGATGTCCAGATTAAGTGCATGAAAAATGACGCGCTGCGGCTGTCGCGCGACACGTCGGCGGTAGTGAACGTCGCCACACAGAACTTCATTTTTGGCGAATTTTCTTCTAAGCGACCATGTCGCGTCTTCTGACCGGTCTTGCATATTCATCAGAAGGAGCAGAATTTTATCACGAACACGACGGTGTGCTTAGTTTCTGTCTAGGAAGACTGGTTGTCTCGCAACAGCACATTTTGTGCTCCTATGTCGGGCAAAAACACCAGTGTCACAAATTGTAGTAATTTCACTGTAACTCCGAAACAAGACTTTTTAGAGCACATGTTCCATTGGAAAAAATATTCGTTTTAACGAGCTCTACAATTTTATGTATCGCTATAAAATTCGTTCAGTCACACCCTGTATATATATGTCAGTCATGAGTTGCACACATCAGTACAGAGGCTGTATACTTTCGAGTGTATTTGCAAGTACTCATGAATAAAGCTATGTGTTTCATTCATTCATATGAACTATATCACTACTCTGGTCTGAGGGCGCAGACAGCTTCTAGAGTCCACCCAAGGCCCACGTTCACTCAAATCATGTTATATTGAGTTTTTAGTGGAATATCGGGATATTAGACGCATCGCTTTTTTTTAACTTTAAACTTAACAAGAACCCGACGGCCAACACGGATCGTTGCTGCCAACAGCATCAACGAATTGAACAAACAATTACCCAAACGCGAGTCGTATCTGTAAGTACCTGTGTAGGCCTCTTAAAATTCGTTTCTTTATACATCTTTCGCATAGATACTTTGATTTGGAACAATAAGTGTGCACAAATGTGGAACAATGTAAAGCTAGTGCTCCAGTAGCCGAAGTCGATCTCGAGACAGCCTTTGTTTTTGATTCTCTTTGACGAGAAGTCGTCAAACCAGCCTGTTTGGCTCGACCAAGTCGTCATATGTCTTTGAAAGAAGAGGTTGGACTTAGTGCGATGCGTGTCTCGCGCATTAGTTGTAAGGTCGGAACGACAGCCCACTGAGACTTTACTACGGCTCCATAGCGGTGAAGATTACAGACCAGACCGGGGTCGGATAGACCGGCGTCCAACTGCGCGAGCACTGCTTTTCCGAGGTGGAACTTCATGCGGTCTCATACATACACAGGCTCATCCGGTGATAAAGGTGTGTTGCCCTCAACACAGAGACAGAGAACCACTTGAGGTGAGGCGTGAATAACCACCTCTGATGATCCTACCGATTGTAACTCGGTGCCCCAGTGCTCAGACATCGTCATATGGCCGTCCCCGCCTAGCCCTCTCCTTCCTTGTCCGGTCTCTGGCGAGGGGGTCAGAGCGTTCGTTATCTACGCTGGCGCCTGCGCATCATGTGCGCGGCGCCCTTTGTGAGCCTCGTCGCGTGTATAAATACTCTCGTCGAGGGCAGTTGGACTCCAAGATCACTTGCGATCTCTAGTGAGCTACTCTCTACTACTTAGATTACACAGTTCTTCACATTTTACTCCGCAAAAATGCAGTTCCACTCTTCCAAATTGTACGCTATTTTTCTTTACATGCTAGCGTTACCGCAGACGAACGCCCTTTTTAGTATGCCTGTAATAGCAGGACCATTTGCATCACAAGGCCTCGCCCGACTGGCCATTGCATCCATCGGAACAGCGGTCTACATGCTGTCCGGTGTGCATACGGGCCAAAAGAGCTTCACCAACCACAGCAAGCCGGAATTAGAGCAGACCGTTGAAGTGCTCGACGTTCCGGAAAACATGTACCAGCAAAAACGGCGCGAGAATCGTCAGCGCCAGAATCTTGCTGGTAGAGACGGGCGACGACCGCGGACTCGAAGGATCGGTGCAGCGCGACACGCTTTCAAAAGCAAGACTGCGCCTCTCCGACGAGCCGGAAAAGTCAGGGTATGTACTGTTATACGTTATGGTCAGCATCTTCTTGATACGTTAAGGTCAGCATCTTCTTGATACGTTAAGGTCAGCATCTTCTTGATACGTTAAGGTCAGCATCTTCTTGATACGTTAAGGTCAGCATCTTCTTGATACGTTAAGGTCAGCATCTTCTTGATCCGTTAAGGTCAGCATCTTCTTCATACGTTAAGGTCAGCATCTTCTTGATACATCAAACCGGCCAGGCATTATACGTCAGTTTTATGGTCAAATCAAACTTATTAAATCTTTTTTTGGTAAATATTATTTGAATATGTCTCCTTTGCTGCACACCAAAGTCCTGTCGGGCTTATTATATTACGTCAAGTAAGTAATCGGCTGACCTGAACCGGACGCCGTATATTGTAGTAACTGGTTTTGCTATTGCTTCGCACATTGTATTTTTAATACGAGCTTTTGTTTTTTGTTAGGAATGGAAAGACCACCCTGCGTCGCCGTTACCGCAGCCAAAGAGTGACCTGGGGAACAGTTCCAAGGGCCTGCTGTCATGGCTGCCCTGGCCGCGCCTCCAAAGGAAGGTGCCCTGTAACAGCAGCCGCGCAGCTCGAAGACGTTGCCGTAGAATTGAGGCTGCGAAGCCAGTTCACGTGGACAGCCTGAGCGGCTTGTATCCAAGTTATCGACCTTGGAAAGAGGCATCGACGAACATTGGTCAGCTAATAGGCTAAACATTCCACCAGAACACACGGTTCTTCGTGTATGAAAATAAATTCTAAAAACATCCTAAACGCTTTGTTTTTAGTTTACTTTAATGATTTAGCGTACAATTTAAATAACTCCTTTAGACATGAAACGGGAAGTACGTTGTTATATATATATATATATATATATATATATATATATATATATATATATATATATAACAACGAATAATTAAGACTCATCAGTTATATCAAGTATTCCACATGAAAGTTCCCGTATTAAAGATTCATATTTACCTAAATGTACATAGAAAATAACTTAACCCACGGTAGCTTGCTCAAATGCTCACTACAAGCCTGTCAAATCTTGCTTTTGTTTTTTTCTCGCATTAGATAAAAATCTAAAGAGTTACAAGTAAATAGATAGAGTTACTGTTGTTACAATCCTTGAGTATTCGTTACCGGGGTATTGATTGGACCAGGGTGGGTAGTACGAGCAGCATTAGCATCGCCTCGGGAAAAGAATTAGTAATACTGGGTTGAAACACAGAGTTGTAATTCTTATTTAAGTTGAAAATTTTTAAGAAAGTCACTTTAATATGTGCATGCATAGTGCCACTACTCATTGTGCGAGAACCGTCGGACGTCTCCGCACTTCCGGCCGCAGCATAAATAACAGTTTCCAAAATGCCGGAGCTCTCAGGGACGCGTTTTTTGTACACGCTACTAGTACGTATGTTGCGTCGTAGCGCGAAACATTGACGTCAATGGACTTCGGTATGAGCCGGTGTGGGAAAGTAATGGACGCTACTAGACCCCATAGTGAGAGTATGCGGCTAAGACAGCGTTAGTTGATAAAATCTTAAATATTAGGAACTCTTGCTCCAGATGTGCTGTTGCCTGTATTCTGCAATGCTAAGGAGAACCCTGGACCCCTGTGGAGGCAACATATTTCACGTCAATGCCCAAACAGTATGCGAGTGGATGTAGCAAACGGTTACATAGGCACTGTTGTTTTTTATATATAGGCTTGTCAAAAGCAGGTCATATTGCAGTTTGCATTCTTGGAGAGATGATGTCTTTTGTTGTGGAGATACATCTCTAAAACCGTCACACCATTGCACTTGCTTCACAAAACTAAAACAAATTAACAATATTTCAAAAAGTAGATTTGCCACAAATGGCATGCACTTGTAAACACGTGTACACAAGATACATTGTGCATGGCCACCATCACATGGCACGTTTGACCCAAATACTTTTTACCGAAATGGCATTCAATGTCGTAGCTGATCCTTGCTTTTTCCAGGCGGGACGGTTGCTGAAGTGTTCAAATTGGATACCATGGCGCCTCTCTCCTAGAACTAGTTGACAATCAAAGCAACAGCCAACTAGCAACACATCATGACCGGCAGAATGTTCAATCGTGCTCGAAGCGGAACGAACCGTCACCACATCATGTTCAAATCATGAAAAGCCAACGACACCAAGTCGCAGTTATTTCAAACGAAAAAGACAGAAGACGCAATGATTCCTCGCACACAAGTCAAAGTCCGCGCTGCCACAAGGGTTTTTGAAAAAAACTCTAGATATCTCAACATGTCCGGCCCTCGGTGCATTGAAGACATGCGGAAATAAGCGACTGCATCGAACATCACCCAGACGTAACAACATATGACGAGCTCTTTGCCTCTTGCTATTCACTCGTTTTGAAGGCTTGCAGCGCCCTGAAGGAAACGTTTCCTAGTGAAGATTCTAGCCTGGGCGATGAACCAAGGTCCAGTCGACCTTATTCGCTATAAGAGGATGTTCTGCGCGTCCAACGATTACCACTCAAGAGCTCACAACACATTAAAAGTTGGAACTGTTGTAGTAGCGAGGTGTGCCGTATGGGACCGGATCAGTCGAATGGGGTGTCTTTCGTCCGGGGCGGTACATCGCACTGCGCGGTAGACCAGCGACCTCAGAGGGTGAGTCATAGCCGAGCATATATGAATATGCTTCGTCATAGATCGATGTGAGTAGAGCAGGCTAGGTGTGAATGTTAGAGGATTCAATACGGCCCCACTTTAAGTTTTTATATATATATATATATGTGTGTGTGTGTCCTGATGTAAACAGATTCAGTTATCAGTATCGAGAGAACAAATGTGAGCTTTACCCATGCGAGCAAGCTCACTATTGTGTGCTATATTATTCGCAATATGAAATTGTTGTCGTTCCGCATTAGGCTTAAACATAGGACTTTCAACAGGATGTATGAAGGCGAAGTGTCTGGTCCGAGGTCACAGGCTGCTCCCAGAGAAAATCCATTACAACGAGTTCAAAAAACATTGATTCAAACGTGACGACAACTAGTATCTGTTTTAACCTCTTTTAGCCTTTCAAAATGTAATTCTTAATGGATCATGTTTATAGATACTTTGACTTGAAACAATAAATGAGTCCAGTAGAGAGAGCGGCCCAGTCCCCGGTGAACTTTGTGGCGTGTATAGTTAGTCTCGTTGAGCGCGATTGAACTCAAAGATTACTCGCGGTCTCCACTGAATTCGTCTTGTTTTACATAGCTCTTCTGGCCACCGCAGAAATGCAGCTCTACTGATTTTTACTTACAGGCTAGCGCTAACGCAGGCGGACAGGTTTCTAATACGCCTTTATAACCGAGGTCATACGCATAACAAGGCCTGTTTTGAGTAGCCACTCTATACCTCGGAATAGCGGTCTACATTCTTTCCGGCGTGCATACGGGCCACAGGAGGTTCACCGTGCACAGCAAGCCGGAATTCGAGCAAATTATTAAAGTGTTCGACGTTCAGGAAGACCTGTACCAGCAAAAACTGCGCGAGATTCATTTTTATAAATATGCATAGGCGAAATGAATGTGTATACTTCGGCAATGATAGGGGAAGGTTATCGTCGCTGAGGGCAGCGACTGAAGCAGAATGGGCGAATGCAAGACTGTAGAGTGGCATCATTGTTATAAGCGGCTATGTTTCGGATCTCTGAACAACCTCACCGCTGGTCTGGGCGATCAGCTTGAAGACGTTCTGCTGTCTGCTGTCACTTCAAGTTTGACTGACTTGCGTGCGTCCGAAACTGATCCCGCGAAGGCAGCGACCCCCCCCCCCTGTTATTGCGGGCGATACTGCACTGAAATCTCTTCCGGCCTCACAATCATGTCACAACAAGACATCCGCAGGTGGGCCGTTCCCACTGTCAGCAGTCGCGCAAGCAACGGTCCGAATCTTCCTACGAGAGACGTACCTCACGCAAGGTTGGTTGCAAGTACACCGGCTCAGGCGTCACTGCATGACGTTATCCTCATGACGTCTAAAATCAAAAGCGCATCTAAGATGATTTCCTGTGTACACCGGGGTATTCGCGACAGCTTGTCTCTGGAGCTTGCAACTCTGATCAATGAGGTCTGCTCAACGGCAAGCAGCGATTCCTATAAAAGACTACTGCGATTCCCAATTGCAGTATTCTGCATACCGTCCTAGAAGGAACGCAGCCGCACTCTCACATCGATGCTACGTGAGAATCATAACCGATTCCGGGCGGGAAATAGCTATGAAACTTACCTATGTATATGCTTCAACATTACTTATTCGGAAAAAATGTTCGTCGCACAACAACCCTGCAATGGTTCGTACAGTGCAGGGGAAGCTCGCTCTCGGCGATGTTTGCTCTGCAGTAAGGGTTTTTTTATCCACCGACTCAGTAGCGCCGTTCTCTGCCGAAACGAGGCTGACGCTTCTGGACAAACATCCGCCATGTCCACCTGATTTATCCTTTTCCCCGCTTTCCGCATCTGCCGGAGAGACCCATTGGCAGAGACGGCAAGGAGAACCGACTTCTTTTAGGCCTAATCAATTTTGCTATTAATGGTAAGTTGCCTGATTTCGTGCTACTTGTTTTCTAGGGCGCCTCGCTTATTGTCTTGCGCAAAAAACGATGGTGGCAGTAGACCCATTACCGTTGGCCTGACTTTGCGCCGCCTAGTCGGAAAAATCCTAATCAGGAAGAGCATGTTAGACATCGTCGCGATGGTTTCTCCGCATCAGCTTGGCTGCGGAATAGGGGGAGGTGCGGAAGTGGCCGTCTATGCAATACGGGCATTCGTTGACCACAACAGGAGTGCTCCAGACAAGGTGCTCGTCTAGCTAGATTTCAAAAACGCCTTTAACACGCTTAGACGAGCCCACCTGCTTACGCCTCTGCGTACCTCTTACCTTTGTCGACTTTATCCGCTTGTGTACCAGATGTACAGGCTTCCAAGCAAGTTCATTTGGCAGGGAGAATTTATCGAGTATTCTCTCTAGTGTTCAACAGGGTGACCCCTGTGGTTCGCTTTATCTTGCATTGCTATTTATGAACTTTAAGTACGCCTTTCTTCCGAACTTCGACATTGGTTTCTAGACGACAGCATTCTCGCCGGTGACAGCGGCGGTGCAGCGAGACATTACCCAGGTGATAGAGTTCGAGGCGGTCTCTGGACTCAAGTTAAACAACGCCAAATGCGAAATTTTCTTTTCCTTTCAAATGGCCGCTTATCTCGAGTCCATGCTTTAAATGGTGCAAAATCTTCTACCAGTTGCCAGGTTAATTGCTTATCACGAACTGAAGCTTTTAGGGGCGCCAATTCTCGACGACTCTATTGGCGTATCTTCAACTTTAAAAGGGTCTGACCTTGTTCGCTAGTGCTCTCGACTGCGACTCTTGGACCTCCTTCGCTTGAGTTTGTCAGCACCGAGGCTGATGTACCTCTTGCGATGCTCACGAGCATCTGCTAAACCGGACCTGCTTGAATCGTTCGACGAAACTTTGTGAAGTACCCCTCAGAGTATTCTAAACTTTCAGCTTCGGCAAACCTCGTGGTTACAAGCTTGACTCCCAACGTCCGCAGGGGCAATGGGGATTCGCATAGCTTCGCAGATTGCCATTTCTGCCTAGCTCGGGTTTAACAAACACCGAGACTTTGGTGTCAGGGATCGCACCACCGAATGCCTACACAAGCTTTACTTACTGCCGCTACTATACAGAAAAGTGGGGTCCATTGCCTTAGCGCATTTTACAATCGGTCTTGAACTTGCAAGTAGTTAAGTCGATCCAAGAGCGGTTAAGACCGGTCAGTCTGTCAGCCAACAGCCAACTTCGTTAATAATGAGTGCATGTTTGGTATATTTGCAGACGGAGTTAGTTCCATGCAACAAATACTGCGTCCGGACGGCCTGACTCTAGTTCCAAGGAATGAGGGTCGCTGGCTTGTGTACGACGTCACCGTGTCTTGCACGTTGGCCGCTTTGCATGCTTGCCATACCAGCCGGGAGGTCGGAGCAGCCGCTGGCCTCGCTGAAAATCGCAAGTTGGCAAAATATCGTAAACTGGAGCAAAACTTTATCGGCTTCAGAATATCGGCTGAAATTCAACGCGGAAACGCTGCATCCATAATTGGTTCATTGCCTACGGGTAAGGTACTCCTCTTTTTGCCGTAGTCGAATCGAGCCGACGCTAATAATCTATGTGCAACTAAAGGACTTAAATGAATACATTCCGTGATTATGGCGGCTATGTAGGTTGAGGGAGACAGCTTAGCGACGGTTGCTGGTAGCGGCGCACCTAGCGGGGAAAGCGCTACGGCAACAGCAACAGTGGCGGGTTTTGGTGCCGTGAGATTTGACGACATTACGGTTAGTGAATAGCGACGTTGTTGAGATGCGGTTGAATAAGAATCGCAGTGTGGTGAAACAGACCGGCGAGGCGGCGCTGTACCGACGTAGCAGAGAAGTCGGACCAAATAAAAACCACCGCCGTGGTGGTCAATCTTCGTGTCTTCTTCCTAGCAACCCAGTGATGCCCTTACAAATATTACGATGTATTCATATATAGAAGAATTAAGTGCTCAAAAATTGGGTGATCCGTCTGTGGCTTACAAGACCTAAAAAGGTCACCATTGAACTGATATTGTATTTCATTAGAAATGTCATTACGACTGTGTAAATTTAAATTATATAATATTCTTAGCACGTTAGTTTTTATTGTGTCTTAAATATCTAACGTACGTTGTGATATACATATACATAAATATATATATTTTTTAAACCGTCTTTTGTAGAGGAGGTTGACATACCTGACACTTGCGATACGCCTTCACCGTGCCACATGCAATCTGTCTCCCTGTCATCTCCAATAGTAACTCGCCTGGGTGTCATTATCTCCCGCAAGCGGGGACAGGCGGCAGGGCATATGGTATTCTCGTGATAGCGGATCTCTACTATTGCGGTAACATGGTATATTCGAGAACTGCGGCTAGAACGTGTGCCATGCTCACGACGTAGGGGGGCTTGCTCCCCAGCCTGCTGGATAAACTGGCTCCTGGAGTCACCCAGCAGGTTACCCTGCTGCCTTGGGTAATATATATATATATATATATATATATATATTGTTTTTTTACTCACACATAATATATACAGGATTGTTCATGTAATTAATTATCATTATTTTGGTTGTCCTGCCGTTTCACCGAAGAATAAAGTGCCGAGAGTTTTGCTGCAGTGACAGACAACCAACCGAATTATACACAGCACATTACTGCGAGGAGAACAAAATACGCTGAGTACTACAGTTCTCGTGAATATGTCTTTGTGACTCCACACGGTAGCATACGATGTGATGGATCCCGTGTACGATGTATATTTGTATGCACGTTCCGGTTTTCGCAGGCCACCCTTGTCCACAACCAAGTAGACTCGACATTGAAGTACGCCTACTGTTCTTACTTCCGTCGCTGCCCCCTCCCCGTCTTTGCGTCACCGCTCTTCCAAAAAATGTTTGGGTAACTTAATCATAGACATACGCAGCCTAAACGAAAGCGTTTTCACTATTGGTGTACAGTTCGACAATGCATATAAGGAAGAAGCTTAAAATGTCATACCTCTAATTGAAACGAAGATCACTCGCGTCATTTATTATATGCAGTTTGTATGCAGCTCTTAGATAAATTAAAACTTGCATGAGATAGATGTTGCTACATCTTGTGTAAACTATACGACAAGTTTGGTAGAGTCTTCTGCATAAACAAGTGCCTTGCTGTATCAACAGACAGTCGCCGTACATTTCCGACCCCTCCGTAGAGAACAGCTAGTGCCTAACTCACACTGCTCTTGACTTGTGCCGTGAATATGTAGTGAATCTAAAGACCCAAGTATGGCAAAGGGTAAGTACAAAGTCTAAGATCCTCACAAGATTTTAAAGAAAGTGCAACATGGAGAAGAATCTCTCAGAGACCACCTTGTCATCGAATTTCACGTGACTACTGCCGCGACGGCAAGTTCTCCAACGCTGCATCCGCCCATCAGACGCCAGGGAGCCGAACAGCTTCGGAGGCCCTTTAGGGTCCTTATAAGACCAGACTAAAGCGGCGGGCCCCCAGATGCTCTTAGAAAAGGCCTGCGAGGTCCTTCCAGGACGCCGAAGTACGCCATATTACTGGTGGACTGGCGGCTGGACTTAGACAACTACGGCAGAAGTGCCTAAGAGCACAGCGGTAAGGAAATTTCCAGGAGCAAGAAACGCTCCGCAAGGAAATTTCCAGGAGCAAGAAACGCTCCTGGAGCGGTTTTTTTGAGGAGCTAGAGGATGACTCCTGGAGCCGCCCATACAAGATGGATAGGAGCTCCCCCCTCGTCCCTTTAAGCGCAGGGTAGAGATATTCGGAATAGACGCGGGTATCGATCGAAGCGCTCTTCCTCCAACGCCTAGTTTTTGATCGCACCGCCTACCTAAAGGCCCCAAGGGATGAGTAAGAGGACCTTAAAGGTCACGTTGCAAGAAGTGCAGGATGTCCCCGCAGACGCGAAATATTTTGTCCAGGGTTCTCCTTAGCATAGCCGCATAAAAGCAACAGCACATACAGAGCAGAAGTTCCTGATAGTTGAGATAGTTGAGTAGGACCTCTGAGGTTTGCCGAGCACTATGTGGCCTAGGTAAGGCGAAGCGTCCATTACTTTCTCACACCGGATTCTACTGATGCCAATGTTTTGCATTGGCGCTGCCAACTTGAAAACTGTTATTCACACTGCGGCTGGGAGTGCGGAGACGTCCGACTGTTTTTGCATAATGAGTCGTGGCTCGACACACGCACATATTAAAGTGACTTTTCTTAGGATTCACAAATCTATGTTTCAACCCGGTATAACTTTTTTTTCTAGAAGGTATGAAAAATTGCGTTTACTTCACGTGAGTCTCCAGATAGTGTGGGCCCGACCCGGGCAATGTTAGTGTCTCTCTCAATACCCACTAAACGCTACTGTTTGCATTCTGTACGTTTAGAAATACTTCTAAGTAAAGGCTTCGGAGTGTAGCCAGTCGGCTGACTTTTGGTGCGCGTCTTGCTCGATCCACATGCTATATGCTTCCCATTACGCTGTCAATTTCTGCTTCAAAAAAAGACTTATGCACGTCTTTGCAACTGTGCTGGTTTTATTGGTCGCACATACACTCTATCCCGTCTACCACAGAGCCGGCGGTCTATACGTTCTTCTCGTAACAACGTCTTGCAGGTGAATGGTTCCTATTCCTATCAATTTCTCAATCAAAATATCAAGCAAAAGTCACCTGACGGCTCCCATGAAATTGTTTGATTACAGGGGACCAAGGTGATACCAATTCCAACGAATATGAAACGATTAAAAACCCCTTTCTGAGTTTATTTTTCACAATATCAAACTTTCATCTCTCAAAGTGAAAATAAGTTTAACCTATGGGAAATATGCCCATTTAAAACCGCCTACTAGATCAATCAATACTCCGGAAACGAATATTCAAGGGTCAAGCTTGTAACAATAGTAACTTTAAAGATTCCTATTTACTAGTAACTATATAGATATCTCAATCTAACGTAGGAACGGAACAAAATTTTGATATGACAGGCTTGTAGTGAGCACTTGAGCAAGCTACTGAGAGTTAAGTTCTTTTTAGGTACAGTTAGGCAAACAAGTTTATTTAGTATGGGACCTTTTATGTGGAACACTTAATATAACTGATGCGTAGTAATTATTCATTTAACATACCTGCGTTGCCAGCGTTGGATTGGGAAGCTTATTACTCAGTCAACCTAGCACATATATATATATATATATATATATATATATATATATATCGTAAACCGACACTACTATTGTACATATGAATGTGCAAATTTTAACTTCTACTTTCGACGCTATTTTGCATAAATACAGTGCGTGACGAAATATGACATAGTGCTCCCTGGGTAGAGACAAACAGAATGATGGTCTAAAGGCCGCTTCATTTTAGCGATTTTAACAAACATATTTGCGTAAAATCGCGCTATCGTTTGCGTACGAAACTTTTAAAGAAATCTTACCATCGCTGTGGACCAAGACAACGGTGGCATCACGTGACGGCAGCAACACCGCCGGAAGACTCAGCTACCAGACTTGCGGGCGAGTATGCAAATCTGGCGCCGGCCTCGCGAGCCACATTAGATTGACTCACAATCAACGAGAAGTTCGTACCACCTCCCCAACTCCTAACCGATCACAGACTAATAATTTCATCTCAAGTTCCTCACAAAATGACACTGCTGCTTCTAATAATATTTTAACCCCCCTAGTACTTCACGCGTCTCCCAGCCAAATTGTAAATGTCCATCTAGTACTTGCTTAAAGGTTTTTAATTCTAAATCAGGTTTTAATTTACACCGTCGTCGTGTCCATCCGGACGAATATAATGAGAACATTTTAGCCTCCCCCTCTAAGAAGGCCAGATGGAACCCACAAGACCGTAAACTTTTAGCAACATTAGAAGCAGATTTTATAGTAGATAATAGTAACGAAACACCTAGAGAAATTGACCACCTTTTAGCTACTAATTTTAACTCACGCACACCTGGGGCGATTAGAGGCCAACGTAATTCTCAGGCGCATAAGGATCTGGTAGAGGACCTCCGTAAAAGGAGGTCTCACCTGGATTCCTACCCTGACGGATCTGAGCTTCCTGAGCCTAGTCGGCCTCGATACTTTGAATCAGATGGCCTCTATAATCCATCCCAAAAATATAATAGTATATTCAAAATACAAGCCCTCCCCAACACATTTCCCAAACGCAACATAATTTCAACAGACCTTACTCATCTGTCAAATATAATTTGCTCAGGTGAGGACCATACTATCGCCTTAAACGACTTTCTGAACAAACATTTTACACACACTCTCCGACGTCGTGCCTTAAGAGAAACTCCTTCCACTGAAGCGCAAGTAACTAAAAGGCAACAGCGACGTCAAGACTACGCAACCACTCAAATTTTTTTTTTGCCAAAACCGATCCAAGTGCGCTCATGAGGTGCTGGACGGCAAACACACCATACACAACATGCAGGCCACCGAAGTTGTAGAACACTGGGCCAACACGATGACACAACCACCCCCTGAACCACTCCCTTGCCCCGTATACACTCCCAACTCTGATCTCTTTGAGGTTTCCCTCCCTATCTCCCTAAAGGAAACCCACGTAGCTCTCCGCGGACCTTCTAAAGCACTAGGCTTGGACGAGATTTGTCTTTCGTCCCTCCGTAAACTTCCGTTAGAAGTAGTCTGTTGTATTCTTAACATACTATTAATTAGCGATATTGCCTCAGCCCATGAAACTGCTCGCTTAGCGTTAATCCCTAAAATTAACAACGCCACATCCCCAAGCGATCTGCGACCCCTATCTATTAGTTCATACTTACAACGAACGCTTAACAAAATTCTCTCTAGACGCCTCCAGAAATCTATTAAGCTTCTCCCAATCCAGCGAGCGTTTCTCCCCTCTAATGGTACCTTTGAGAATCTTGCGGTTCTGGATGGTATCCTTAACGATGCCATATCTGCAGGACGTGAGCTCAGACTCGCCTCAATCGACCTCCTTAAGGCGTTCGATATGGTGAGTCATGACTCCGTCCTGTGGTCACTCCGGACTCGCGGATACCTGGAGGTATTCATTAATTATATCGAACGCTTGCACCTCTCACCTAAAACTCATAGAATTTGGACAAGAATGTCGCACATTTCGGCCAACTAGGGGTGTTAGGCAGGGAGATCCTCTGTCCTTCCTTTTATTTAATCTAGTTCTCGACGACATTCTTTTAAAATTAGACAAAACTAATCGGGTACCAACTTACTTCCGCCTTATGGGCTTAGCCTTTGCGGATGATCTCATCCTCCTAGCGTCCACGAAATCTACTCTCCAACGGCTCCTTAATATTGTGGACCCACTTTTGAAATCCCGAGGCCTTGAAATTAATACTAATAAAAGCTTTACTATCTCCCACCCATTTAATAGAAAGGAAGGTAAAGGTTTTATCAATACCGTACCAGAATTTAACGTTGGAGATCGGCAATTGTCAGCTAAAGGTATGAGCGATCGATGGAGATATCTTGAAGTCGACTTTGACAGCAATGGCAGAGTTGACTCCACCATGGATATACTCCTTAATTTACTCAATTTAATTTACTCACGATAGTTCCCCTTAAACCCCACCAAAGGCTCATATTTTTGAGAGACTTTCTCATTCCCCTTCTCCTATATAAACTGGTCTCCGGTCCCAGACCATCTTACGCACTCCTTAGAGACTTAGATAAAGAGGTCAGAAAGGTTGTTAAGTCGAGATGGCTTAAGCTCGAAAACTCGGTGCCGAACGCCTACCTGTACACGCACACAGCACACGGCGGTCTGGACATCCCCTGCCTCCAAACATTCATTCCCAGACTCCGCCTCTCCCGCCTGACAGCACTGCAACACTCCACGCACCTTGGGGTCCAATGGATGCTAACCACCGAGCACTTCAAAAAAGATCTTGCGAAAACAAGACTTCTTTGCGAGCGCTTGGGTACTTCCTCAATGGACCGCTACACAAGAGACCGATTACTGGTCTCAACAACTACACAACACATTCTATGGGGCACATTTAAAAAAAGCTTACGAAACGCCCTTTGTACATTACTGGATTAAGGGTCATGCCTTACCTATCTGGTAAGGAGTATTTAAACCTACTAAAGCTCAAGATCAACGCACTACCAACGCGTGCTAGATTGGCCAGGAGACGCCCGGGCTACAACAAACGTTGTGTCATGCGCCTGAGACATTGGCTCATGTCGCTCAGATGTGCGATACAATACGCAAACAAACCATAAAGAGACATGACGACGTCTGTGATCGCGTGGCGCGTCTTCTCCGCGAAAGGGGTCATGAGGTGGTTCGTGAGCGAGTATTTCGTCGACCGGGCGCACCGGGTCTAAAGCCTGACCTCGTAATAACAACACCTACCGAGGTCTGGGTTTTAGATGCCGAGGTTTGCGGCTCGAACCGGAACCTGGCAAAGGCGCGGCAAGACAAGATCACCAAATATGGCGTCGAGTTCCTAAGAGCGGCGCTCCCCGACCCGCAAAAACCTCGCAGATTCGGATCCATCACTATCTCTATGAGTGGTGTATGGGACTCCGAATCTGCGAGGACGCTCTTGGGGCTCGGCGTCACGAAGAGGAATATTATGGATCTCACCGTTTTAACTTTGCAAGGAACCTTGAGGATATACCGCTCGCACCGGGTCCATAAGAGCGGGGGCTACCATCAAGCAAGGACACGGACAACTTCACGTGACACCTTTTTACCACCATTTTTATTAAGGCGAGCACTGCCGAGTGTGCAAACGTATTGTAAATGATTAATAAATCATCACAATATTTTCTATATATATACAATAACAACGTATTTTTAGTTCGTCTAAAGGGGGTTTTTAAATTATACGTTAGATCTTAAAAGTAAAGTAAAAACAGAAGTGTTTAGAATATTTGAAAGATTATTTTTATACAGGTAATAATAATAAGGAAGTATTGGCACTTCTAGTAAAATACAATACCGATGAGTTGGTGGCCTTTTTCTAAACCCAAACTATCAAATAATTTGCGTACTTTTATTTTTATAGACGTATAAACGTTCACCTACGTATGTACATATTGTTATTGGCGTCCTGCACAACGTGGGAACCGAATCGATCGAAGTCCCTGGCCGCGTAGCCATTTGACGAGTGCGTTAGACACGAAGAACCGAGTGTTCTCGTGAAACGTATTGCTTCTTAGCTGACCAATGGTCTTCGATACAGCTTTCCAAGTTTAATAACTTGGATACAAGGCGCTCAGGTCGTCAACGTGAACTGGCTCGTTCTTCGCCTTTTTTTCTACGGCAACGTCTCCGAGATGTGGAGTCGCTAGGATGCAGGCTGGGGATACTAAGCGCCTTCCTTTAAAAGTGCGGCCAGGGCAGCCATGACGACAGGTTTTTGGACTTGTTGCCCGGGCTACCCTTTTCCCGCGGTGCCGGCGGCGCAGGGTGGTCTCCCGACACCTAACAACAAACATGAGCTCGTGTTGAAAATCGAATATGCGAAGCAATAGCAAAACCAGTTCTTATTACAATGATGGCGTTGAAGTCACCCGATTACCTGACGCAATACAATGACCCCGACAGAACTTTGATGCGCAGCAAAAGGCACATCTGCAAATATTATTTACAAGAAAGATTTGACAAGTGGTTTGGCCATAAAACTGACGCCTAATGTCCTACCGGTTCGATGTATCAAAAAGATGCTGGGTATAACACAAACAAGATATAATCTACGCAAAACTCAATTACATACCTTGAGTTCTCCGGCTCGTTGGAGAGACGCAGTCTTGCATTGAAAGCGTGTCGCGCCGCACTGATCCTCCGAGCCCGCGGTTGTCGTCCGTCTCCACCAGCAAGCATCTGGCGCTGACGAATCTCGCGCCGTTTTTGCTGGTACATATCCTCCGGAACGTCGAGCACTTCAATGATCTGCTCGAATTCCGGCTTGCTGTGCATGGTGAACCTGTTATGGCCCGTATGTCCACCGGATAGTATGTAAACAGCTGTCCCGAGGTATATAATGGTCAGTCGAGCGAGGCCCTGTAATGCGTATGTCCTGCTATGACGGGCGTACTAAAAAAGGCGTCTGTCTGCGTTAGCGCTAGCATGTAAACCTTCGGCTACTGGAGCACTAGTTTTACCTTTACGCACTCGTGCCAGCTGACGTACTTAACCTCACGTTGGCTGTTTTTAATTTGAAACCAAACTCGTGCATTCCTTATATAAAGCTGCGCTTCATGCATTATCTTATATTAGGCCGTAATATAAATCGGCTTTTTTAATAACATGTTCATTCAGGTTAATCCAATATCCATTGCGTCTCTAGTATTATCAGCGGGTTGCCTGTCTGGTAGTCTATAGATGCATATCATGTCATATTATTTTAGTTCCAGCACTATTTGAATTGTTGAGCATTTGGACGAGTGTAAGCACTCTGTCGTTCTGACGGCGATAGCTGCATCCCATTGCTGTGCAAACGTATTTATATTTGCTCTGTTTGATACAAACATTTCAGTTAAAAACATAATATTTATGCTGAGAAAATAATTTTGCCTGACATATTATATAATAATTCCGGTGATTCAACGTTCTACAACATACATCTGTATTGATTCTATGTGTGTATTTGCCGTGTTGCGGGCTGCTTTAACGCTCTTGATGATATCATTGTATGATCGTCCTTTCTCTAAGTTTGTTGCTGCTGTTCTCGGTTCCTGCAGTCGCCGTTTCCTTTGCGCCAAATACTATAATCGTTGTAGTTGTACGCGAAAAAGGCAAGTGTATTCCTTTTAACCTGACATTCCAGTGTCTAGCGGTTGGTTAAACTCGTCCACTGGTTATGTTTATATGACACTATTGTAATAAGTCTAGTTTTGACTGTTGACTTTTGTTAAGTGGTGCTTCCGCGCGTTTGCAATGTGCTTTGTCGCTGTGATAGTTGTTGTTTTTGCGGTGCTGATCGGGTGTTGCAGGCTTAATGGGACAGTGTTTCTAGTGCCAATGTTGCCGATGATCTTTACCTTTACACACAAGAACTGGTCCAAGCAAAATCGATTACGGTTAGTGCAACAAACACTAGTCCTACATTTTAGTCGTGATAAAAGGTGTGCAGGGGTGACAGGCTTCTTAAGATCAATACTGAAAACATCGAAATTGTCGGCTGATCTACATACGTAGAATTAAAACTTAACACTTAAACTTTCAATTACACACTATTTAGAAGAAAATCGAACTTATACCACTACCGCCATGATTCTATGGGCAAAGCTTAGTGACATCGATATCACCACTGCAACTAGTATATGCAAAATTAAAATACGGCTGATAATCTAATATAGACTGCTGTTAGATGCCCGCCCTCCACTTGATGTCGGGAATTGTCTCGAAAAAGAGGATTGTGTATGCAGGACGTGTGCAATTTATAACTGACATATATATATATATATATACCCAGAAGGCGAGCACTGCTGAGTGTGCAAACGTTCATCTCATCAAATCATTACAATGTTTTATATATATATATATATCATTATATATATATATATATATATATATATATATATATATATATATATATATATATATATATATATATATATATATGTCAGTCATGAATTGCACACATCAGTACAGAGGCTGTATACGTTCGAGTGTATTTGCAAGTACTTATGAATTAACCTATGTGTTTCATTCATTCATATCGCTACTCTGGTCCGATGGCGCAGAGAGTCCACCCAAGGCCAACGTTCACTCAAATCATGTTATGTTGAGCTTTTAGTGAAATATCGGGATATTAGACGCATCGCTTCTTTTGAACTTTAAACTTAAAATGAACTCGGCGGCCAACACGAATCGTTGCTGCCAACAGCATCAACGAATTCAACAAAAAATGACCCAAACGCGATTCGTATCTGTAATTACCTGTTTAAGCCTCCTAAAATTTGTTTATTTATATCCTTCGCGTAGATACTTTGATTTGGAACAATAAATGGGCACATAAAGGTAAAGCTAGTGCTCCAGTAGCCGAAGTCGATCTCGAGTCAGCCTTTGTTTTTGATTCTCTTTGACGAGAAGTCGTCAAACCAGCCTGTTTGGCTCGACCATGTCGTCATATGTTTTTGAAAGAAGAGGTTGGACTTAGTGCGATGCGTATCTCGCGCATTAGTTGTAAGGTCGGAACGACAGCCCACTGGGACTTTACCACGGCTCCATAGCGGTGAAGATTACAGACCAGACCGGAGTCGGATAGACCAGCGTCCAACTGCGCGAGCACTGCTTTTCCGAGGCGGAACTTCATGCGGCCTCATACATACACAGGCTCATCCGGTGATGAAGGTGTGTTGCCCTCAACACAGAGACAGAGAACCACTTGAGGTAAGGCGTGAATAACCACCTCTGGTGATCCTACCGATTGTAACTCGGTGCCCCAGTGCTCAGATATCGTCATATGACCGTCCCCGCCTAGCCCTCTCCTTCCTTGTCCGGTCTCTGGCGAGGGGGTCAGAGCTGTCGTTATCTACGCTGGCGCCTGCGCACCATGTGCGGGGCGCCCCTTGTAAGCCTCGTCGCGTGTATAAATACCCTCGTCGAGGGCAGTTGGACTCCAAGATCACTTGCGATCTCTAGTGAACTACTCTCTACTCTTTAGATTACACAGCTCTTCACATTCTACTCCGCAAAAATGCAGTTCCACTTTTCCAAATTGTACGCTATTTTTATTTACATGCTATCGCTACCGCAGACGAACGCCATTTTTAGTATGCCTGTGATAGCAGGACCATTTGCATTACAAGGCCTCGCCCGACTGGCCATTGCATCCATCGGAACAGCGGTCTACATGCTGTCCGGTGTGCATACGGGCCAAAAGAGGTTCACTACGCCCAACAAGCCGGAATTAGAGCAGACCGTTGAAGTGCTCGACGTTCCGGATGACATGTACCAGGAAAAACGGCGCGAGAATCGTCAGCGCCAGATTCTTGCTAATGGAGACGGACGACGACCGCGGACTCGAAGGATCGGTGCGGCGCGACACGCTTTCAAAAGCAAGACTGCGCCTCTCCGACGAGTCGGAAAAGTCAGGGTATGTACTGTTATACGTTAAGGTCAGCATCCTCTTGATACGTTAAGGTCAGCATCTTCTTGATACGTTAAGGTCAGCATCTTCTTGATACGTTAAGGTCAGCATCTTCTTGATACGTTAAGGTCAGCACCTTCTTGATACGTTAAGGTCAGCATCTTCTTGATGCATCAAACCGGCCAGACATTAGACGTCAGTTTTTTTTTGGTCAAATCGAACTTATTAAATCTTTTTTGGTAAATATTATTTGAATATGTCTCCTTTGCTGCACACCAAAGTCCTGTCGGGCTTATTATATTACGTCAAGTAAGTAATCGGCTGACCTGAACCGGACGCCGTATATTGTAGTAACTGGTTTTGCTATTGCTTCGCACATTGTATTTTTAATACGAGCTCTTGTTTTTTGTTAGGTATGGAAAGACCACCCTGCGTCGCCGTTACCGCAGCCAAAGAGTGACCTGGGGAACAGATCCAAGGGCCTGCTGTCATGGCTGCCCTGGCCGCGCCTCCAAAGGAAGGTGCCCTGTAACAGCAGCCGCGCAGCTCGAAGACGTTGCCGTAGAATTGAGGCTGCGAAGCCAGTTCACGTGGACAGCCTGAGCGGCTTGTATCCAAGTTATCGACCTTGGAAAGAGGTATCGACGAACCTTGGTCAGCTAATAGGCTGAACATTCCACGAGAACACACGGTTCTTCGTGTCTAATTAACTAGTCAATTGGCTAGGCGGCCAGCGAGTTCAATCGACGTTCTCACGTATGGCAGGACGTCGATAACAATATGTAGAAAAATATATTTCGATAAAAGTTTAGAAATATTTATGTAATATCACACAACGTTATAGATAGTTTGAAATTAGATCTAGCAATGTGTATTCTATATTATAAATGTCCTTATATCTGTATGAAAATAAATTCTAAAAACATCCTAAACGCTTTGTTTTTAGTTTACTTTAATGATTAAGCGTACAATTTAAATAACTCCTTTAGACATGAAACGGGATATATATATATATATAACAACGAATAATTGGGACTCATCAGTTATATCAAGTATTCCACATGGAAGTTTTCGTATTAAAGATTCATATTTACCTAAATGTACATAGAACGTTACTCACGGTAACCTGCTCAAATGCTCACTACAAGCCTGTCAAATCTTACTTTTGTTTTTTTTCTCGCATTAGATTGAAAAATCTAAAGAGTTACAATTAAATAGACAAAGTTACTGTTGTTACAAGCTTGAGCCTTGAGTATTCGCTACCGGGGTATTGATTGGACCAGAGTGGGTAGTACGAGCGGCATTAATTAATTAGTGATACTGGGTTGAAACACAGAGTTGTAATTCATATTTAAGTTGAAAACCTTAAAGGAAGCCACTTTAATATGTGCATGCATAGAGCCACTACTCATTGTGCGAGAACCGTCAGACGTCTCCGCACTCCCGGCCGCAGCATAAATAACAGTTTGCAAAATGTCGGAGCTCTCAGGGACGCGTTTTTTGTACACGCTACTAGTACGTATATTGCGTTGTAGCGCGAAACATTGACGTCAATGGACTTCGGTATGAGCCGCTGTGGGAAAGTAATGGACGCTACTAGACCCCATAGTGAGAGTATGCGGCTAAGAGAGCGTTAGTTGACAAAATCTCAAATATCAGGAACTCTTGCTCCAAATGTGCTGTTGCCTGTATTCGGCAATGCTAAGGAGAACCCTAGACCCCTGCGGAGGCAACATATTTCACGTCAATGCCCAAACAGTATGCGAGTGGTGTAGCAAACGGTAGCAAAAGGCACTGTTGTTTCTATATATAGGCTTGTCAAAAGCAGGTCATATTGCAATTCGCATTCTTGGAGAGATGATGTCTCTTGTTGTGGAGATACATCTCTAAAACCGTCACGCCATTGCACTTGCTTCACAAAACTAAAAAAAATTAACAATATTTCAAAAAGTAGATTTGCCACAAATGGCATGCACTTGTAAACACGTGTACACAAGATACATTGTGCATGGCCACCATCACATGGCACGTTTGACCCAAATACTTTTTACCGAAATGGCATTCAATGTCGTAGCTGATCCTTGCTTTTTCCAGGCGGGACGGTTGCTGAAGTGTTCAAATTGGATACCATGGCGCCTCTCTCCTAGAACTAGTTGACAATCAAAGCAACAGCCAACTAGCAACACATCATGACCGGCAGAATGTTCAATCGTGCTCGAAGCGGAACGAACCGTCACCACATCATGTTCAAATCATGAAAAGCCAACGACACCAAGTCGCAGTTATTTCAAACGAAAAAGACAGAAGACGCAATGATTCCTCGCACACAAGTCAAAGTCCGCGCTGCCACAAGGGTTTTTGAAAAAAACTCTAGATATCTCAACATGTCCGGCCCTCGGTGCATTGAAGACATGCGGAAATAAGCGACTGCATCGAACATCACCCAGACGTAACAACATATGACGAGCTCTTTGCCTCTTGCTATTCACTCGTTTTGAAGGCTTGCAGCGCCCTGAAGGAAACGTTTCCTAGTGAAGATTCTAGCCTGGGCGATGAACCAAGGTCCAGTCGACCTTATTCGCTATAAGAGGATGTTCTGCGCGTCCAACGATTACCACTCAAGAGCTCACAACACATTAAAAGTTGGAACCGTTGTAGTAGCGAGGTGTGCCGTATGGGACCGGATCAGTCGAATGGGGTGTCTTTCGTCCGGGGCGGTACATCGCACTGCGCGGTAGACCAGCGACCTCAGAGGGTGAGTCATAGCCGAGCATATATGAATATGCTTCGTCATAGATCGATGTGAGTAGAGCAGGCTAGGTGTGAATGCTAGAGGATTCAATACGGCCCCACTTTAAGTTTTTATATATATATATATATGTGTGTGTGTGTCCTGATGTAAACAGATTCAGTTATCAGTATCGAGAGAACAAATGTGAGCTTTACCCATGCGAGCAAGCTCACTATTGTGTGCTATATTATTCGCAATATGAAATTGTTGTCGTTCCGCATTAGGCTTAAACATAGGACTTTCAACAGGATGTATGAAGGCGAAGTGTCTGGTCCGAGGTCACAGGCTGCTCCCAGAGAAAATCCATTACAACGAGTTCAAAAAACATTGATTCAAACGTGACGACAACTAGTATCTGTTTTAACCTCTTTTAGCCTTTCAAAATGTAATTCTTAATGGATCATGTTTATAGATACTTTGACTTGAAACAATAAATGAGTCCAGTAGAGAGAGCGGCCCAGTCCCCGGTGAACTTTGTGGCGTGTATAGTTAGTCTCGTTGAGCGCGATTGAACTCAAAGATTACTCGCGGTCTCCACTGAATTCGTCTTGTTTTACATAGCTCTTCTGGCCACCGCAGAAATGCAGCTCTACTGATTTTTACTTACAGGCTAGCGCTAACGCAGGCGGACAGGTTTCTAATACGCCTTTATTAACGAGGCCATACGCATAACAAGGCCTGTTTTGAGTAGCCACTCTATACCTCGGAATAGCGGTCTACATTCTTTCCGGCGTGCATACGGGCCACAGGAGGTTCACCGTGCACAGCAAGCCGGAATTCGAGCAAATTATTAAAGTGTTCGACGTTCAGGAAGACCTGTACCAGCAAAAACTGCGCGAGATTCATTTTTATAAATATGCATAGGCGAAATGAATGTGTATACTTCGGCAATGATAGGGGAAGGTTATCGTCGCTGAGGGCAGCGACTGAAGCAGAATGGGCGAATGCAAGACTGTAGAGTGGCATCATTGTTATAAGCGGCTATGTTTCGGATCTCTGAACAACCTCACCGCTGGTCTGGGCGATCAGCTTGAAGACGTTCTGCTGTCTGCTGTCACTTCAAGTTTGACTGACTTGCGTGCGTCCGAAACTGATCCCGCGAAGGCAGCGACCCCCCCCCCCCCCTGTTATTGCGGGCGATACTGCACTGAAATCTCTTCCGGCCTCACAATCATGTCACAACAAGACATCCGCAGGTGGGCCGTTCCCACTGTCAGCAGTCGCGCAAGCAACGGTCCGAATCTTCCTACGAGAGACGTACCTCACGCAAGGTTGGTTGCAAGTACACCGGCTCAGGCGTCACTGCATGACGTTATCCTCATGACGTCTAAAATCAAAAGCGCATCTAAGATGATTTCCTGTGTACACCGGGGTATTCGCGACAGCATTGTCTCTGGAGCTTGCAACTCTGATCAATGAGGTCTGCTCTCAACGGCAAGCAGAAATTCCTATAAAGACTACTGCAATTCTTAACTGCAGTATTCTGCATACCATCCTAGAAGGAACGCAGCCGCACTCTCGCATCGATGCTACGCGAGAATCATAACCGATTCCGGGCGGGAAATAGCTATGAAACTTACCTATGTATATGCTTCAACATTACTTATTCGGCAAAAATGTTCGTCGCACAACAACCCTGCAATGGTTCGTACAGTGCAGGGGAAGCTCGCTCTCGGCGATGTTTGCTCTGCAGTAAGGGTTTTTTTATCCACCGACTCAGTAGCGCCGTTCTCTGCCGAAACGAGGCTGACGCTTCTGGACAAACATCCGCCATGTCCACCTGATTTATCCTTTTCCCCGCTTTCCGCATCTGCCGGAGAGACCCATTGGCAGAGACGGCAAGGAGAACCGACTTCTTTTAGGCCTAATCAATTTTGCTATTAATGGTAAGTTGCCTGATTTCGTGCTACTTGTTTTCTAGGGCGCCTCGCTTATTGTCTTGCGCAAAAAACGATGGTGGCAGTAGACCCATTACCGTTGGCCTGACTTTGCGCCGCCTAGTCGGAAAAATCCTAATCAGGAAGAGCATGTTAGACATCGTCGCGATGGTTTCTCCGCATCAGCTTGGCTGCGGAATAGGGGGAGGTGCGGAAGTGGCCGTCTATGCAATACGGGCATTCGTTGACCACAACAGGAGTGCTCCAGACAAGGTGCTCGTCTAGCTAGATTTCAAAAACGCCTTTAACACGCTTAGACGAGCCCACCTGCTTACGCCTCTGCGTACCTCTTACCTTTGTCGACTTTATCCGCTTGTGTACCAGATGTACAGGCTTCCAAGCAAGTTCATTTGGCAGGGAGAATTTATCGAGTATTCTCTCTAGTGTTCAACAGGGTGACCCCTGTGGCTCGCTTTATCTTGCATTGCTATTTATGAACTTTAAGTACGCCTTTCTTCCGAACTTCGACATTGGTTTCTAGACGACAGCATTCTCGCCGGTGACAGCGGCGGTGCAGCGAGACATTACCCAGGTGATAGAGTTCGAGGCGGTCTCTGGACTCAAGTTAAACAACGCCAAATGCGAAATTTTCTTTTCCTTTCAAAGGGCCGCTTATCTCGAGTCCATGCTTCAAATGGTGCAAAATCTTCTACCAGTTGCCAGGTTGATTGCTTATCACGAACTGAAGCTTTTAGGGGCGCCAATTCTCGACGACTCTATTGGCGTATCTTTAACTTAAAAAGGGTCTGACCTTGTTCGCTAGTGCTCTCGACTGCGACTCTTGGACCTGCCTTCGCTTGAGTTTGTCAGCACCGAGGCTGATGTACCTCTTGCGATGCTCACGAGCATCTGCTAAACCGGACCTGCTTGAATCGTTCGACGAAACTTTGTGAAGTACCCCTCAGAGTATTCTAAACTTTCAGCTTCGGCAAACCTCGTGGTTACAAGCTTGACTCCCAACGTCCGCAGGGGCAATGGGGATTCGCATAGCTTCGCAGATTGCCATTTCTGCCTAGCTCGGGTTTAACAAAAGACACCGAGACTTTGGTGTCAGGGATCGCACCACCGAATGCCTACACAAGCTTTACTTACTGCCGCTACTATACAGAAAAGTGGGGTCCATTGCCTTAGCGCATTTTACAATCGGTCTTGAACTTGCAAGTAGTTAAGTCGATCCAAGAGCGGTTAAGACCGGTCAGTCTGTCAGCCAACAGCCAACTTCGTTAATAATGAGTGCATGTTTGGTATATTTGCAGACGGAGTTAGTTCCATGCAACAAATACTGCGTCCGGACGGCCTGACTCTAGTTCCAAGGAATGAGGGTCGCTGGCTTGTGTACGACGTCACCGTGTCTTGCACGTTGGCCGCTTTGCATGCTTGCCATACCAGCCGGGAGGTCGGAGCAGCCGCTGGCCTCGCTGAAAATCGCAAGTTGGCAAAATATCGTAAACTGGAGCAAAACTTTATCGGCTTCAGAATATCGGCTGAAATTCAACGCGGAAACGCTGCATCCATAATTGGTTCATTGCCTACGGGTAAGGTACTCCTCTTTTTGCCGTAGTCGAATCGAGCCGACGCTAATAATCTATGTGCAACTAAAGGACTTAAATGAATACATTCCGTGATTATGGCGGCTATGTAGGTTGAGGGAGACAGCTTAGCGACGGTTGCTGGTAGCGGCGCACCTAGCGGGGAAAGCGCTACGGCAACAGCAACAGTGGCGGGTTTTGGTGCCGTGAGATTTGACGACATTACGGTTAGTGAATAGCGACGTTGTTGAGATGCGGTTGAATAAGAATCGCAGTGTGGTGAAACAGACCGGCGAGGCGGCGCTGTACCGACGTAGCAGAGAAGTCGGACCAAATAAAAACCACCGCCGTGGTGGTCAATCTTCGTGTCTTCTTCCTAGCAACCCAGTGATGCCCTTACAAATATTACGATGTATTCATATATAGAAGAATGAAGTGCTCAAAAATTGGGTGATCCGTCTGTGGCTTACAAGACCTAAAAAGGTCACCATTGAACTGATATTGTATTTCATTAGAAATGTCATTACGACTGTGTAAATTTAAATTATATAATATTCTTAGCACGTTAGTTTTTATTGTGTCTTAAATATCTAACGTACGTTGTGATATACATATACATAAATATATATATTTTTTAAACCGTCTTTTGTAGAGGAGGTTGACATACCTGACACTTGCGATACGCCTTCACCGTGCCACATGCAATCTGTCTCCCTGTCATCTCCAATAGTAACTCGCCTGGGTGTCATTATCTCCCGCAAGCGGGGACAGGCGGCAGGGCATATGGTATTCTCGTGATAGCGGATCTCTACTATTGCGGTAACATGGTATATTCGAGAACTGCGGCTAGAACGTGTGCCATGCTCACGACGTAGGGGGGCTTGCTCCCCAGCCTGCTGGATAAACTGGCTCCTGGAGTCACCCAGCAGGTTACCCTGCTGCCTTGGGTAATATATATATATATATATATATATATTGTTTTTTTACTCACACATAATATATACAGGATTGTTCATGTAATTAATTATCATTATTTTGGTTGTCCTGCCGTTTCACCGAAGAATAAAGTGCCGAGAGTTTTGCTGCAGTGACAGACAACCAACCGAATTATACACAGCACATTACTGCGAGGAGAACAAAATACGCTGAGTACTACAGTTCTCGTGAATATGTCTTTGTGACTCCACACGGTAGCATACGATGTGATGGATCCCGTGTACGATGTATATTTGTATGCACGTTCCGGTTTTCGCAGGCCACCCTTGTCCACAACCAAGTAGACTCGACATTGAAGTACGCCTACTGTTCTTACTTCCGTCGCTGCCCCCTCCCCGTCTTTGCGTCACCGCTCTTCCAAAAAATGTTTGGGTAACTTAATCATAGACATACGCAGCCTAAGCGAAAGCGTTTTCACTATTGGTGTACAGTTCGACAATGCATATAAGGAAGAAGCTTAAAATGTCATACCTCTAATTGAAACGAAGATCACTCGCGTCATTTATTATATGCAGTTTGTATGCAGCTCTTAGATAAATTAAAACTTGCATGAGATAGATGTTGCTACATCTTGTGTAAACTATACGACAAGTTTGGTAGAGTCTTCTGCATAAACAAGTGCCTTGCTGTATCAACAGACAGTCGCCGTACATTTCCGACCCCTCCGTAGAGAACAGCTAGTGCCTAACTCACACTGCTCTTGACTTGTGCCGTGAATATGTAGTGAATCTAAAGACCCAAGTATGGCAAAGGGTAAGTACAAAGTCTAAGATCCTCACAAGATTTTAAAGAAAGTGCAACATGGAGAAGAATCTCTCAGAGACCACCTTGTCATCGAATTTCACGTGACTACTGCCGCGACGGCAAGTTCTCCAACGCTGCATCCGCCCATCAGACGCCAGGGAGCCGAACAGCTTCGGAGGCCCTTTAGGGTCCTTATAAGACCAGACTAAAGCGGCGGGCCCCCAGATGCTCTTAGAAAAGGCCTGCGAGGTCCTTCCAGGACGCCGAAGTACGCCATATTACTGGTGGACTGGCGGCTGGACTTAGACAACTACGGCAGAAGTGCCTAAGAGCACAGCGGTAAGGAAATTTCCAGGAGCAAGAAACGCTCCGCAAGGAAATTTCCAGGAGCAAGAAACGCTCCTGGAGCGGTTTTTTTGAGGAGCTAGAGGATGACTCCTGGAGCCGCCCATACAAGATGGATAGGAGCTCCCCCCTCGTCCCTTTAAGCGCAGGGTAGAGATATTCGGAATAGACGCGGGTATCGATCGAAGCGCTCTTCCTCCAACGCCTAGTTTTTGATCGCACCGCCTACCTAAAGGCCCCAAGGGATGAGTAAGAGGACCTTAAAGGTCACGTTGCAAGAAGTGCAGGATGTCCCCGCAGACGCGAAATATTTTGTCCAGGGTTCTCCTTAGCATAGCCGCATAAAAGCAACAGCACATACAGAGCAGAAGTTCCTGATAGTTGAGATAGTTGAGTAGGACCTCTGAGGTTTGCCGAGCACTATGTGGCCTAGGTAAGGCGAAGCGTCCATTACTTTCTCACACCGGATTCTACTGATGCCAATGTTTTGCATTGGCGCTGCCAACTTGAAAACTGTTATTCACACTGCGGCTGGGAGTGCGGAGACGTCCGACTGTTTTTGCATAATGAGTCGTGGCTCGACACACGCACATATTAAAGTGACTTTTCTTAGGATTCACAAATCTATGTTTCAACCCGGTATAACTTTTTTTTCTAGAAGGTATGAAAAATTGCGTTTACTTCACGTGAGTCTCCAGATAGTGTGGGCCCGACCCGGGCAATGTTAGTGTCTCTCTCAATACCCACTAAACGCTACTGTTTGCATTCTGTACGTTTAGAAATACTTCTAAGTAAAGGCTTCGGAGTGTAGCCAGTCGGCTGACTTTTGGTGCGCGTCTTGCTCGATCCACATGCTATATGCTTCCCATTACGCTGTCAATTTCTGCTTCAAAAAAAGACTTATGCACGTCTTTGCAACTGTGCTGGTTTTATTGGTCGCACATACACTCTATCCCGTCTACCACAGAGCCGGCGGTCTATACGTTCTTCTCGTAACAACGTCTTGCAGGTGAATGGTTCCTATTCCTATCAATTTCTCAATCAAAATATCAAGCAAAAGTCACCTGACGGCTCCCATGAAATTGTTTGATTACAGGGGACCAAGGTGATACCAATTCCAACGAATATGAAACGATTAAAAACCCCTTTCTGAGTTTATTTTTCACAATATCAAACTTTCATCTCTCAAAGTGAAAATAAGTTTAACCTATGGGAAATATGCCCATTTAAAACCGCCTACTAGATCAATCAATACTCCGGAAACGAATATTCAAGGGTCAAGCTTGTAACAATAGTAACTTTAAAGATTCCTATTTACTAGTAACTATATAGATATCTCAATCTAACGTAGGAACGGAACAAAATTTAGATATGACAGGCTTGTAGTGAGCACTTGAGCAAGCTACTGAGAGTTAAGTTCTTTTTAGGTACAGTTAGGCAAACAAGTTTATTTAGTATGGGACCTTTTATGTGGAACACTTAATATAACTGATGCGTAGTAATTATTCATTTAACATACCTGCGTTGCCAGCGTTGGATTGGGAAGCTTATTACTCAGTCAACCTAGCACATATATATATATATATATATATATATATCGTAAACCGACACTACTATTGTACATATGAATGTGCAAATTTTAACTTCTACTTTCGACGCTATTTTGCATAAATACAGTGCGTGACGAAATATGACATAGTGCTCCCTGGGTAGAGACAAACAGAATGATGGTCTAAAGGCCGCTTCATTTTAGCGATTTTAACAAACATATTTGCGTAAAATCGCGCTATCGTTTGCGTACGAAACTTTTAAAGAAATCTTACCATCGCTGTGGACCAAGACAACGGTGGCATCACGTGACGGCAGCAACACCGCCGGAAGACTCAGCTACCAGACTTGCGGGCGAGTATGCAAATCTGGCGCCGGCCTCGCGAGCCACATTAGATTGACTCACAATCAACGAGAAGTTCGTACCACCTCCCCAACTCCTAACCGATCACAGACTAATAATTTCATCTCAAGTTCCTCACAAAATGACACTGCTGCTTCTAATAATATTTTAACCCCCCTAGTACTTCACGCGTCTCCCAGCCAAATTGTAAATGTCCATCTAGTACTTGCTTAAAGGTTTTTAATTCTAAATCAGGTTTTAATTTACACCGTCGTCGTGTCCATCCGGACGAATATAATGAGAACATTTTAGCCTCCCCCTCTAAGAAGGCCAGATGGAACCCACAAGACCGTAAACTTTTAGCAACATTAGAAGCAGATTTTATAGTAGATAATAGTAACGAAACACCTAGAGAAATTGACCACCTTTTAGCTACTAATTTTAACTCACGCACACCTGGGGCGATTAGAGGCCAACGTAATTCTCAGGCGCATAAGGATCTGGTAGAGGACCTCCGTAAAAGGAGGTCTCACCTGGATTCCTACCCTGACGGATCTGAGCTTCCTGAGCCTAGTCGGCCTCGATACTTTGAATCAGATGGCCTCTATAATCCATCCCAAAAATATAATAGTATATTCAAAATACAAGCCCTCCCCAACACATTTCCCAAACGCAACATAATTTCAACAGACCTTACTCATCTGTCAAATATAATTTGCTCAGGTGAGGACCATACTATCGCCTTAAACGACTTTCTGAACAAACATTTTACACACACTCTCCGACGTCGTGCCTTAAGAGAAACTCCTTCCACTGAAGCGCAAGTAACTAAAAGGCAACAGCGACGTCAAGACTACGCAACCACTCAACAACAAAAAAGATCTTGCGAAAACAAGACTTCTTTGCGAGCGCTTGGGTACTTCCTCAATGGACCGCTACACAAGAGACCGATTACTGGTCTCAACAACTACACAACACATTCTATGGGGCACATTTAAAAAAAGCACACGAAACGCCCTTTGTACATTACTGGATTAAGGGTCATGCCTTACCTATCTGGTAAGGAGTATTTAAACCTACTAAAGCTCAAGATCAACGCACTACCAACGCGTGCTAGATTGGCCAGGAGACGCCCGGGCTACAACAAACGTTGTGTCATGCGCCTGAGACATTGGCTCATGTCGCTCAGATGTGCGATACAATACGCAAACAAACCATAAAGAGACATGACGACGTCTGTGATCGCGTGGCGCGTCTTCTCCGCGAAAGGGGTCATGAGGTGGTTCGTGAGCGAGTATTTCGTCGACCGGGCGCACCGGGTCTAAAGCCTGACCTCGTAATAACAACACCTACCGAGGTCTGGGTTTTAGATGCCGAGGTTTGCGGCTCGAACCGGAACCTGGCAAAGGCGCGGCAAGACAAGATCACCAAATATGGCGTCGAGTTCCTAAGAGCGGCGCTCCCCGACCCGCAAAAACCTCGCAGATTCGGATCCATCACTATCTCTATGAGTGGTGTATGGGACTCCGAATCTGCGAGGACGCTCTTGGGGCTCGGCGTCACGAAGAGGAATATTATGGATCTCACCGTTTTAACTTTGCAAGGAACCTTGAGGATATACCGCTCGCACCGGGTCCATAAGAGCGGGGGCTACCATCAAGCAAGGACACGGACAACTTCACGTGACACCTTTTTACCACCATTTTTATTAAGGCGAGCACTGCCGAGTGTGCAAACGTATTGTAAATGATTAATAAATCATCACAATATTTTCTATATATATACAATAACAACGTATTTTTAGTTCGTCTAAAGGGGGTTTTTAAATTATACGTTAGATCTTAAAAGTAAAGTAAAAACAGAAGTGTTTAGAATATTTGAAAGATTATTTTTATACAGGTAATAATAATAAGGAAGTAATGGCACTTCTAGTAAAATACAATACCGATGAGTTGGTGGCCTTTTTCTAAACCCAAACTATCAAATAATTTGCGTACTTTTATTTTTATAGACGTATAAACGTTCACCTACGTATGTACATATTGTTATTGGCGTCCTGCGCAACGTGGGAACCGAATCGATCGAAGTCCCTGGCCGCGTAGCCATTTGACGAGTGCGTTAGACACGAAGAACCGAGTGTTCTCGTGAAACGTATTGCTTCTTAGCTGACCAATGGTCTTCGATACAGCTTTCCAAGTTTGATAACTTGGATACAAGGCGCTCAGGTCGTCAACGTGAACTGGCTCGTTCTTCGCCTTTTTTTCTACGGCAACGTCTCCGAGATGTGGAGTCGCTAGGATGCAGGCTGGGGATACTAAGCGCCTTCCTTTAAAAGTGCGGCCAGGGCAGCCATGACGACAGGTTTTTGGACTTGTTGCCCGGGCTACCCTTTTCCCGCGGTGCCGGCGGCGCAGGGTGGTCTCCCGACACCTAACAACAAACATGAGCTCGTGTTGAAAATCGAATATGCGAAGCAATAGCAAAACCAGTTCTTATTACAATGATGGCGTTGAAGTCACCCGATTACCTGACGCAATACAATGACCCCGACAGAACTTTGATGCGCAGCAAAAGGCACATCTGCAAATATTATTTACAAGAAAGATTTGACAAGTGGTTTGGCCATAAAACTGACGCCTAATGTCCTACCGGTTCGATGTATCAAAAAGATGCTGGGTATAACACAAACAAGATATAATCTACGCAAAACTCAATTACATACCTTGAGTTCTCCGGCTCGTTGGAGAGACGCAGTCTTGCATTGAAAGCGTGTCGCGCCGCACTGATCCTCCGAGCCCGCGGTTGTCGTCCGTCTCCACCAGCAAGCATCTGGCGCTGACGAATCTCGCGCCGTTTTTGCTGGTACATATCCTCCGGAACGTCGAGCACTTCAATGATCTGCTCGAATTCCGGCTTGCTGTGCATGGTGAACCTGTTATGGCCCGTATGTCCACCGGATAGTATGTAAACAGCTGTCCCGAGGTATATAATGGTCAGTCGAGCGAGGCCCTGTAATGCGTATGTCCTGCTATGACGGGCGTACTAAAAAAGGCGTCTGTCTGCGTTAGCGCTAGCATGTAAACCTTCGGCTACTGGAGCACTAGTTTTACCTTTACGCACTCGTGCCAGCTGACGTACTTAACCTCACGTTGGCTGTTTTTAATTTGAAACCAAACTCGTGCATTCCTTATATAAAGCTGCGCTTCATGCATTATCTTATATTAGGCCGTAATATAAATCGGCTTTTTTAATAACATGTTCATTCAGGTTAATCCAATATCCATTGCGTCTCTAGTATTATCAGCGGGTTGCCTGTCTGGTAGTCTATAGATGCATATCATGTCATATTATTTTAGTTCCAGCACTATTTGAATTGTTGAGCATTTGGACGAGTGTAAGCACTCTGTCGTTCTGACGGCGATAGCTGCATCCCATTGCTGTGCAAACGTATTTATATTTGCTCTGTTTGATACAAACATTTCAGTTAAAAACATAATATTTATGCTGAGAAAATAATTTTGCCTGACATATTATATAATAATTCCGGTGATTCAACGTTCTACAACATACATCTGTATTGATTCTATGTGTGTATTTGCCGTGTTGCGGGCTGCTTTAACGCTCTTGATGATATCATTGTATGATCGTCCTTTCTCTAAGTTTGTTGCTGCTGTTCTCGGTTCCTGCAGTCGCCGTTTCCTTTGCGCCAAATACTATAATCGTTGTAGTTGTACGCGAAAAAGGCAAGTGTATTCCTTTTAACCTGACATTCCAGTGTCTAGCGGTTGGTTAAACTCGTCCACTGGTTATGTTTATATGACACTATTGTAATAAGTCTGGTTTTGACTGTTGACTTTTGTTAAGTGGTGCTTCCGCGCGTTTGCAATGTGCTTTGTCGCTGTGATAGTTGTTGTTTTTGCGGTGCTGATCGGGTGTTGCAGGCTTAATGGGACAGTGTTTCTAGTGCCAATGTTGCCGATGATCTTTACCTTTACACACAAGAACTGGTCCAAGCAAAATCGATTACGGTTAGTGCAACAAACACTAGTCCTACATTTTAGTCGTGATAAAAGGTGTGCAGGGGTGACAGGCTTCTTAAGATCAATACTGAAAACATCGAAATTGTCGGCTGATCTACATACGTAGAATTAAAACTTAACACTTAAACTTTCAATTACACACTATTTAGAAGAAAATCGAACTTATACCACTACCGCCATGATTCTATGGGCAAAGCTTAGTGACATCGATATCACCACTGCAACTAGTATATGCAAAATTAAAATACGGCTGATAATCTAATATAGACTGCTGTTAGATGCCCGCCCTCCACTTGATGTCGGGAATTGTCTCGAAAAAGAGGATTGTGTATGCAGGACGTGTGCAATTTATAACTGACATATATATATATATATATACCCAGAAGGCGAGCACTGCTGAGTGTGCAAACGTTCATCTCATCAAATCATTACAATGTTTTATATATATATATATATATATATATATCATTATATATATATATATATATATATATATGTCAGTCATGAATTGCACACATCAGTACAGAGGCTGTATACGTTCGAGTGTATTTGCAAGTACTTATGAATTAACCTATGTGTTTCATTCATTCATATCGCTACTCTGGTCCGATGGCGCAGAGAGTCCACCCAAGGCCAACGTTCACTCAAATCATGTTATGTTGAGCTTTTAGTGAAATATCGGGATATTAGACGCATCGCTTCTTTTGAACTTTAAACTTAAAATGAACTCGGCGGCCAACACGAATCGTTGCTGCCAACAGCATCAACGAATTCAACAAAAAATGACCCAAACGCGATTCGTATCTGTAATTACCTGTTTAAGCCTCCTAAAATTTGTTTATTTATATCCTTCGCGTAGATACTTTGATTTGGAACAATAAATGGGCACATAAAGGTAAAGCTAGTGCTCCAGTAGCCGAAGTCGATCTCGAGTCAGCCTTTGTTTTTGATTCTCTTTGACGAGAAGTCGTCAAACCAGCCTGTTTGGCTCGACCATGTCGTCATATGTTTTTGAAAGAAGAGGTTGGACTTAGTGCGATGCGTATCTCGCGCATTAGTTGTAAGGTCGGAACGACAGCCCACTGGGACTTTACCACGGCTCCATAGCGGTGAAGATTACAGACCAGACCGAAGTCGGATAGACCAGCGTCCAACTGCGCGAGCACTGCTTTTCCGAGGCGGAACTTCATGCGGCCTCATACATACACAGGCTCATCCGGTGATGAAGGTGTGTTGCCCTCAACACAGAGACAGAGAACCACTTGAGGTAAGGCGTAAATAACCACCTCTGGTGATCCTACCGATTGTAACTCGGTGCCCCAGTGCTCAGATATCGTCATATGACCGTCCCCGCCTAGCCCTCTCCTTCCTTGTCCGGTCTCTGGCGAGGGGGTCAGAGCTGTCGTTATCTACGCTGGCGCCTGCGCACCATGTGCGGGGCGCCCCTTGTAAGCCTCGTCGCGTGTATAAATACTCTCGTCGAGGGCAGTTGGACTCCAAGATCACTTGCGATCTCTAGTGAACTACTCTCTACTCTTTAGATTACACAGCTCTTCACATTCTACTCCGCAAAAATGCAGTTCCACTTTTCCAAATTGTACGCTATTTTTATTTACATGCTATCGCTACCGCAGACGAACGCCATTTTTAGTATGCCTGTGATAGCAGGACCATTTGCATTACAAGGCCTCGCCCGACTGGCCATTGCATCCATCGGAACAGCGGTCTACATGCTGTCCGGTGTGCATACGGGCCAAAAGAGGTTCACTACGCCCAACAAGCCGGAATTAGAGCAGACCGTTGAAGTGCTCGACGTTCCGGATGACATGTACCAGGAAAAACGGCGCGAGAATCGTCAGCGCCAGATTCTTGCTAATGGAGACGGACGACGACCGCGGACTCGAAGGATCGGTGCGGCGCGACACGCTTTCAAAAGCAAGACTGCGCCTCTCCGACGAGTCGGAAAAGTCAGGGTATGTACTGTTATACGTTAAGGTCAGCATCCTCTTGATACGTTAAGGTCAGCATCTTCTTGATACGTTAAGGTCAGCATCTTCTTGATACGTTAAGGTCAGCATCTTCTTGATACGTTAAGGTCAGCACCTTCTTGATACGTTAAGGTCAGCATCTTCTTGATGCATCAAACCGGCCAGACATTAGACGTCAGTTTTTTTTTTGGTCAAATCGAACTTATTAAATCTTTTTTGGTAAATATTATTTGAATATGTCTCCTTTGCTGCACACCAAAGTCCTGTCGGGCTTATTATATTACGTCAAGTAAGTAATCGGCTGACCTGAACCGGACGCCGTATATTGTAGTAACTGGTTTTGCTATTGCTTCGCACATTGTATTTTTAATACGAGCTCTTGTTTTTTGTTAGGTATGGAAAGACCACCCTGCGTCGCCGTTACCGCAGCCAAAGAGTGACCTGGGGAACAGATCCAAGGGCCTGCTGTCATGGCTGCCCTGGCCGCGCCTCCAAAGGAAGGTGCCCTGTAACAGCAGCCGCGCAGCTCGAAGACGTTGCCGTAGAATTGAGGCTGCGAAGCCAGTTCACGTGGACAGCCTGAGCGGCTTGTATCCAAGTTATCGACCTTGGAAAGAGGTATCGACGAACCTTGGTCAGCTAATAGGCTGAACATTCCACGAGAACACACGGTTCTTCGTGTCTAATTAACTAGTCAATTGGCTAGGCGGCCAGCGAGTTCAATCGACGTTCTCACGTATGGCAGGACGTCGATAACAATATGTAGAAAAATATATTTCGATAAAAGTTTAGAAATGTTTATGTAATATCACACAACGTTATAGATAGTTTGAAATTAGATCTAGCAATGTGTATCCTATATTATAAATGTCCTTATATCTGTATGAAAATAAATTCTAAAAACATCCTAAACGCTTTGTTTTTAGTTTACTTTAATGATTAAGCGTACAATTTAAATAACTCCTTTAGACATGAAACGGGATATATATATATATATATATAACAACGAATAATTGGGACTCATCAGTTATATCAAGTATTCCACATGGAAGTTTTCGTATTAAAGATTCATATTTACCTAAATGTACATAGAACGTTACTCACGGTAACCTGCTCAAATGCTCACTACAAGCCTGTCAAATCTTACTTTTGTTTTTTTTCTCGCATTAGATTGAAAAATCTAAAGAGTTACAATTAAATAGACAAAGTTACTGTTGTTACAAGCTTGAGCCTTGAGTATTCGCTACCGGGGTATTGATTGGACCAGAGTGGGTAGTACGAGCGGCATTAATTAATTAGTGATACTGGGTTGAAACACAGAGTTGTAATTCATATTTAAGTTGAAAACCTTAAAGGAAGCCACTTTAATATGTGCATGCATAGAGCCACTACTCATTGTGCGAGAACCGTCAGACGTCTCCGCACTCCCGGCCGCAGCATAAATAACAGTTTGCAAAATGTCGGAGCTCTCAGGGACGCGTTTTTTGTACACGCTACTAGTACGTATATTGCGTTGTAGCGCGAAACATTGACGTCAATGGACTTCGGTATGAGCCGCTGTGGGAAAGTAATGGACGCTACTAGACCCCATAGTGAGAGTATGCGGCTAAGAGAGCGTTAGTTGACAAAATCTCAAATATCAGGAACTCTTGCTCCAAATGTGCTGTTGCCTGTATTCGGCAATGCTAAGGAGAACCCTAGACCCCTGCGGAGGCAACATATTTCACGTCAATGCCCAAACAGTATGCGAGTGGTGTAGCAAACGGTAGCAAAAGGCACTGTTGTTTCTATATATAGGCTTGTCAAAAGCAGGTCATATTGCAATTCGCATTCTTGGAGAGATGATGTCTCTTGTTGTGGAGATACATCTCTAAAATCGTCACGCCATTGCACTTGCTTCACAAAACTAAAAAAAATTAACAATATTTCAAAAAGTAGATTTGCCACAAATGGCATGCACTTGTAAACACGTGTACACAAGATACATTGTGCATGGCTACCATCACATGGCACGTTTGACCCAAATACTTTTTACCGAAATGGCATTCAATGTCGTAGCTGATCCTTGCTTTTTCCAGGCGGGACGGTTGCTGAAGTGTTCAAATTGGATACCATGGCGCCTCTCTCCTAGAACTAGTTGACAATCAAAGCAACAGCCAACTAGCAACACATCATGACCGGCAGAATGTTCAATCGTGCTCGAAGCGGAACGAACCGTCACCACATCATGTTCAAATCATGAAAAGCCAACGACACCAAGTCGCAGTTATTTCAAACGAAAAAGACAGAAGACGCAATGATTCCTCGCACACAAGTCAAAGTCCGCGCTGCCACAAGGGTTTTTGAAAAAAACTCTAGATATCTCAACATGTCCGGCCCTCGGTGCATTGAAGACATGCGGAAATAAGCGACTGCATCGAACATCACCCAGACGTAACAACATATGACGAGCTCTTTGCCTCTTGCTATTCACTCGTTTTGAAGGCTTGCAGCGCCCTGAAGGAAACGTTTCCTAGTGAAGATTCTAGCCTGGGCGATGAACCAAGGTCCAGTCGACCTTATTCGCTATAAGAGGATGTTCTGCGCGTCCAACGATTACCACTCAAGAGCTCACAACACATTAAAAGTTGGAACCGTTGTAGTAGCGAGGTGTGCCGTATGGGACCGGATCAGTCGAATGGGGTGTCTTTCGTCCGGGGCGGTACATCGCACTGCGCGGTAGACCAGCGACCTCAGAGGGTGAGTCATAGCCGAGCATATATGAATATGCTTCGTCATAGATCGATGTGAGTAGAGCAGGCTAGGTGTGAATGTTAGAGGATTCAATACGGCCCCACTTTAAGTTTTTATATATATATATATATGTGTGTGTGTGTCCTGATGTAAACAGATTCAGTTATCAGTATCGAGAGAACAAATGTGAGCTTTACCCATGCGAGCAAGCTCACTATTGTGTGCTATATTATTCGCAATATGAAATTGTTGTCGTTCCGCATTAGGCTTAAACATAGGACTTTCAACAGGATGTATGAAGGCGAAGTGTCTGGTCCGAGGTCACAGGCAGTTCCTAGAGAAAATCCATTACAACAAGTTCAAAAACCATTGATTCAAACGTGACGACAACTAGTATCTGTTTTAACCTCTTTTAGCTTCCCAAAATTTAATTCTTATTAGGTCATGTTTATAGATACTTTGACTTGAAACAATAAATGAGTCCAGTAGAGAGAGCGGCCCAGTCCCCGGTGAACTTTGTGGCGTGTATAGTTAGTCTCGTTGAGCGCGATTGAACTCAAAGATTACTCGCGGTCTCCACTGAATTCGTCTTGTTTTACATAGCTCTTCTGGCCACCGCAGAAATGCAGCTCTACTGATTTTTACTTACAGGCTAGCGCTAACGCAGGCGGACAGGTTTCTAATACGCCTTTATTAACGAGGCCATACGCATAACAAGGCCTGTTTTGAGTAGCCACTCTATACCTCGGAATAGCGGTCTACATTCTTTCCGGCGTGCATACGGGCCACAGGAGGTTCACCGTGCACAGCAAGCCGGAATTCGAGCAAATTATTAAAGTGTTCGACGTTCAGGAAGACCTGTACCAGCAAAAACTGCGCGAGATTCATTTTTATAAATATGCATAGGCGAAATGAATGTGTATACTTCGGCAATGATAGGGGAAGGTTATCGTCGCTGAGGGCAGCGACTGAAGCAGAATGGGCGAATGCAAGACTGTAGAGTGGCATCATTGTTATAAGCGGCTATGTTTCGGATCTCTGAACAACCTCACCGCTGGTCTGGGCGATTAGCTTGAAGACGTTCTGCTGTCTGCTGTCACTTCAAGTTTGACTGACTTGCGTGCGTCCGAAACTGATCCCGCGATGACAGCGACCCCCCCCCCCCCCTGTTATTGCGGGCGATACTGCACTGAAATCTCTTCCGGCCTCACAATCATGTCACAACAAGACATCCGAAGGTGGGCCGTTTCCACTGTCAGCAGTCGCGCAAGCAACGGCTCGAATCTTCCTACGAGAGACGTACCCCACGCAAGGTTGGTTGCAAGCACACCGGCTCAGGCGTCACTGCATGACGTTATCCTCATGACGTCTAGAATCAAGAGCGCATCTAAGATGATTTCCTGTGTACCCCGGGGTATTCGCGACAGCTTGTCTCTGGAGCTTGCAACTCTGATCAATGAGGTCTGCTCTCAACGGCAAGCAGAAATTCCTATAGAAGACTACTGCAATTCTTAACTGCAGTATTCTGCATACCATCCTAGAAGGAACGCAGCCGCACTCTCGCATCGATGCTACGCGAGAATCATAACCGATTCCGGGCGGGAAATAGCTATGAAACTTACCTATGTATATGCTTCAACATTACTTATTCGGCAAAAATGTTCGTCGCACAACAACCCTGCAATGGTTCGTACAGTGCAGGGGAAGCTCGCTCTCGGCGATGTTTGCTCTGCAGTAAGGGTTTTTTTATCCACCGACTCAGTAGCGCCGTTCTCTGCCGAAACGAGGCTGACGCTTCTGGACAAACATCCGCCATGTCCACCTGATTTATCCTTTTCCCCGCTTTTCGCATCTGCCGGAGAGACCCATTGGCAGAGACGGCAAGGAGAACCGACTTCTTTTAGGCCTAATCAATTTTGCTATTAATGGTAAGTTGCCTGATTTCGTGCTACTTGTTTTCTAGGGCGCCTCGCTTATTGTCTTGCGCAAAAAACGATGGTGGCAGTAGACCCATTACCGTTGGCCTGACTTTGCGCCGCCTAGTCGGAAAAATCCTAATCAGGAAGAGCATGTTAGACATCGTCGCGATGGTTTCTCCGCATCAGCTTGGCTGCGGAATAGGGGGAGGTGCGGAAGTGGCCGTCTATGCAATACGGGCATTCGTTGACCACAACAGGAGTGCTCCAGACAAGGTGCTCGTCTAGCTAGATTTCAAAAACGCCTTTAACACGCTTAGACGAGCCCACCTGCTTACGCCTCTGCGTACCTCTTACCTTTGTCGACTTTATCCGCTTGTGTACCAGATGTACAGGCTTCCAAGCAAGTTCATTTGGCAGGGAGAATTTATCGAGTATTCTCTCTAGTGTTCAACAGGGTGACCCCTGTGGCTCGCTTTATCTTGCATTGCTATTTATGAACTTTAAGTACGCCTTTCTTCCGAACTTCGACATTGGTTTCTAGACGACAGAATTCTCGCCGGTGACAGCGGCGGTGCAGCGAGACATTACCCAGGTGATAGAGTTCGAGGCGGTCTCTGGACTCAAGTTAAACAACGCCAAATGCGAAATTTTCTTTTCCTTTCAAAGGGCCGCTTATCTCGAGTCCATGCTTCAAATGGTGCAAAATCTTCTACCAGTTGCCAGGTTGATTGCTTATCACGAACTGAAGCTTTTAGGGGCGCCATTTCTCGACGACTCTATTGGCGTATCTTTAACTTAAAAAGGGTCTGACCTTGTTCGCTAGTGCTCTCGACTGCGACTCTTGGACCTGCTTCGCTTGAGTTTGTCAGCACCGAGGCTGATGTACCTCTTGCGATGCTCACGAGCATCTGCCAAACCGGACCTGCTTGAATCGTTCGACGAAACTTTGTGAAGTACCCCTCAGAGTATTCTAAACTTTCAGCTTCGGCAAACCTCGTGGTTACAAGCTTGACTCCCAACGTCCGCAGGGGCAATGGGGATTCGCATAGCTTCGCAGATTGCCATTTCTGCCTAGCTCGGGTTTAACAAAAGACACCGAGACTTTGGTGTCAGGGATCGCACCACCGAATGCCTACACAAGCTTTACTTACTGCCGCTACTATACAGAAAAGTGGGGTCCATTGCCTTAGCGCATTTTACAATCGGTCTTGAACTTGCAAGTAGTTAAGTCGATCCAAGAGCGGTTAAGACCGGTCAGTCTGTCAGCCAACAGCCAACTTCGTTAATAATGAGTGCATGTTTGGTATATTTGCAGACGGAGTTAGTTCCATGCAACAAATACTGCGTCCGGACGGCCTGACTCTAGTTCCAAGGAATGAGGGTCGCTGGCTTGTGTACGACGTCACCGTGTCTTGCACGTTGGCCGCTTTGCATGCTTGCCATACCAGCCGGGAGGTCGGAGCAGCCGCTGGCCTCGCTGAAAATCGCAAGTTGGCAAAATATCGTAAACTGGAGCAAAACTTTATCGGCTTCAGAATATCGGCTGAAATTCAACGCGGAAACGCTGCATCCATAATTGGTTCATTGCCTACGGGTAAGGTACTCCTCTTTTTGCCGTAGTCGAATCGAGCCGACGCTAATAATCTATGTGCAACTAAAGGACTTAAATGAATACATTCCGTGATTATGGCGGCTATGTAGGTTGAGGGAGACAGCTTAGCGACGGTTGCTGGTAGCGGCGCACCTAGCGGGGAAAGCGCTACGGCAACAGCAACAGTGGCGGGTTTTGGTGCCGTGAGATTTGACGACATTACGGTTAGTGAATAGCGACGTTGTTGAGATGCGGTTGAATAAGAATCGCAGTGTGGTGAAACAGACCGGCGAGGCGGCGCTGTACCGACGTAGCAGAGAAGTCGGACCAAATAAAAACCACCGCCGTGGTGGTCAATCTTCGTGTCTTCTTCCTAGCAACCCAGTGATGCCCTTACAAATATTACGATGTATTCATATATAGAAGAATGAAGTGCTCAAAAATTGGGTGATCCGTCTGTGGCTTACAAGACCTAAAAAGGTCACCATTGAACTGATATTGTATTTCATTAGAAATGTCATTACGACTGTGTAAATTTAAATTATATAATATTCTTAGCACGTTAGTTTTTATTGTGTCTTAAATATCTAACGTACGTTGTGATATACATATACATAAATATATATATTTTTTAAACCGTCTTTTGTAGAGGAGGTTGACATACCTGACACTTGCGATACGCCTTCACCGTGCCACATGCAATCTGTCTCCCTGTCATCTCCAATAGTAACTCGCCTGGGTGTCATTATCTCCCGCAAGCGGGGACAGGCGGCAGGGCATATGGTATTCTCGTGATAGCGGATCTCTACTATTGCGGTAACATGGTATATTCGAGAACTGCGGCTAGAACGTGTGCCATGCTCACGACGTAGGGGGGCTTGCTCCCCAGCCTGCTGGATAAACTGGCTCCTGGAGTCACCCAGCAGGTTACCCTGCTGCCTTGGGTAATATATATATATATATATATATATATATATTGTTTTTTTACTCACACATAATATATACAGGATTGTTCATGTAATTAATTATCATTATTTTGGTTGTCCTGCCGTTTCACCGAAGAATAAAGTGCCGAGAGTTTTGCTGCAGTGACAGACAACCAACCGAATTATACACAGCACATTACTGCGAGGAGAACAAAATACGCTGAGTACTACAGTTCTCGTGAATATGTCTTTGTGACTCCACACGGTAGCATACGATGTGATGGATCCCGTGTACGATGTATATTTGTATGCACGTTCCGGTTTTCGCAGGCCACCCTTGTCCACAACCAAGTAGACTCGACATTGAAGTACGCCTACTGTTCTTACTTCCGTCGCTGCCCCCTCCCCGTCTTTGCGTCACCGCTCTTCCAAAAAATGTTTGGGTAACTTAATCATAGACATACGCAGCCTAAGCGAAAGCGTTTTCACTATTGGTGTACAGTTCGACAATGCATATAAGGAAGAAGCTTAAAATGTCATACCTCTAATTGAAACGAAGATCACTCGCGTCATTTATTATATGCAGTTTGTATGCAGCTCTTAGATAAATTAAAACTTGCATGAGATAGATGTTGCTACATCTTGTGTAAACTATACGACAAGTTTGGTAGAGTCTTCTGCATAAACAAGTGCCTTGCTGTATCAACAGACAGTCGCCGTACATTTCCGACCCCTCCGTAGAGAACAGCTAGTGCCTAACTCACACTGCTCTTGACTTGTGCCGTGAATATGTAGTGAATCTAAAGACCCAAGTATGGCAAAGGGTAAGTACAAAGTCTAAGATCCTCACAAGATTTTAAAGAAAGTGCAACATGGAGAAGAATCTCTCAGAGACCACCTTGTCATCGAATTTCACGTGACTACTGCCGCGACGGCAAGTTCTCCAACGCTGCATCCGCCCATCAGACGCCAGGGAGCCGAACAGCTTCGGAGGCCCTTTAGGGTCCTTATAAGACCAGACTAAAGCGGCGGGCCCCCAGATGCTCTTAGAAAAGGCCTGCGAGGTCCTTCCAGGACGCCGAAGTACGCCATATTACTGGTGGACTGGCGGCTGGACTTAGACAACTACGGCAGAAGTGCCTAAGAGCACAGCGGTAAGGAAATTTCCAGGAGCAAGAAACGCTCCGCAAGGAAATTTCCAGGAGCAAGAAACGCTCCTGGAGCGGTTTTTTTGAGGAGCTAGAGGATGACTCCTGGAGCCGCCCATACAAGATGGATAGGAGCTCCCCCCTCGTCCCTTTAAGCGCAGGGTAGAGATATTCGGAATAGACGCGGGTATCGATCGAAGCGCTCTTCCTCCAACGCCTAGTTTTTGATCGCACCGCCTACCTAAAGGCCCCAAGGGATGAGTAAGAGGACCTTAAAGGTCACGTTGCAAGAAGTGCAGGATGTCCCCGCAGACGCGAAATATTTTGTCCAGGGTTCTCCTTAGCATAGCCGCATAAAAGCAACAGCACATACAGAGCAGAAGTTCCTGATAGTTGAGATAGTTGAGTAGGACCTCTGAGGTTTGCCGAGCACTATGTGGCCTAGGTAAGGCGAAGCGTCCATTACTTTCTCACACCGGATTCTACTGATGCCAATGTTTTGCATTGGCGCTGCCAACTTGAAAACTGTTATTCACACTGCGGCTGGGAGTGCGGAGACGTCCGACTGTTTTTGCATAATGAGTCGTGGCTCGACACACGCACATATTAAAGTGACTTTTCTTAGGATTCACAAATCTATGTTTCAACCCGGTATAACTTTTTTTTCTAGAAGGTATGAAAAATTGCGTTTACTTCACGTGAGTCTCCAGATAGTGTGGGCCCGACCCGGGCAATGTTAGTGTCTCTCTCAATACCCACTAAACGCTACTGTTTGCATTCTGTACGTTTAGAAATACTTCTAAGTAAAGGCTTCGGAGTGTAGCCAGTCGGCTGACTTTTGGTGCGCGTCTTGCTCGATCCACATGCTATATGCTTCCCATTACGCTGTCAATTTCTGCTTCAAAAAAAGACTTATGCACGTCTTTGCAACTGTGCTGGTTTTATTGGTCGCACATACACTCTATCCCGTCTACCACAGAGCCGGCGGTCTATACGTTCTTCTCGTAACAACGTCTTGCAGGTGAATGGTTCCTATTCCTATCAATTTCTCAATCAAAATATCAAGCAAAAGTCACCTGACGGCTCCCATGAAATTGTTTGATTACAGGGGACCAAGGTGATACCAATTCCAACGAATATGAAACGATTAAAAACCCCTTTCTGAGTTTATTTTTCACAATATCAAACTTTCATCTCTCAAAGTGAAAATAAGTTTAACCTATGGGAAATATGCCCATTTAAAACCGCCTACTAGATCAATCAATACTCCGGAAACGAATATTCAAGGGTCAAGCTTGTAACAATAGTAACTTTAAAGATTCCTATTTACTAGTAACTATATAGATATCTCAATCTAACGTAGGAACGGAACAAAATTTAGATATGACAGGCTTGTAGTGAGCACTTGAGCAAGCTACTGAGAGTTAAGTTCTTTTTAGGTACAGTTAGGCAAACAAGTTTATTTAGTATGGGACCTTTTATGTGGAACACTTAATATAACTGATGCGTAGTAATTATTCATTTAACATACCTGCGTTGCCAGCGTTGGATTGGGAAGCTTATTACTCAGTCAACCTAGCACATATATATATATATATATATATATATATATATATATATCGTAAACCGACACTACTATTGTACATATGAATGTGCAAATTTTAACTTCTACTTTCGACGCTATTTTGCATAAATACAGTGCGTGACGAAATATGACATAGTGCTCCCTGGGTAGAGACAAACAGAATGATGGTCTAAAGGCCGCTTCATTTTAGCGATTTTAACAAACATATTTGCGTAAAATCGCGCTATCGTTTGCGTACGAAACTTTTAAAGAAATCTTACCATCGCTGTGGACCAAGACAACGGTGGCATCACGTGACGGCAGCAACACCGCCGGAAGACTCAGCTACCAGACTTGCGGGCGAGTATGCAAATCTGGCGCCGGCCTCGCGAGCCACATTAGATTGACTCACAATCAACGAGAAGTTCGTACCACCTCCCCAACTCCTAACCGATCACAGACTAATAATTTCATCTCAAGTTCCTCACAAAATGACACTGCTGCTTCTAATAATATTTTAACCCCCCTAGTACTTCACGCGTCTCCCAGCCAAATTGTAAATGTCCATCTAGTACTTGCTTAAAGGTTTTTAATTCTAAATCAGGTTTTAATTTACACCGTCGTCGTGTCCATCCGGACGAATATAATGAGAACATTTTAGCCTCCCCCTCTAAGAAGGCCAGATGGAACCCACAAGACCGTAAACTTTTAGCAACATTAGAAGCAGATTTTATAGTAGATAATAGTAACGAAACACCTAGAGAAATTGACCACCTTTTAGCTACTAATTTTAACTCACGCACACCTGGGGCGATTAGAGGCCAACGTAATTCTCAGGCGCATAAGGATCTGGTAGAGGACCTCCGTAAAAGGAGGTCTCACCTGGATTCCTACCCTGACGGATCTGAGCTTCCTGAGCCTAGTCGGCCTCGATACTTTGAATCAGATGGCCTCTATAATCCATCCCAAAAATATAATAGTATATTCAAAATACAAGCCCTCCCCAACACATTTCCCAAACGCAACATAATTTCAACAGACCTTACTCATCTGTCAAATATAATTTGCTCAGGTGAGGACCATACTATCGCCTTAAACGACTTTCTGAACAAACATTTTACACACACTCTCCGACGTCGTGCCTTAAGAGAAACTCCTTCCACTGAAGCGCAAGTAACTAAAAGGCAACAGCGACGTCAAGACTACGCAACCACTCAACAACAAAAAAGATCTTGCGAAAACAAGACTTCTTTGCGAGCGCTTGGGTACTTCCTCAATGGACCGCTACACAAGAGACCGATTACTGGTCTCAACAACTACACAACACATTCTATGGGGCACATTTAAAAAAAGCACACGAAACGCCCTTTGTACATTACTGGATTAAGGGTCATGCCTTACCTATCTGGTAAGGAGTATTTAAACCTACTAAAGCTCAAGATCAACGCACTACCAACGCGTGCTAGATTGGCCAGGAGACGCCCGGGCTACAACAAACGTTGTGTCATGCGCCTGAGACATTGGCTCATGTCGCTCAGATGTGCGATACAATACGCAAACAAACCATAAAGAGACATGACGACGTCTGTGATCGCGTGGCGCGTCTTCTCCGCGAAAGGGGTCATGAGGTGGTTCGTGAGCGAGTATTTCGTCGACCGGGCGCACCGGGTCTAAAGCCTGACCTCGTAATAACAACACCTACCGAGGTCTGGGTTTTAGATGCCGAGGTTTGCGGCTCGAACCGGAACCTGGCAAAGGCGCGGCAAGACAAGATCACCAAATATGGCGTCGAGTTCCTAAGAGCGGCGCTCCCCGACCCGCAAAAACCTCGCAGATTCGGATCCATCACTATCTCTATGAGTGGTGTATGGGACTCCGAATCTGCGAGGACGCTCTTGGGGCTCGGCGTCACGAAGAGGAATATTATGGATCTCACCGTTTTAACTTTGCAAGGAACCTTGAGGATATACCGCTCGCACCGGGTCCATAAGAGCGGGGGCTACCATCAAGCAAGGACACGGACAACTTCACGTGACACCTTTTTACCACCATTTTTATTAAGGCGAGCACTGCCGAGTGTGCAAACGTATTGTAAATGATTAATAAATCATCACAATATTTTCTATATATATACAATAACAACGTATTTTTAGTTCGTCTAAAGGGGGTTTTTAAATTATACGTTAGATCTTAAAAGTAAAGTAAAAACAGAAGTGTTTAGAATATTTGAAAGATTATTTTTATACAGGTAATAATAATAAGGAAGTAATGGCACTTCTAGTAAAATACAATACCGATGAGTTGGTGGCCTTTTTCTAAACCCAAACTATCAAATAATTTGCGTACTTTTATTTTTATAGACGTATAAACGTTCACCTACGTATGTACATATTGTTATTGGCGTCCTGCGCAACGTGGGAACCGAATCGATCGAAGTCCCTGGCCGCGTAGCCATTTGACGAGTGCGTTAGACACGAAGAACCGAGTGTTCTCGTGAAACGTATTGCTTCTTAGCTGACCAATGGTCTTCGATACAGCTTTCCAAGTTTGATAACTTGGATACAAGGCGCTCAGGTCGTCAACGTGAACTGGCTCGTTCTTCGCCTTTTTTTCTACGGCAACGTCTCCGAGATGTGGAGTCGCTAGGATGCAGGCTGGGGATACTAAGCGCCTTCCTTTAAAAGTGCGGCCAGGGCAGCCATGACGACAGGTTTTTGGACTTGTTGCCCGGGCTACCCTTTTCCCGCGGTGCCGGCGGCGCAGGGTGGTCTCCCGACACCTAACAACAAACATGAGCTCGTGTTGAAAATCGAATATGCGAAGCAATAGCAAAACCAGTTCTTATTACAATGATGGCGTTGAAGTCACCCGATTACCTGACGCAATACAATGACCCCGACAGAACTTTGATGCGCAGCAAAAGGCACATCTGCAAATATTATTTACAAGAAAGATTTGACAAGTGGTTTGGCCATAAAACTGACGCCTAATGTCCTACCGGTTCGATGTATCAAAAAGATGCTGGGTATAACACAAACAAGATATAATCTACGCAAAACTCAATTACATACCTTGAGTTCTCCGGCTCGTTGGAGAGACGCAGTCTTGCATTGAAAGCGTGTCGCGCCGCACTGATCCTCCGAGCCCGCGGTTGTCGTCCGTCTCCACCAGCAAGCATCTGGCGCTGACGAATCTCGCGCCGTTTTTGCTGGTACATATCCTCCGGAACGTCGAGCACTTCAATGATCTGCTCGAATTCCGGCTTGCTGTGCATGGTGAACCTGTTATGGCCCGTATGTCCACCGGATAGTATGTAAACAGCTGTCCCGAGGTATATAATGGTCAGTCGAGCGAGGCCCTGTAATGCGTATGTCCTGCTATGACGGGCGTACTAAAAAAGGCGTCTGTCTGCGTTAGCGCTAGCATGTAAACCTTCGGCTACTGGAGCACTAGTTTTACCTTTACGCACTCGTGCCAGCTGACGTACTTAACCTCACGTTGGCTGTTTTTAATTTGAAACCAAACTCGTGCATTCCTTATATAAAGCTGCGCTTCATGCATTATCTTATATTAGGCCGTAATATAAATCGGCTTTTTTAATAACATGTTCATTCAGGTTAATCCAATATCCATTGCGTCTCTAGTATTATCAGCGGGTTGCCTGTCTGGTAGTCTATAGATGCATATCATGTCATATTATTTTAGTTCCAGCACTATTTGAATTGTTGAGCATTTGGACGAGTGTAAGCACTCTGTCGTTCTGACGGCGATAGCTGCATCCATTGCTGTGCAAACGTATTTATATTTGCTCTGTTTGATACAAACATTTCAGTTAAAAACATAATATTTATGCTGAGAAAATAATTTTGCCTGACATATTATATAATAATTCCGGTGATTCAACGTTCTACAACATACATCTGTATTGATTCTATGTGTGTATTTGCCGTGTTGCGGGCTGCTTTAACGCTCTTGATGATATCATTGTATGATCGTCCTTTCTCTAAGTTTGTTGCTGCTGTTCTCGGTTCCTGCAGTCGCCGTTTCCTTTGCGCCAAATACTATAATCGTTGTAGTTGTACGCGAAAAAGGCAAGTGTATTCCTTTTAACCTGACATTCCAGTGTCTAGCGGTTGGTTAAACTCGTCCACTGGTTATGTTTATATGACACTATTGTAATAAGTCTGGTTTTGACTGTTGACTTTTGTTAAGTGGTGCTTCCGCGCGTTTGCAATGTGCTTTGTCGCTGTGATAGTTGTTGTTTTTGCGGTGCTGATCGGGTGTTGCAGGCTTAATGGGACAGTGTTTCTAGTGCCAATGTTGCCGATGATCTTTACCTTTACACACAAGAACTGGTCCAAGCAAAATCGATTACGGTTAGTGCAACAAACACTAGTCCTACATTTTAGTCGTGATAAAAGGTGTGCAGGGGTGACAGGCTTCTTAAGATCAATACTGAAAACATCGAAATTGTCGGCTGATCTACATACGTAGAATTAAAACTTAACACTTAAACTTTCAATTACACACTATTTAGAAGAAAATCGAACTTATACCACTACCGCCATGATTCTATGGGCAAAGCTTAGTGACATCGATATCACCACTGCAACTAGTATATGCAAAATTAAAATACGGCTGATAATCTAATATAGACTGCTGTTAGATGCCCGCCCTCCACTTGATGTCGGGAATTGTCTCGAAAAAGAGGATTGTGTATGCAGGACGTGTGCAATTTATAACTGACATATATATATATATATATACCCAGAAGGCGAGCACTGCTGAGTGTGCAAACGTTCATCTCATCAAATCATTACAATGTTTTATATATATATATATATATATATCATTATATATATATATATATATATATATATATATATATATATGTCAGTCATGAATTGCACACATCAGTACAGAGGCTGTATACGTTCGAGTGTATTTGCAAGTACTTATGAATTAACCTATGTGTTTCATTCATTCATATCGCTACTCTGGTCCGATGGCGCAGAGAGTCCACCCAAGGCCAACGTTCACTCAAATCATGTTATGTTGAGCTTTTAGTGAAATATCGGGATATTAGACGCATCGCTTCTTTTGAACTTTAAACTTAAAATGAACTCGGCGGCCAACACGAATCGTTGCTGCCAACAGCATCAACGAATTCAACAAAAAATGACCCAAACGCGATTCGTATCTGTAATTACCTGTTTAAGCCTCCTAAAATTTGTTTATTTATATCCTTCGCGTAGATACTTTGATTTGGAACAATAAATGGGCACATAAAGGTAAAGCTAGTGCTCCAGTAGCCGAAGTCGATCTCGAGTCAGCCTTTGTTTTTGATTCTCTTTGACGAGAAGTCGTCAAACCAGCCTGTTTGGCTCGACCATGTCGTCATATGTTTTTGAAAGAAGAGGTTGGACTTAGTGCGATGCGTATCTCGCGCATTAGTTGTAAGGTCGGAACGACAGCCCACTGGGACTTTACCACGGCTCCATAGCGGTGAAGATTACAGACCAGACCGAAGTCGGATAGACCAGCGTCCAACTGCGCGAGCACTGCTTTTCCGAGGCGGAACTTCATGCGGCCTCATACATACACAGGCTCATCCGGTGATGAAGGTGTGTTGCCCTCAACACAGAGACAGAGAACCACTTGAGGTAAGGCGTAAATAACCACCTCTGGTGATCCTACCGATTGTAACTCGGTGCCCCAGTGCTCAGATATCGTCATATGACCGTCCCCGCCTAGCCCTCTCCTTCCTTGTCCGGTCTCTGGCGAGGGGGTCAGAGCTGTCGTTATCTACGCTGGCGCCTGCGCACCATGTGCGGGGCGCCCCTTGTAAGCCTCGTCGCGTGTATAAATACTCTCGTCGAGGGCAGTTGGACTCCAAGATCACTTGCGATCTCTAGTGAACTACTCTCTACTCTTTAGATTACACAGCTCTTCACATTCTACTCCGCAAAAATGCAGTTCCACTTTTCCAAATTGTACGCTATTTTTATTTACATGCTATCGCTACCGCAGACGAACGCCATTTTTAGTATGCCTGTGATAGCAGGACCATTTGCATTACAAGGCCTCGCCCGACTGGCCATTGCATCCATCGGAACAGCGGTCTACATGCTGTCCGGTGTGCATACGGGCCAAAAGAGGTTCACTACGCCCAACAAGCCGGAATTAGAGCAGACCGTTGAAGTGCTCGACGTTCCGGATGACATGTACCAGGAAAAACGGCGCGAGAATCGTCAGCGCCAGATTCTTGCTAATGGAGACGGACGACGACCGCGGACTCGAAGGATCGGTGCGGCGCGACACGCTTTCAAAAGCAAGACTGCGCCTCTCCGACGAGTCGGAAAAGTCAGGGTATGTACTGTTATACGTTAAGGTCAGCATCCTCTTGATACGTTAAGGTCAGCATCTTCTTGATACGTTAAGGTCAGCATCTTCTTGATACGTTAAGGTCAGCATCTTCTTGATACGTTAAGGTCAGCACCTTCTTGATACGTTAAGGTCAGCATCTTCTTGATGCATCAAACCGGCCAGACATTAGACGTCAGTTTTTTTTTTGGTCAAATCGAACTTATTAAATCTTTTTTGGTAAATATTATTTGAATATGTCTCCTTTGCTGCACACCAAAGTCCTGTCGGGCTTATTATATTACGTCAAGTAAGTAATCGGCTGACCTGAACCGGACGCCGTATATTGTAGTAACTGGTTTTGCTATTGCTTCGCACATTGTATTTTTAATACGAGCTCTTGTTTTTTGTTAGGTATGGAAAGACCACCCTGCGTCGCCGTTACCGCAGCCAAAGAGTGACCTGGGGAACAGATCCAAGGGCCTGCTGTCATGGCTGCCCTGGCCGCGCCTCCAAAGGAAGGTGCCCTGTAACAGCAGCCGCGCAGCTCGAAGACGTTGCCGTAGAATTGAGGCTGCGAAGCCAGTTCACGTGGACAGCCTGAGCGGCTTGTATCCAAGTTATCGACCTTGGAAAGAGGTATCGACGAACCTTGGTCAGCTAATAGGCTGAACATTCCACGAGAACACACGGTTCTTCGTGTCTAATTAACTAGTCAATTGGCTAGGCGGCCAGCGAGTTCAATCGACGTTCTCACGTATGGCAGGACGTCGATAACAATATGTAGAAAAATATATTTCGATAAAAGTTTAGAAATGTTTATGTAATATCACACAACGTTATAGATAGTTTGAAATTAGATCTAGCAATGTGTATCCTATATTATAAATGTCCTTATATCTGTATGAAAATAAATTCTAAAAACATCCTAAACGCTTTGTTTTTAGTTTACTTTAATGATTAAGCGTACAATTTAAATAACTCCTTTAGACATGAAACGGGATATATATATATATATATAACAACGAATAATTGGGACTCATCAGTTATATCAAGTATTCCACATGGAAGTTTTCGTATTAAAGATTCATATTTACCTAAATGTACATAGAACGTTACTCACGGTAACCTGCTCAAATGCTCACTACAAGCCTGTCAAATCTTACTTTTGTTTTTTTTCTCGCATTAGATTGAAAAATCTAAAGAGTTACAATTAAATAGACAAAGTTACTGTTGTTACAAGCTTGAGCCTTGAGTATTCGCTACCGGGGTATTGATTGGACCAGAGTGGGTAGTACGAGCGGCATTAATTAATTAGTGATACTGGGTTGAAACACAGAGTTGTAATTCATATTTAAGTTGAAAACCTTAAAGGAAGCCACTTTAATATGTGCATGCATAGAGCCACTACTCATTGTGCGAGAACCGTCAGACGTCTCCGCACTCCCGGCCGCAGCATAAATAACAGTTTGCAAAATGTCGGAGCTCTCAGGGACGCGTTTTTTGTACACGCTACTAGTACGTATATTGCGTTGTAGCGCGAAACATTGACGTCAATGGACTTCGGTATGAGCCGCTGTGGGAAAGTAATGGACGCTACTAGACCCCATAGTGAGAGTATGCGGCTAAGAGAGCGTTAGTTGACAAAATCTCAAATATCAGGAACTCTTGCTCCAAATGTGCTGTTGCCTGTATTCGGCAATGCTAAGGAGAACCCTAGACCCCTGCGGAGGCAACATATTTCACGTCAATGCCCAAACAGTATGCGAGTGGTGTAGCAAACGGTAGCAAAAGGCACTGTTGTTTCTATATATAGGCTTGTCAAAAGCAGGTCATATTGCAATTCGCATTCTTGGAGAGATGATGTCTCTTGTTGTGGAGATACATCTCTAAAATCGTCACGCCATTGCACTTGCTTCACAAAACTAAAAAAAATTAACAATATTTCAAAAAGTAGATTTGCCACAAATGGCATGCACTTGTAAACACGTGTACACAAGATACATTGTGCATGGCCACCATCACATGGCACGTTTGACCCAAATACTTTTTACCGAAATGGCATTCAATGTCGTAGCTGATCCTTGCTTTTTCCAGGCGGGACGGTTGCTGAAGTGTTCAAATTGGATACCATGGCGCCTCTCTCCTAGAACTAGTTGACAATCAAAGCAACAGCCAACTAGCAACACATCATGACCGGCAGAATGTTCAATCGTGCTCGAAGCGGAACGAACCGTCACCACATCATGTTCAAATCATGAAAAGCCAACGACACCAAGTCGCAGTTATTTCAAACGAAAAAGACAGAAGACGCAATGATTCCTCGCACACAAGTCAAAGTCCGCGCTGCCACAAGGGTTTTTGAAAAAAACTCTAGATATCTCAACATGTCCGGCCCTCGGTGCATTGAAGACATGCGGAAATAAGCGACTGCATCGAACATCACCCAGACGTAACAACATATGACGAGCTCTTTGCCTCTTGCTATTCACTCGTTTTGAAGGCTTGCAGCGCCCTGAAGGAAACGTTTCCTAGTGAAGATTCTAGCCTGGGCGATGAACCAAGGTCCAGTCGACCTTATTCGCTATAAGAGGATGTTCTGCGCGTCCAACGATTACCACTCAAGAGCTCACAACACATTAAAAGTTGGAACCGTTGTAGTAGCGAGGTGTGCCGTATGGGACCGGATCAGTCGAATGGGGTGTCTTTCGTCCGGGGCGGTACATCGCACTGCGCGGTAGACCAGCGACCTCAGAGGGTGAGTCATAGCCGAGCATATATGAATATGCTTCGTCATAGATCGATGTGAGTAGAGCAGGCTAGGTGTGAATGCTAGAGGATTCAATACGGCCCCACTTTAAGTTTTTATATATATATATATATGTGTGTGTGTGTCCTGATGTAAACAGATTCAGTTATCAGTATCGAGAGAACAAATGTGAGCTTTACCCATGCGAGCAAGCTCACTATTGTGTGCTATATTATTCGCAATATGAAATTGTTGTCGTTCCGCATTAGGCTTAAACATAGGACTTTCAACAGGATGTATGAAGGCGAAGTGTCTGGTCCGAGGTCACAGGCTGCTCCCAGAGAAAATCCATTACAACGAGTTCAAAAAACATTGATTCAAACGTGACGACAACTAGTATCTGTTTTAACCTCTTTTAGCCTTTCAAAATGTAATTCTTAATGGATCATGTTTATAGATACTTTGACTTGAAACAATAAATGAGTCCAGTAGAGAGAGCGGCCCAGTCCCCGGTGAACTTTGTGGCGTGTATAGTTAGTCTCGTTGAGCGCGATTGAACTCAAAGATTACTCGCGGTCTCCACTGAATTCGTCTTGTTTTACATAGCTCTTCTGGCCACCGCAGAAATGCAGCTCTACTGATTTTGTACTTACAGGCTAGCGCTAACGCAGGCGGACAGGTTTCTAATACGCCTTTATTAACGAGGCCATACGCATAACAAGGCCTGTTTTGAGTAGCCACTCTATACCTCGGAATAGCGGTCTACATTCTTTCCGGCGTGCATACGGGCCACAGGAGGTTCACCGTGCACAGCAAGCCGGAATTCGAGCAAATTATTAAAGCGTTCGACGTTCAGGAAGACCTGTACCAGCAAAAACTGCGCGAGATTCATTTTTATAAATATGCATAGGCGAAATGAATGTGTATACTTCGGCAATGATAGGGGAAGGTTATCGTCGCTGAGGGCAGCGACTGAAGCAGAATGGGCGAATGCAAGACTGTAGAGTGGCATCATTGTTATAAGCGGCTATGTTTCGGATCTCTGAACAACCTCACCGCTGGTCTGGGCGATCAGCTTGAAGACGTTCTGCTGTCTGCTGTCACTTCAAGTTTGACTGACTTGCGTGCGTCCGAAACTGATCCCGCGAAGGCAGCGACCCCCCCCCCCCCCCCTGTTATTGCGGGCGATACTGCACTGAAATCTCTTCCGGCCTCACAATCATGTCACAACAAGACATCCGCAGGTGGGCCGTTCCCACTGTCAGCAGTCGCGCAAGCAACGGTCCGAATCTTCCTACGAGAGACGTACCTCACGCAAGGTTGGTTGCAAGTACACCGGCTCAGGCGTCACTGCATGACGTTATCCTCATGACGTCTAAAATCAAAAGCGCATCTAAGATGATTTCCTGTGTACACCGGGGTATTCGCGACAGCATGTCTCTGGAGCTTGCAACTCTGATCAATGAGGTCTGCTCTCAACGGCAAGCAGAAATTCCTATAAAAGACTACTGCAATTCTTAACTGCAGTATTCTGCATACCATCCTAGAAGGAACGCAGCCGCACTCTCGCATCGATGCTACGCGAGAATCATAACCGATTCCGGGCGGGAAATAGCTATGAAACTTACCTATGTATATGCTTCAACATTACTTATTCGGCAAAAATGTTCGTCGCACAACAACCCTGCAATGGTTCGTACAGTGCAGGGGAAGCTCGCTCTCGGCGATGTTTGCTCTGCAGTAAGGGTTTTTTTATCCACCGACTCAGTAGCGCCGTTCTCTGCCGAAACGAGGCTGACGCTTCTGGACAAACATCCGCCATGTCCACCTGATTTATCCTTTTCCCCGCTTTCCGCATCTGCCGGAGAGACCCATTGGCAGAGACGGCAAGGAGAACCGACTTCTTTTAGGCCTAATCAATTTTGCTATTAATGGTAAGTTGCCTGATTTCGTGCTACTTGTTTTCTAGGGCGCCTCGCTTATTGTCTTGCGCAAAAAACGATGGTGGCAGTAGACCCATTACCGTTGGCCTGACTTTGCGCCGCCTAGTCGGAAAAATCCTAATCAGGAAGAGCATGTTAGACATCGTCGCGATGGTTTCTCCGCATCAGCTTGGCTGCGGAATAGGGGGAGGTGCGGAAGTGGCCGTCTATGCAATACGGGCATTCGTTGACCACAACAGGAGTGCTCCAGACAAGGTGCTCGTCTAGCTAGATTTCAAAAACGCCTTTAACACGCTTAGACGAGCCCACCTGCTTACGCCTCTGCGTACCTCTTACCTTTGTCGACTTTATCCGCTTGTGTACCAGATGTACAGGCTTCCAAGCAAGTTCATTTGGCAGGGAGAATTTATCGAGTATTCTCTCTAGTGTTCAACAGGGTGACCCCTGTGGCTCGCTTTATCTTGCATTGCTATTTATGAACTTTAAGTACGCCTTTCTTCCGAACTTCGACATTGGTTTCTAGACGACAGAATTCTCGCCGGTGACAGCGGCGGTGCAGCGAGACATTACCCAGGTGATAGAGTTCGAGGCGGTCTCTGGACTCAAGTTAAACAACGCCAAATGCGAAATTTTCTTTTCCTTTCAAAGGGCCGCTTATCTCGAGTCCATGCTTCAAATGGTGCAAAATCTTCTACTAGTTGCCAGGTTGATTGCTTATCACGAACTGAAGCTTTTAGGGGCGCCATTTCTCGACGACTCTATTGGCGTATCTTTAACTTAAAAAGGGTCTGACCTTGTTCGCTAGTGCTCTCGACTGCGACTCTTGGACCTGCTTCGCTTGAGTTTGTCAGCACCGAGGCTGATGTACCTCTTGCGATGCTCACGAGCATCTGCCAAACCGGACCTGCTTGAATCGTTCGACGAAACTTTGTGAAGTACCCCTCAGAGTATTCTAAACGTTCAGCTTCGGCAAACTTTGTGGTTACAAGCTTGACTCCCAACGTCCGCAGAGGGAATGGGGATTCGCATAGCTTCGCAGATTGCCATTTCTGCCTGCCTAAAGACACCGAGATTTTGGTGTCAGGGATCGCACCACCGAATGCCTACACAAGCTTTATCGCCCAATCGGAACAAGCCTGCCGCTACTATGCAGAAAAGTGGGGCCCATTGCCTTAGCGCATTTCACAATCGGTCTTGAACTTGCAAGTAGTTAAATCGATCCAAGAGCGGCTAATGATTCAGGCGAACAATGGTAAAGAGCAGGCGCGACTGAGAGTCGTGATCGATCCGATAAGCGGAGAATGGCTTCAGGCCATTTCCTCACCGTAGCTGGGAACGATGCTGGACAATACGACATTTCGGTGAGCATGCTCTGGCTTGCAAGAGGAGCGCCGGTAGGTTCTTAAGGCATTCGGCCTTGATCGACGTAATACACCAAGCAATGCAGTCAGCCCACATACCTGCAGTCAAAGAGCCGGTCGGTCTGTCAGCCAACAGCCAACTGCGTCCGGACGGCCTGACTCTGGCTCCAAGAAATGAAGGTCGCTGCCTTGTGTACGACCTAACTGTGTCTTGCACGTTGGCCGCTTCGCATGCTCGCCATACCAGCCGGGAGGTCGGAGCAGCCGCTGGCCTCGCTGAAGACAAGTTGGCAAAATATCGTGAACTAAAGCAAAACTTCATCGTTCAACCAATCGTCTTGGAGATATTAGGCCCAATAAAAAAAATCGCAAAAGGCTTTCTGACGATAAAAAGACGATAGGCATGGAAGTTCTTGCTACAAAGAATATCGGCTGAAATTCAACGCGGAAACGCTGCATCAATATTTGGTTCATTAAACACGGGTAAGGCACTCCTCTTTTTGCCGTAGTCGAATCGAGCCGGCGCAAATAATCTATGTGCAACTAAAGGACTTAAATAAATTGTCATTAAATAAAAATAATACATTCCGCGATTATAGCGGCTATGTAGGTTGAGAGAGACAGCTTAGAGACGGTTGCTGGAAGGTTTTCATTTTGGTGCCGTGAGATTTGACGACTTTACGGTTAGTGAATAGCGACGTTGTTGAGATGCGGTCGAAAAAGAATCGCAGTGTAGTGAAACAGGCCGGCGAGGCGGCGCTGTACCGACGTAGCAGAGAAGTCGGACCAAATAAAAACTACAGCCGTGGTGGTCATTCTTCGTGTCCTCTTTCAAGCAACCCAGTGATATATATACATTTTTTGTGGTTGAGGGTGAATGCTTTTACGCACGCTACAAGTACGAGGTATTCCCCCCTCTCGAGCAGTGTGGGACTCGACCCTAGCGGTTGGATGTTGGTCCGCCACGACCCCTACCCACTAAACACTACTCCCCCCTTCAGCTTCACTCTCTAATGGCCCAGATATCCATAGAACAGTACTATGGGCCATTAGGAGAAGTGGCGAGCGCCTACCGGATCATTTGGCCGAGGTAAATCACGGGTTCCCCCACCGGTCCGACGTGCTTGTCCCAACACCTGCGAACCCGTCTGAATACAAGCCACGTCATCTGTTGATGTCGTAAGCGCTATTCGTTCTCTTCTGTACTTGCCGAGCTCGGTTTTCTTTTTCATTACTGTAGTTGCCATTTCCTCGCCCAGCTTCCATGCTAATGCTGTGCTGCATATGTACTCCACAAACATTTTCATGTTACTTCTCGGCGGGTCCGGTGTTCTGGCTCCTCGTTTTTCTTCTTCTTTGGACCATTTCAATCTTAGCAGCGCTATGGCAGTTGTCCTTGCCTGCTCTAGTCCGTTGCATTTTAGGAGAGTGTGCTCGGACACAGTGCACGCAGGTTGCCGAGGGAGCTTTGCCAATACGAAAGAGATAACTTTGAAAGTCACCATGGCCAGTGAGACACTGCGTAAGGAAAAAGTTAAGTTCCCCTGCCGGGCGGTCTATTCACTTTTTGATGTCCGGGATGAGCAAGCGAAGTGATCCTATGGGTATGGCGTCCCATTCTTCTTGCCACGCTCTTATCGTCTTTTCCCTCTCAATTTCTTTGCTGGACTCACCCCCTGCTTCCCAGATCCTTCTCCTTTCGTTTACTGTCAAGCCCAAAGGTGGGGAACCAGGCAGTACCAGGGCTGCGTTTGTGCTAACCGTACGGTAGGCCTGCAGGATTCTAAGCGCCCCTATTCTCTGCGTATTTCTCAGGGCCTTTCTTGCCGTCGTCGTTTTTAGGGTGTTCTGCAGCCAGACTGGCGCCGTGAAAAGTGCAATTGATTCGGTAACCGACATTAATAGTCGTCGCCGACACTCCCGCGGCCCGTATGAATTTGGAAGGATCTTGCCTATAGCGTTAGCCGCTTTAGCCGCCTTGGCCGTGCATTTCCTGATATGACTTGTGCCCCTGAGACCCTTGTCTAGTAGGACACCAAGGTATCTGGCTTCTGTTACTTGCTTGATCTCCTGGTCCGCCACCATCAGTTTTATGCTGCCCACTCTATTTCTTCCTGTCAAGAGAATGGCTTCACTCTTTTCCGGGGCCAGCTGCAGACCAGCTCTATCCATCCATCTTTTTGTCGACCGAAGAGCCATGTTTGTCTTTAACTCTAACTCTTCCTCTGTTTTTGCTTGAATAATAACGGCCAAATCATCCGCGTACGCAATCATCTCTACTCCCTGTGGGAGATCTTTCTGTCTCAAGACGTCGTCATTTGTTATGTTCCAGAGCAGAGGGCCCAGGATTGACCATTGCGGAACTCCTGCTGTCATGTCTATCTTCACCGTGCCGTTAAAAACTCTTCTGTTGTCCAAATATCCCGAGACGGCCCTCACGAGAAACGGAGGGACCCCTTTTCTCACCAGGGTTTCTAAAATCTTTTGTATATAGGCAAACTGTGCAGCAAGTCAGCTTTTGTTGTTATTCGTTGAATTGCTGTGAGAACTGATCTGTTCTTGCGAAATCCGTATTGGTTGGCCAATAGAAGATCATTCTGTTCCGCAAACGCCCTAAGTCTGTGTTCTATAATTGCCTCATATCCTTTTGCTAGGGTGTTCAAGAGACATGTGGGTCTGTACCCACCGTTTCTTTTGGGAATTAAAACCACCTCCGCCCTCTTCCAGTCTTTAGGCATTTTGCCACTTGCCATCGTCTTAGTGAGTACTGTCGCTACCAAATCCGGGTGTTCGTTAAAAAGCATTTTCACCGCCAAAGGCGGAATGCCGTCGGTCCCTGGAGACCTCCCTGGCTTTAGCTTCTCAGCTGCCATTATTACCTCTGCACGCGTGATAGGCGGGAGCTCTTCTGGGGTTGTCCCTCTTCTTACGAAAGTCTCCCTGTTAAAATGTGCGTCTTGTGGAAAGAGTTTGTTTAAAATCTGTGCGACCTCTGTGTCTGGCATTAAAACTTTTGGGGCCTGCGCGCCTATCCCCCTAATCATTTTGTAGGGCTTTCCCCATGGTTCGTCATTTATGTCATTTATCTTTTGACGCCACCATAGCTTTTTGCTATCTGCTATTTTTTTAAAGCGCCCTACATCTTCTATAATTGTCTAAGGCGAGGGTCTCGGCCTCCCGGGTCCTATGGCGTGTTTTGAGCTTCCTTTTGGCTTTGTTACAATCTGCCCGTTTCTGTGCTACGACGCTGTTCTACCAATATTTCGGTTGGCAGGTAGCCCTTCTTGGGTGAGGGGGCTTAGTAGCCCTGGTGCAGGCCCTGATGAGAGTGTCGTGCAGTTCTTCTGGGGTGTGGGGAGAAGCTTTGAGGATTGCCTTCTTGAGCTCTTTCTTAAAGACCTCTTCGTCCTTGATCCTGAAGTACGTTTTGGTTCTTATAGGCATCGTTTTTTGCTGCAGTTCCACCGTGAACTCAATACAATAGTGATCGCTGAGGTTTTCTTCCTCAGTGAGCACGATCCATTCTTTCATTTTGTTAACCATTGTATCGTTGCATAGTGTTAGATCGACCGTTGACTGATGTCTGGCTCTGTGGAAGGTCGGGTCTTTGCCATCGTTTTGTATATACAGGTCCAGGCTGGCTGCCCATTCGATTAAAATTTTCCCTCTCTTGTTCTCTCGCCGCAACCCCCATGTTTCCGATGCCGCATTAAAGTCTCCTGTTACTACTACTACGCCCTTTCCGTTTGTGGTTTCTTTTATTGATGCACCGATTTCACTCAGTAGATGTTCGAGTTCGTCCAGGCTGCCGTTGGGGCTGCTGTAACATGAGTACAGCCTCCATCTTTCTAGCAGTTCCACCCATACAAACCCGTGCCCGCTTCCATGTCTTATGATTTGCCGGTGTTTATGATTACTGCACTTTTAGTTTGATCTTAAAACCACTCGGTTTTGTTTGTTGCCATCGCTTGATTTGGTTCGCTCACCGCTACTAGCTTGGCTCCTCTTCTTGAGGCTATCTCTTCGACCATGTCATGCGCAAATATATATATGTATATATATATATATATATATATACCCAAACATTCATTCCCAGAATCCGCCTCTCCCGCCTGACAGCACTACAACACTCCACGCACCTTGGGGTCCAATGGATGCTAACCACCGAGCACTTTAAAAAAGATCTTGCGAAAACAAGACTTCTTTGCGAGCGCTTGGGAACCTCCATTAAGACCGCTACACAAGAGACCAATTACTGGTCTCAACAACTACACAACACGTTCAATGGGGCACATTTTAAAAAAGCACACGAAACGCCCTTTGTACATTACTGGATTAAGGGTATGCCCTACCTATCTGGTAAGGAGTTTTTAAACCTACTAAAGCTCAGGATCAACGCACTACCAACGCGTGCCAGATTGGCCAGGGGACGCCCGGGCTACAACAAACGTTGTAGGCACGGGTGTCATGCGCCTGAGACGTTGGCTCATGTCCCTCAGGTGTGCGATATAACACACAAACAAACCATAAAGAGACATGACGACGTCTGTGATCGCGTGGCGCGTCTTCTCCGCGAAAGGGGTCATGAGGTGGTTCGTGAGCGAGTATTCCGTCGACCGGGCGCACCGGGTCTAAAGCCCGACCTCGTAATAACAACACCTACCGAAATCTGGGTTTTAGATGCCGAGGTTTGCGGCCCGAACCGGGACCTGGCAAAAGCACGGCAAGACAAGATCGCCAAATATGACATCGAGTTCCTAAGAGCGGCGCTTCCCTACCCGCAAAAACCTCGCAGATTCGGATCCATCACTATCTCTATGAGTGGTGTATGGGACTCCGAATCTGCGAGGACGCTCTTGAGGCTCGGCGTCACGAAGAGGAAACTTATGGATTTCACCGTTTTAACTTTGCAAGGAACCTTGAGGATATATCGCTCGCACCGGGTCCATAAGAGCGGGGGCTACCATCAAGCAAGGACACGGAAAACTGACTCTTAACTTCACGTGACACCTTTTTACCACCATTTTTATTAAGGCGAGCACTGCCGAGTGTGCAAACGTATTGTAAATGATTAATAAATCATCACAATATTTTCTATATATATATATATATATATATATATTATATACATATATATACATATATATGTGTTCAATGAAATGCTTGCAAGATCGCTGCGGAGGGCGAGGATTCCCTGCGTCCTGGAACCACCTGGGCTTTTAAGAGACGACGGTAAGCGCCCCGACGGTATGACTTTGATATCTTTCTATAAGGGTCGTTCCCTGGTGTGGGATGCGACGGTGACCGACTCTCTGACCCCTTCTTTTGTCGGTCCCGGCGCGTCCCGCCCGGGGACTGCCGTTTCGCGAGCTGAGACCTCAAAGATAAGCAAGTATGCGGACCTAAGCCGGGCGCGCCACTTTTCGCCATTCGCGTTCGAGACGATGGGTGGCCCTGGGCCCCTCACGGTAACATTGATTTGGCATTGATAACAGTAACATTGATCATTGTTCATCAATTGATCATCAACATTGATCATTGTTCATCAATTGATCATCAACATTGATCATTGTTCATCATCATCAACAGTAACATCATCATCATCAACATTGATCTGATGATGGCAACGCGTTACGGCAGGCGACGATGGACAAGAGGGCGCACGCCTTCTTCTTCCAGCGACTGTCCCTGGAGATCCAAAGAGGTAACGCGACCTCAGTGCTCGGAACTATGAGAGACTGGATGGACCCGGACCTTCGCGCCAGGGGGCGGGCAGGACTTCCTCGAGCGCATGAGCGATAGAGCGGCTACGGCGCGCAGAAGGAGCAACTAGGTCGACGAGCAGCAACGCCGTGAAGCATTATATATATTCTTCTAAATTATAATAAAATATTTACATATATATATATATATATATATAAACGCATGTATGTCAAACGAGTAATTGGAACCCATTAGTTAATAAAGTATCCCACATTTAAGGTCCCATACTAAAGATACATATTCCCCTAACTATACTTAGAATAAACTCAACTATTGGTAGCTCGATCAAATGCTTACACAAGCCTGTTATATCTTACTCTTGTTCCGTGTTTGCATTAAATTGAGAAATCTATATAGTTGCCTTGTTCATCAAGCCATGGCTCATGCATGTTGCTTTTGCGTAACGTTTATATGCTCAATCAATCTAAATCGCCAACCGGATAGTTCATTTAGTGACATTGATATTGTCTGTTGGCTGAATGAGTTAAAGTGCTTGTTGTAATATTTAGCGGTTTAGTGAGCGGCTGAGGGCGTGCACTAAGTGTGTGCTTTGGGCTTGTTGGTTCGGTGCAAATTGAACGTAATTTTCTAGTGTTATCGATGCATTGGGAGTGATGATTGCATCTCGCTGATAATTGATTGTGCTCTGCTGAAGCTAGTACGATATCAACCCCACTTTTTTTTATTCCAGCTGGTGTACTTAACTTCATTTTCGTTGTTTTTAATATGCTATCCAAGCGCATGTATTCTTGATATAAAAGCCGCTTAGTGCATTATATTTTGATAGGTCGCAATTTAAGTCAGCCTCTATTACAATATGCTTATTTAGATTTCGATACCGCTTATTAATTATTAGTAATAATTGTATAATTTATATCAGAGGGTTGCCTATCAGGTGGACTATATGTGCATGCTAGTTTCAGATTCTTCCGTCTATGAAGCAATGCGAGAAGCAGTCCCATGGACTTTAAATCTTGGCTGAGAGTCAGCCCAGAAAGTAGGTTCATATTCTTCTAGTTTAAGCACGAGTTGGCTTTCAGAGCAATTGAGTGTGAGCACTTCGTCGCTCTGACGGGGATAGCCACACTCTATTTGGGTCGGCCTCTCCCTTGAGAGTTAATTGTCTCCATGCCATGATATATTGAGTGTTGTATGAACTAATTTATATTTGCTGTGTTTATCTTAAACGTTTCGGTTTAAACCTAATATTTATGTCGAGAAAGTTGTTTCTGCCTGACTTATTATATAATGATTCTAGTGATTCAGCGTTTCACAACATACATCTGTATTGATCCTGTGCGTGTATTTGCTCTATTGCGGGCTGCTTTAACGCCTCGTGTCAATCTCTCGAATAGATCATTGCGATATGGTCCTCTTTTTCATTTTGTCTGCTGCGCTTAGCTCCAACGGTCGTTGTTCTCTCTGCGCCATATATTTTATTAGTTTTAGTTGTCCACGAAAAAGGCGAAAGTGTATCCCTTCCGACCACATTTCAGGGTCTAGTAGTTCGTTAAATGTGCCGGTTGTTTTTTTTTATACGCATATTATATAAAATTGATTATAATACGCCTGGTTCATTCCTGAACCTTTCGTCTGTTTAATATTCACATCGTTACTCACAATGCATGCTATATATTGTTGTATGTGTGTGACAAATGAAGACGGCTCACAAATAACGCTTTCATGCGAGGTCCTTCGGGCACGCCTTGACCCTTACAACTTTTAAATCCGACAAATTGTTCGTACCAATTGTTGTACGTTGTTCACGATTCGTCACGTATCAGCCATGCATTCTTCCGTCCTTCTTTGTTTGTTCTGAACATACCGCTGCTGCTTCTAGGTTGTTTTGGCCTATCTTGAATACGCAGACGTTGAGGGGCATTAGTGTTGATGCTTGCATCGGCAATACTGAGGGATGCCAACATTGGTTATTGATTTATTGACATTTTTTTGTTAAATCGTCAATTTTGTCCTTGAATGGATGCAAAGACAGCCACAGTTGGAATTAACATGTACGCTGTTAGTTGAATAATATTTTCGAAATTAGGATACCGCTAATATCTAATTGATTTTGACTGAACGCCGAGTGAGATGCTTTCAAACGCTTACCCTCGGTCTTACATCTGCCGTAATATGAATTTCGGTAAGATTATTGTTGGAACCACTCTTCGCGTTTGACTGCAGTAGCACGTCAATTGAGGTCAGGTTTGTTTGCTAAAAAACAAACTCTGAATAACGTTTAAGCTGTACATTTATGTTACGCAGCTGACCTTGTAATAATGGTTTTGATCAAGAAATCCTCGTTGCCTTAACACACAAAAAATGTAGTGCGTAGTTCAAGCAAAATTGGCTCACGGCTAACGCCACAAAAACTGAAAGCCTACATTTTATCCGTCATGGAAAATGTGCGGGGGGTGGCCGCCTCCTTAACTCCAGTCATGTCCAAACTCCCAGTCTGTGAGGAAGCAGGTCCTCATCAAAGAAAGGAGATATCCTTTTAGAGTAGGCAACTCGGGCTGATCTACAACTCATGAACACCCCAAGATACACCTTCGATAATGGCAGACACAGATCAACATTGGATTTGATATTTGCATCAGAGGGAATATCTCATCGAATAACCGACTAGGGTATCGACGAGGAAACAGAAACCCTATCCGATCATCTCTACGTAACTTTCTCCTTCAATCTAGCCTCTTCTTCCTACACAACGACAACGCTCTCCTAGGCTAAATTATATCCGCCTACATAAGGCATTAAAAAGGAAAGTACCTAACCTTACTGAATGCTCGGCAGCGGAAATCTCGAAGCGAAGGGCCAGCTACCGCCTACGATTAGTATGCACACGCCACAGGGCAAGGCACCTTAGAGGGTAAGAGCCCCACACTACCGTGGCTTTAACAGTGACGCCCGGTGTACATTTGAGCAGTTACCTCTACAGAAATAAATTATAACTCAGAAAAATGTTCATCTTACTTCTAAATGAAACACTTAAGCCCCTCTTTCCATTGGCAAGAATGACTTTTTCACGGAGTTTAACCATACCCCTGCATTCGGAGCAAGATTTTTAGAACACGTGGTCTAGTTCTCAAATTATGTGATCAAGAATTAGATGATCCGTCTACGGCTCATAAAAACCAAAAATATTTCTACCTGACCGATATTGTATTTAATCAGAAATGTCACTATGTCTGTATAAAAATAAAAATGTAAATATTCTAAATTATTTTGTTTTCATTTTACTTTAAAAATGTAACGTACGTTTGAAAAACTTCCTTTAGATATAAAACTGAAAGTACGTTGTTGAATATAAATATGTATATATGTATATATATATACGATGTATATATATATATATTTTTGCACCTTGACCGTTAACATATATATACACATTTTTTGTATATATATATATATATATATATATATATATATATATATATATATATATATATATATATATATATATATATATATATAATCAATTTCAAATTTATTTTCCGTATAATACATTATGTATATACGGAACGTATCACGATGGATTAGCTAAGCCAATATGTCTAGTGGGCGCGTATTGTGATTGTCACGAGTCTGTTTCGATGAGGCCAGGCCGACACCACTTCAGAAGTGTGCCCCGAACGGAGCAGCGTTTCCGCGTTGTATGTCAAGATCCGGAGGTTATTTGAAAAGGAACGACGATCTGTTATCACCGTATGATAGGTTTAACAAGGTGCCGACATTACGGATCTGCTGCTTAAGCCCAAACGCCAGAACGCGAGAGGGCGGAATTCGTGGGATACCCGATTGGATACCCAAACCAGCATTTGGCCTTGCTCTAATGTTGCCAAGTGTTTCATATTATATATATATATATATATATATTTTGACCTGCTCTCATGTTGCAAAGTGTTTCGTATTATATATATATATATATATATATATAATATATAGAGAGATATATATATATATATATATATATATATAGACAATATACATATAATTATCAAGAGATAATATATAGAGTAGTTATAAGAATAGGATAGATAAAGAGATATAATATATATACAATATATAGACATATAATATATATATATACATGATATAATAGATATATATATATATATATATTACTATTTATCTATTCTCTCTCTCTCTCTCTCTTCTCTTATCTCTCTCTCCCTCTCTCCTCTCTCTCTCTCTCTCTCCCTCTCTCCCTCTCTCCATCTCTCTCTCTCTCTCTCTCTCTCTCTCTCTCTCCCTCTCCTCCTCTCTCTCTCTCTCTCTCTCTGTCTCTCTCTCCCTCTCTCTCTCTCTCTCTCTCTCTCTCTCTCTCTCTCTCTCTCTCTCTCTCTCTCTCTATATGTAAATATATATAAAGTGTGTTGCAAAAAGTTAGCAACTCATGTTTTTTTGTGATAACTCGGCTTGATTTATTTGAATGGCTTGAAATTTTAAGCGCATGATGTACATGACGAAACATGAGTATAGTGTTGATTTCATTGCAATCTCAACATCGGTTCATACAAAAAATAAAAAGTGTGAAAAAACAGTGTTGCAAAATATTAGCAACAATAGCGTCTTACAGCGTATTCGATTCTTAGCAGGGCTGTATGACTCATTTGAAACTACATATTTTATTCTAGAAACGGGTTTTTCATCCCTTCTTCTGAATCAAATCGTAAACTCGGTCTTTCATGGAGTTAATGAGCTGTTGTAAGTACGAAAGTGGAATATTCGTCCATGCTTGCTGGACAGCTTCTTTGAGGTCCGACAAATGATTATATTGTCGACCATTTGCGTAAATCTGCTTTACCAAATGTCCCCAAAGATTTTCAATAGGATTCAGGTCTGGACTTAATGCCGGCCAGTCAAAAAGTGGCACTCCTTGTTCTTGAAAAAAAGCTATAGTGCCAGCCGAGGTATGAAACGTGGCGTTCTCTTGTTGAAAAACTGCGTCAAGTCCCCCAATTCTTCTGAAGTGGGCTTCTAACTGGGAACCGACAATGCGCTGATACATGTCAGAATTGTTTCGGCCCACAATCTCGACTAGATCAGACTTCCCATTATATCCAAACGCGCCCCAATATTTCACAGAGCCACCACCGGCCACACGTTTCGAGAACCATTTAGGTTCCTTCCGTAAGTCGTGAGGGCCATCGAGATTAAATTTCTTTTCATCCGAGAAGACGATGTTTTTCCACTCGTTATCCCAAGTTTGGTATCTATGCGAAAATGCACGCCGTGCGACAATGTGCTTCGGTTGCAGTCGCGGCATAAGCTTCCTTTTCGCGTATCGCACGTTTTTGTCAGAACTTAACACTCGGTACACTGTGGATCGGTGCACTAGCACTCCCAAAGTAGTCCTGATCCTGGAAGAAGACATTTGGTCATGAGTAGCCGATCTCGAATAGTCAAAACTGGCTTACGCCCACTGTTAGATCTGCACCTTTGGTTCACTCCAGGGTGTAAGAACTTGCTGATGGTGCTCTTATGCCGTCCTAATCTGGTTGCTATAGCAGTTACTGTATGACCGAGCTCAGCATATGCCTCAATTCTTGTCTTTTCGTTATCCGAAAGATCCTTTGTACGACCCATGGTTTAAACATAAGATTCGTCGTTAGTTCGGAACAACGATTAAGCTGTAGAATATTTTGCAGCTATATAACGATTGATTTAGCTAGACAATATTCCTGACATTTGATCCCTGGGATCGAATATCAGCTGTAGTATCGACTATCCTTTACAAAAAAGAGCTGTGTTGTTAGCTAGTTAGTTTTTTGTATGAACCGATTTTGAGATTGCAATGAAATCAACACTATACTCATGTTTTGTCATGTACATCATGCGCTTAAAATGTCAAGCCATTCAAATAAACCAAGCCGAAATTATCGCTAAAAAACATGAGTTGCTAATTTTTTGCAACACACTTTATATATATATATATATATATATAGAAAATATTGTGATGATTTATTAATCATTTACAATACGTTTGCACACTCGGCAGTGCTCGCCTTAATAAAAATGGTGGTAAAAAGGTGTCACGTGAAGTTAAGAGTCAGTTGTCCGTGTCCTTGCTTGATGGTAGCCCCCGCTCTTATGGACCCGGTGCGAGCGGTATATCCTCAAGGTTCCTTGCAAAGTTAAAACGGTGAGATCCATACGATTACTCTTCGTGACGCCGAGCCCCAAGAGCGTCCTCGCAGATTCGGAGTCCCATACACCACTCATAGAGATAGTGATGGATCCGAATCTGCGAGGTTTTTGCGGGTCGGGGAGCGCCGCTCTTAGCAACTCAACGTCATATTTGCGCGGAGAAGACGCGCCTCGCGATCACAGACGTCGTCATGGTTCATCTCTTTATGGTTTGTTTGTGTGTTGTATCGCACATCTGAGCGACATGAGCCAGCGTCTCAGGCGCATGACACCCGTGCCTACAACGTTTGTTGTAGCCCGAGCGTCCCCTGGCCAATCTGGCACGCGTTGGTAGTGCGTTGATCCTGAGCTTTAGTGAGTTTAAAATATATATGCATATATATATATATATATATATATATATATATATATATATATATATATATATATATATATGTATAAATAGGTTTCCTGTCGGCTCGTAGTACTATTAAAAGAAGAGCCGGGCTGACAGAGAGTGAAGCTAAAAGGGGGAGGTGCGTTTAGTGGGTATGATCTCAGCGGAATAATGTCCAACCGTCGGGGGTGTGTCTACACTGCATGGAGCCTAAGTTTACATCTACTTGCCCTTTGCGTTAGTGCCTAAGGCATTTAAATCCTCCTCCATAAAAAAATATATATGTATAGAGAGAGAGAGACTGAATAAGGAGATTTCCAATTACCATACCACTTGAAAGGTAGGTATGAATAATTGCGACCCATTAGTTATATCAAGTATCCCACATAAAAGGTCCCATGCTAAAGAAATATCTTCGCCTAACCGTACTTAGAATAAACTCAACTCTTGGTAGCTCGCTTAGATGCTCACTAAATGTCTGTCTTATCTTGTTTTTGTTCTGTTCGCGCATTAGATTGAGATCTCTCTATGGGTATAAGTAAATAGATATTTATAAATTTACTATTATTACAAGTATCGGTTGGTTCAGTGGGCGGTTTTAAATAGGTACTGTTCTTACAGATCAAACATACTTTCTGTAGTGTATGAGATGGATATTGATGATAGCGATGATCCGTGATGAATTAGATAGATAGAAGCGCGCCACCAGGGGGCAGAGGAATACGTGCCACCAGGGGGCGCCAACAGTGTTGTACAGCTTGGGATGAAATAAAACTGAAAAGTCATTCTGGCGTCGGCGTTGGTAGAGCCGTTAACTCTAGCGGTGAGTGTCCTTATTGTTCCGTACGTAGACACTACATTAGCGCAGCCGACTTGACTGAACCTAGCGGTCAGTCTTTTATTAGGTAAGTCAAAAAGTTCGTCGGCTTTCTGGGACCACATTTTTTAAATTCCCGCGCTCTGCAGCAGGTCCGCCTGAGAGTGCGGCTGGGTGTTTACATTCAGGAGCAGCCCCGTGGCGGCGCGACGGTATACCGGTTCCAACTTTACCGTTTCGTTTGCGGAATTGGCAGCTGTTTGCAATGGAGGACAAAAATACGCATTTTCGACACATTATATTGTTCTCCTACCGTGAAGGCATAAGTGCAGCGCAAACAACCCGGAGGATATGTGCAATCTACGGCGAAAACGCAGTACACAAATCCACAATCGAAAAGCGATTCGCCCGTTTCAAAGCTGGAAACTTCAATCTCGAAGATGAACTGAGGTCAGGACGACCCAATGTTGTGGAGACCGACGAAGTCATAAGCCTGGTTACTTCGAACCCAGGTTTGATCATAAAAGAAATTGAAGATGTAACGGGAGTCTCCCACGGAACCGTTTAGAATCGCCTCCATGATGCAGGTTTCTCGTGCAAGCGGAATATCTGGGTACCACACGACCTCAATGATAGGCAGCTTGAAGGGCGAGTCGATACCTGTCACGCACTCCTCCGGAAGAACTCGAATGAGTCATTTCTGAGGAGATTGATAACCGGCGATGAAAAATTGATATTCTACAGAAACGTAACACAGAAAAGAAGTTGGGTCCCCAGAGGTTCTCAGGCTGCAGCTATCCCTAAACCCGAAATTCATCAGAAGAAGGTTATGCTGTGCTGCTGGTGGGACTGTAAGGGCGTCGTGTATTTTGAGCTGCTTCCAATGAGTCAGACGATCAACTCTGTCGTCTACTGCAGACAACTCGAAGATTTGAAGGCTGCAGTAGCAACGAAGCGCCCGGAATTGTCAAACAGGTGAGGCGTCACTTTTCAACATGATTAGGCGACACCACACAAAAGTTTTTGACTTACCTAATAGTAGCGAACAGAACGGACAGCGCACGATAAAGAGTAACGCGGTGGTTGGTGGCAGCGGTGGTGGTGGAGACGACAAGCGGTGGAGACGGCGAGTGGTGGTGGTGGAGACGACAGGCGGTGGTGACGGAGTTGGTGACGGTTGGAGGAACGGAGAGAGATGGCCACATACGGACCAGTACCGCTGCCGCAATTCATGCCGGTGGCCGGGCCTCCAGCAGTGGCGGTAGAAGACTGGTTGGAGGCGTTCGATGCATGTTTGGACACGCACCCAGGCGCGGAGAGATTCGACGCAAAAAGAAAGTGCGCGCTCCTTAAGAATGCGCTGGGATTTGAGGGAATGCTACAATCTAAAGTGATAAAGGATAGGCCAGTGGAGGCCGGAGGTGATGAATATGAAGAAATGAAAGCGCGACTGGTGGACAGATTTGCACAGAAGAAGGGGCTGGCAGCGGCCCGCGACGAATTTCATAGGCGACGGCAGCGACCGGGGGAGTCAGTGGAAGAATACGTGGCCGAGCTGGCGCGGATGACGGCGAAATGTAAGTTTGAGCAATTCACGCCTGAAGAAGCCATCAAGACACAGCTCACCATGGGGACGTCGATTCCGAGGTTGCGTGAGCGGCTGCTATTAGAAGACGACGACCTCAAGCTGGCTCAGGCGCGTGAAATAGGAATCCGCCTCGAGCGCAACATGGCGGGGGCAAGGCAGCTAGAGCGAGACGTCGTGGTGGCGGCGATCAGTCGACGTCGGCAGCCGGCCAAAGTCGGTAATTGGAAGCCCTGTACGGCGTGTGGTAGCGGCACGCACCTGGCCGGGTACCACCTATGCCCGGCCAGGAAAGCAACATGCTTCAAGTGTCACCGAATGGGCCATTTCGAGAGGATGTGTGGAGCGACGGGAGGCAAGCGAGTGGTGCGGTTGGTGGAAGAAGAATCGTGGCCGAAGGAGGCACAGGCGAGTCAGCCGAGTAAAATTACTCAAATCTATACCCTGTGTGTTAGCTCGGAGATTAGTATAAAGGCACGAGTGGATAAGCAGATAGTAAAATTTTTAGTGGATACGGGTAGTGCAGTGACAATAGTAAATTGGAAAGATGTAAGTGGAATATTAAGTGGAGAAACGAGAAGGGTGAATGAAACAGGAGTGGTACTGAAAACATATAGTAGAGAAGTGATTGATGTATTAGGAGTAGTGGAATGTAAAATTGAACAAGGAAAAAATCTGTGGTTATGGAGGTATTTGTGGTGCGATGGGGGAAATCGGTATTAGGACGCGATGCATTAGCAAAGTTGGAAGTATGTGTGGATTGTAAGGGGCAGAAGTGTGCAGTGGATGGAAAAGTGGTAGCTTCAGTGGACAACTTAGGGACAGCGGAGCAGTATAGGAAGTTATTTTCAGGCCAGCTAGGATTGGTGAGGGGGTATAGACATCGTGTAAAAGTGAAACAAAGGGCTAGACCAGTGCAACATAAACTAAGACGACTGCCGTTAGCAACGGCAGTATCAGTCTGTATCAATCAGTATCAATCAGTCTGCCTCCGGCCGCCACAGCGGACGGTCGCATCTTCGCTCGCTCCCGGTCAATCGGTATTGTTCGCTAACAATATCGGCAAAATTGACCGGGAAAGCGCACAGACCAGCGTGCCAGCAAGGTGTCGACCCAGTGCAACCCCACCAGCACACCGCTGCCAACAATTCGTCGAAAATTTCGAGTTTTGTGGAACCGTGCATTTGATACAGTGTGTCAACCTCGGCGGCGAACCGACCAACCGGTCGGATACTGCCGAGGTAGAAACCCAGTGTTTTAAGTGTTGTGCAATGTTGTGCCCGGTGTATCAGTGCATCATCAGATAGGCAGATCCGGCGTTTTTGGTCACCACCAAACACCAAAAATCGCCTTGTTTCTGTCTATGGCGATTGCTAATGTATATGTATGTATCCCTAGGGATACATATATAGCACTGTAGTCGCCGCCGCTACCGCGGCCATCTTGGTCGCCACGCGGCCTCGTGGCAGTGAGCGGCATCCAAGAGGGAGAGTGTTGTGGGAGAAGTTGGCGTGCACTTGCACATCGACAACGTGCAGGCGCCCGCCCGGATCGACGTTCGGGTGACGTCTGCCCCACATGCAGGTGCGAGATAACGTACAGGGCACGTAGGCTGACTTCGCGTTCGCCAGCACGTGTGCATATGCGCCGGTCAACGCGCACGGAGTAGTGACATACATATATATATTTATATATGTATGTAGCGCTCTGTGTGGCGAACCGGCCATATGTTAACAGCTGCGAACGAGAGACCGGCCTGCGTGTAGTAACAAGGGTGGCCTGTGCTGATCGTATCTTGTAAACACCCGTCCCATGAGCATTGTGCGCTGGTATAATTAATATATTGGTGTGGTACCTGTATCTCACTAGATATCAGGGGGGCGGCACTGGTACTTGTACTACTTGTACTATCCGCCCGGTAGCTCTGTCTGCCTACCATATAATATATTAATTTGTGCTACTACATACACGCCTACACGGCAACCATACACTGTGTTGACACATTGTGATAGTGTACGGTTTGGCGCCGTGAGGTCAGACTAGTTTTATTTGGCAGTTCCAGAACAACGCCAATTGACATACCTGCAATCAGCACCACCGATTGCAGGGAAGCTTTTAATATCGTTCATAGAAGATTATAACAACCATCTTAAAAAACAACAAGAAGAAGGCATCTGCCTCCGCAGAGAAGCCAACGACACTCGCCATGGATCGTCGAACCTGCCCCGACTGCGGAAAGGTCTGCAAGACTGATGGTGGGCTCGCGGCCCACATGCGATCCCACAGACACATGGACACGCATGACACACACAGACATCGCTCCCCCTCTCCCCCTGGCACTTCCCCCACCCCTAGCAATATTGATAATAATAATAATAATAGTTCCGCCGCTAGCATTGCAACTTCTATTAGTAATAGCATACCGGTACCGGCCGAGGACACACCATCCTCGAGCCGTCTCCCCTCCCCCCTCCCCCCCTCCTCTAGCTTAGAAGATAGTAACCTCGGCTCTCCCCCCAGACAGGATGCCACCCCCATACCCCCTCCCAGCTCACAGTCCACAACCCGATATATTTGTCGTGCCGCCGAATGCACGCGGTCATTCCAAACTAAATCCGGCCTAACCCTCCATATGGTACATAATCACCCCTCTCTCTTAAATGATGACCGCGAAGCTCTCCCCAAAGGTAAACGGCCACGATGGAATCCGCAGGACCGTGAGCTAATGGCATCTATAGAAGCGGATATTATTTTAGAAAATAACGGCGAGGCTCTATACAATATTAACCAATCAATAGCAGCTAAATTTACTGACCGCACACTTGAGTCGATCAAGAGCCAGCGGAAATACCAGTCGTATCGGACGATGGCTAGCGAGGCGATTCACAAGAAACGCCACCGCTCCTCGTCCGACTCCGACCAAGCCGAGGCTCCTGAGCCCAGACGAGAAAGAATTAATTCAACCGACAGAGATGCCTCGAGCCCAACTCCCGAAGATATTATTATATCACAAATACATGCCCTCACAAACGCATTATCCCCCCGACACACAATGACAACAGACTTAACCCACCTCGTCGGAATAATCCGTGAGGGAGGGGACTATACAGACACACTAAACAAATTCCTAAACACACACTTACATAACACACTCCCCCAACGCGCCTCGGATTTGTGGATACAGTGAAGAAAGAAATTGAGTGGAATTGGGGGTAATAGAGCCGATAGAGGCGTCAGAGTGGATATCAGCTATGGTGGTAGTGGCAAGGAAAAGTGGTGGGGTACGAGTGTGTGTGGATTTACGACAAGTGAACGAAGCTATAATTCCGCAGGTGTTCCCATTACCGCATTTAGAGGATTTACTAGCGGAATTAAAGGGAGCGAAGTGGTTTTCTAAGTTAGATGCGATGTCGGCATATCACCAAGTAGAGCTAGCGGAGGAATCAAGAGACCTGACAGCATTCATTACACCGTGGGGGTTGTTCCGCTACAGACGGGTGTGCTTCGGGCTGGCATCAGCACCAGCCGCATTTCAGAAAATGATGAAAGACATGTTGGAGGGATTGGAAGGTGTATTGGTGTACTTAGATGACATTCTAATCTACGGAGAATCTAGAAAACAACATGATATTAGACTTGAGGAAGTGTTGCGCAGAATAGCAGAGTCGGGAATGACGTTGAATTCAAAATGTGTTATTGGAGTGGATAGAGTCGAATTCGTGGGGTTCAGCATAAGTAGAGATGGAGTTACACCGTGTATGGATAATATTAAGGCAATCAGTGAACTAGCGGAACCAAGGAATGCAGCACAGGTGCGATCAGTACTGGGGGCGGCAAGTTTTTACATGAGATGCGTTCCACGATTTTCCGAGATGACGGAGCCGTTGAGGCGATTATTGAAAAATGAATTGAAATTCACGTGGGCACAGAAACAGCGGGTGGCTTTTGAAGAGATGAAGCAAAGTATTGTACAAGCTAAGCCATTAGCAATATTTAACACGGAATACGACGTAATCGTGGAAACGGACGCGAGCAATATAGGTCTGGGGAGAGTGTTGTTGCAGAGGGGCCCAGAAGATGAAAGACCTGTAGCGTACGCTTCTTGTACATTAACAGAAACACAGCAAAAGTATTCAACAGGGGAGAAAGAAGCATTGGCTTGCCTGTTTGCAATAGAGCGGTGGCATGTTTATTTATTTGGACGACGATTTCGACTCCGTACCGGCCACTCATCGTTATTTACATTGTTAGGAGCAAAAGGAACGGGAAGAGCACCAATGCGGATAGGCCGCTGGGTGGAGCGATTGAGGGGATATAATTTTTCAATAGAATACCGCGCGGGAGCATCTAACCACATCTCGGATATGTTGTCACGATTACCAAATACTGATACATTTGAAGTGAATGATGCAACAGAAATAGTAGTATCGTATCCGACACAAGAAGTAAAACCATTGAACTGGGAAGAAATTGCACGATTGTCTAGAATAGATTTCGAGCTAACACAGGTACGGGGGTGGATGCGGCACAGGAAACCCTCGCCAAAAGTGTGGGCCTCCGTAATACATGAATTGTCAGAAGTGCAAGAAGTAATGATGCGTGGAGCCAGGATTGTGTTACCCGTGGAGTGCAGGTTACAGGTGTTCAAGTTGGCACACGACGATGCGCATCAAGGAATCGTCCGAACAAAGCGGCGACTACGGGAGCGATTTTGGTGGCCCGAAATGGATAAATTCGTGGAAGAAGCTATCCGAAACTGTGGACTGTGTGCTCGACACGACAAAACAGCACGCCCCGTCACCGCTCCGATTCGAACGACTCCGTGGCCGAAGCAACCGTGGACAAGGTTAGCGCTAGACATCCGTGGACCTGACATATCAGTGGGAGCCCAGCAGCGGTTCGCAATAGTGGTAATTGACTACTATTCGAAATGGGCGGAGGTGGAGCTCGTCCAAGAGGCAACCACAGAAAAGGTAGTGGATTTCCTGCACCGACTATTTCATCAGGAAGGGGTGCCCGAATATCTAATATCGGACAATGGCTCGCAAATGACTAGCACAGCATTCGACGAGTTTATGAAGAAATTTGGCGTAATCCATCAGTTGACCCCTGTGTATCATGCGGCGGCAAATGGCCTGGTGGAAAGGTTTAACAGAACGCTGGGGGGATTCTTCGAAACCGCTAAACAGCTGGGGGGAGACTTCAAGAAACGGATCAGAGAAATGGTGGGAGCATATAACGCCACTCCACATGCAACCACGGGTCTCTTCCCAGCCACGCTACTTCATGGTCAATCGATGCGAACTCGATTGAGTGTGACAGCTCCACGGGAACCCGCTCGAGGCGATGCACCAAGCCGCGAACACACTGAGAGGCGTCAGCGAGCACAGAAGGAATACGCCGATCGGCGTAGAGCAGTCACGGATATAGCGTTGAGTCCAGGTCAATGGGTGCGCATAAGACGGCCAATCGTAAGGAAGGGAGAGAAGAAGTACAGCCCGCCGATCCAGGTAATGGAACGGAGAGGGGCGGATACGTACGTGCTGGCCGATGGTAGAGTATGGCACCGGAACAGACTAGTGTCCGCCAAGCAACCGCTTGAAGTAACGGCACAAGAACAGCAACAACGGCAACAACAACAGCAGCAACAACACAGGCCACTGATTGGCAGGTGGACCGGAACAACGGTTCCGGCAGGGGGGGACGAGGAATCAGAGAAACAAGAAGTATCGGAAGAACAAACGGAGAAAGAATCATCATCAGAGCAATCGTCGGAACCGGAAGAATACATATCAGCGGAAAAGAGGGACGAGCAACCGGAGTTAAGGCGGTCAAGGAGGACAAGAGCGGCACCAAAATATTTAGATGATTATGTAAGATAAAGATAGGTAGTAAGTAACATTAAAAAAAAATGAAGGGAGGGAGAGTGTAGTGTATGAGATGGATATTGATGATAGCGATGATCCGTGATGAATTAGATAGAAGCGCGCCACCAGGGGGCAGAGGAATACGTGCCACCAGGGGGCGCCAACAGTGTTGTACAGCTTGGGATGAAATAAAACTGAAAAGTCATTCTGGCGTCGGCGTTGGTAGAGCCGGTAACTCTAGCGGTGAGTGTCCTTATTGTTCCGTACGTAGACACTACACTTTCACAGGAGCACGGGCTGTTCTCAGCGATGCAGTTTGGGTTCCGAAAGCATAGGTCTGTTCTGTCGGCCATCCATAAAGTAATGGCAAAGGCCGAACTCATTAAGGAGTCGACCCGGAAGACCAGGGATTTGTTCCTGGTTGTGCTGTTGGATGTAAACAATGCGTTCAACAGTATCCCGTGGAAAGTGGTTCTGGAGACGCTTCAACGGAAGAACGTCCCTCCGTATCTGGTACGGTTAGTTTCCGATTACCTGAAGAATAGGACGGTCGAAAACGCGCAGCAAGGCGGAGATGACTGCCGGAGTGCCACAGGGTTCAATCATTGGACCACTTCTCTGGATTCTGGCATACGATGACGTCCTAAACATTCAGCATGATCTTGCTGTGACCGTCAGAGCCAGGACCAAGATAGAGCTAGAGACATACGCCAATATTGCGCTAGCGGATATCGATAGATGGATGAGAGGTGCCGGCCTAACACTCGTCCCCCACAAGAGTGAGGCGATTCTAGTCATCGGGAAAAATAAATGCATACCTGCGTTGCCAGCGTTGGTTTGGGAAGCTCAATACTCAGTCAAAATAGCATATATATACCGTCTTCTCTGGACGGCAAATTGATTTAAGTTCAAAACTCTTCATTGAGCTTGAAATTTCCATTATTACATAAATTCAAACAATTATAACTATTCAGGTAATTTTGCAGAAAAGGCCATTGCCTGTGTCTGCCCGCTCTTGTGAGTGTGTCAACATCCTTCATATTACATAACGGTGTTTAGTAGAATTTTTTATTTATGTTTTAAATGTGTTGAAAGACTCATCCAAATACACATGCTTTTAATATATCCGGCGAAATTAAACAAATATGTTGTTTAAGTTTGGTTTTACATTCATTTGTAGATCATTCTAATATACATCCAAACAGATGAGGAAATCTGGCATTTATGTTTACCAGGCGATAACTGAGCATTTGATAATTTGTCACAAGTGTTGTATATGGGTGTGTTACAACATTGTGTACAGCACTTCCGGTAGGATAAGCATTATTAGACGAAGCTCCAAAAGGGGTACGGCTCCTGCTATAGTGTGTCAGAATGCTATACGAGTATGTATATTCCATAAAAGTGCAATATATTTTCATCTCTCCATATGTCCTTAGTGGTTGTCCTATAGGCCAATCGAAATACATTTCGTATGCATCTTTTCTAAAGAGTTACTATTGGTTCGACATTCGACTTAAATGAAGCACCATATAACAAAACCCCATATTTTAAGTGTGAAAAATACATGATTTTCTTGAATTCAAGGGAGGCAATATGTCGTAACTTATGCAAAAGTAAAGCACCTGTCCTAAAATTGTTTATTATATGTTTAATATGAATTTCCCATTTGATGTTATTCTGGAACATCAGACTAAGATATTTATAGTCGTGTACATCGGACAATTGCAGTTTGTCTCAAGAACTAAGCTCGAGCCGGCAACAGAATCGAAACACAGCCTGGTATCATTACATCTGTTTAACGCCAGGTTTTCGACTTTCGTATTAGCATAACAGCCTGAGGAAGCACATGAATGGCAGGTAATGTTAAGTGGTGGTTCAGCAGCGTACCCCATCTTGATTCTCATAATTTTCGTCTTCTTTACATTAAGACATATACTGTTAATTCGCAACCAGAGAGTAATCTTCGCCGTAGTACTTGTTACGCTTTCTATTAGCTCATTTCGAGTGTATATAGTTAACATAAATATTAAACTGTGTTGGTCCCAGAACGGAACCCTGAAGTACGCCCTGAATAACAAAAGAAGGTTTACTCAAACGTTCCTTATACTTTGTACGCTGTTGCCTGTCAGATAAGTAGTCTTCAAGTATGTCGTATTTTGTCTTGCATAGCCCCAACGCCTTTAATTTATTTACTAATCTTATCCGATCTACACAATCAAATGCTTTCTGTAAATCAAGAAAGACCAGACAAACTTGTTTTTTCTTCTCTATCATTCCTCCAATGAAGCTTCGAACCTCAGTCATTGCGTCTTCAGTACTTCGCCCTTCCCTAAATCCGAATTGTCCCGGACAGAGAATGTCATTTTTTCAATGAAATCAACTAGTTGAGAATTTATTATTTTTTCGAGAATTTTACCAAATACAGTGGTAATAGAGATAACCCTAATGTGATCAAGGCAAATCGTACCCCCTTTATGAAGCGGCGTAACTGAAGATGATTTAAATATTGTGGTTAAAGTTCCACTTTGTAGACATAATTTGTAAAGATGCTCCAGCAATGGTGCCAGAACAACTACATTTTATTTTACTAGTTTCGTAGAAATCTTATCGGTTCCCTCAGCTGCTGAGTATTTCAGAAGTTTAATAGCTTGCAGTACTTTAGTTGAGGATGGCGTTTCGAGGATAATTTTGTTTATTGGGCCTTTAAGGTCAGTTAGAAGTGTTTTACTACTGGACCCAGCGGATTCCGCAATTTTAGTTCCAATCCTTGCTAGATGTGCATTAAGATAGTTTAGTTTGTCTTTAAGCGATCCATCAGGGATATCTTGCAGATCTTCAATGGAAAGCTGTTTAGCTTTGGAACCCTTGAGCTCGGCTAGCATTATCTTAAAAACTCGTTTCGTATCCTTCTTTGAAGCTAAGAATTTAGCTTTTAGATCTTCTTCACGCAAATTTCTGATCATCTGTTTAAGTTGGTTTCTATATTTATTAAACTTAAATCGCTCCGGGTGGTTAGGGTCCAGATGACGAATCTTAAGGAAAAGCTTATTTCTGTACTCTATACTTTGTACAATGGCTGGAGACATCCATGGCTTCCTTGGTCTATGCTTACTTTGTCGTATAGCTATTTCCTTAGAGCATGATTTAATTATATTTTGAACTGATTTCGTTAGATGTTTTGCAGCAGTATTTTGATCAGATATGTTATAATAAAAAGACTAGCTAGTTGTTCGTTATATATTAATAACCTGTTCGAGACTATATATAACTTTTGTCGGTATATTAATAACTTTTGGTCTGGTTATTACAGAGATTGAGAGTGCCAGAGCAGCGTGATCGGGTCTTTCAATACATTTTATATCGGGGTCATTCATGTTTGTGAAACTATGGAATATGTGATCGATAGCTGTACCAGATTCTATCCTTGTAATACCTTTGAAACTTAACTCGTACCCTTGAGTCGCCATTATATCCAGATATTTGCCCGCATACACGTTGTCTGCCAGAATGTTTATGTTCATGTCTCCTATTATGAGTCTATTAGTACTCCCACTACCAGCCTTACAAATTTGATAGATATCACTTTCTAGGAATTTATCAATGTTGGACGCAACTCTATTCGGAGATCTGTATACCGAATTAATCTCTAATATGCCAGAGGTAGTGTTTATTCTGACTCGAGCCCACTCGCAATTTGTTAACTCATTGGTTGCAAAATCAACAATCTTATAGTCTTTGTGAATGTAAATTGCTGTCCCATCTGCTCTATTTTTTGTAGAACAACAGAAAAATGCAAAATAGTCCGGGATATTGTATAACTCCTTCTCATGATCCTTTATCCATATTTCACTTGAACAAATATTACCGAAATTACCACCGGCATTTTGAATCTCAGCTTCAACACACTCTATTCCCTTTCTTAAACTTTGTATATTTAATAAAATTTTTAGTGGATGGTAACTAAGGTCATCTTCACAACTAATTATTTTGGGCTTTGATTTGTCATCTTTTTGCATTGTAATCGTCAGATTTCTTTTACTTCGCTTCCTTCTTAAGGTTATTTGCTTTTTCAAACAAATCACTCAGATAGTCACACAGGTGCATTCTAACTTCCAGTATTGTTGATCCGTCCTTGAATCCAAGATCGCTAATTTATATAGATTGTTTTCTAATTGCCCAGAATGCCTGCCTAGCGAAGTGGCTCGAGTTTTGATAATCTCTATATAAATAAACTGAGTAATTATGCAGGCATTTGAATTTCTGTTGAACCTGTGAGCAACAACTAGTTTAACTTCACATGTGGCTAGTTGTAAAAGCTTTCTAATTATACTTTGAGTTTCGCTGATATTTTCCTTCTCTTTTCCTGGATGTCCGTATATTTTGATGTTCCTTTATTTCGAATATTACTCCAAACTATTAATCTTGTGCTCGAGTACAGTATTTTAAGGAAAAACACAATCGCGGTCGTTTTATACTTGGATAATTTCACTGTCACCGTCAAACACGCTCCAAGGGTTCCAATAAAGATCAGGAACAACTGCCACAACCACAAACACAGTGCTTGCTCAGACGATTCACTATAGCGGTACAGTCTGTATGTGTCACTAATATATACGCGGATCCGACGTTGGCTGTTGGCACGTATTCTCACGGAAATATTGCGAAAAGTTGAACAGGTATTTGCACAATCGGTTAGGACGATTTGGTGGTCTATCCCGCAAAGTTACAACAAAGAACTCGAGACACTGCTGGTTTTATCATACATATATACAATAACAAAGTATTTTCTGTTTGTCTAAAGGGGGTTTTCAAAATATACGTTAGATCTTAAAAGTAAAATAAAAACAGAAGTGTTTAGAATATTTTTAAAGTTTATTTTCATACAGGCATAATGGCATTTCTAGTGAAATACAATACCGATGAGTTGGTGGCCTTTTTATTTTCAGAAGCCGTAGATAAGTCACCTATTTTTTGAGCACTGAATTCTATTATGTATAGACACATCTATAGTTACGACTCCAAACTACCCAATAATTTGTTTACTATTACATTTGTATACGTATAAACGTTAACCTACGTATGTACATATTGTAATTGGCGTCCTGCGAAACGTGAGAACCTCGATCGAAGTCCCTTGCCGCGTAGCCATTTGACGAGTGCATTAGGCATGGCGATAATTTGGACATAAGCCGCTCAGGTCGTTCACGAGAACTGGCTAGTTTTTCGCCTCTTTTCTACGACAACGTCTCCGAGATGCGGAGTCGCTAGGATGCAGGCTGGGGATACAGGGCGCCTTCCTTTGGAAACGCGGCCAGGGCAGCCATGACAACAGGCCTTTGTACTTGTTGCCCGGGCTACTCTTTTCCCGCGGTGCCGGCGGTGCAGGGTGGTCTCCCGACACCTAACAACAAAACATGAGCTCGTGTTTAAAATCTAGTGTGCGAAACAATAGCAAAGTCAGTTATTACAATGAACGGCGTTGCAGTCAGCCAATTACTTGACGAAATACAATGACCCCGATAGGACTTTGATGCGCAGCAAAAGGCACATCTGCAAATATTAGATTGCAAAGATAGAGCAAAGATTTGACAAGTGGTTTGGACATAAAACTGGCGTCTAATGTCCTACTGGTTTGATGTATCAAGAAGATGCTGGCCATAACACATAACAAGAGAGAATCTACGCAATTAACATAATTACATACCTTAAGTTCTGCGGCTCGTCGGAGAGGCATGACCTTGCTTTTGAACGCGTGTCGTGCCGCCCTGATTCTCCGAGTCCGCGGTTGTCGTCCGTACCGACCAGCAAGCATCTGGTGCTGACGAATCTTTTTTTAAACGTTTTTCCGTAAGGCTAATGCCCGTGCACGGTTTTTTTATGTCATGGCTGATGTTAAATCCACCCTGGCATTTACCTTGTCTAAATTGTAAATCATGCAATTCCAACTCAAGAGTAGCTGGTCTGGGTCTCGAACCCAGGCTTCCCGAATGCAAAGCAAAGGCTTTGCCACTAAGCCGTCTTACTTGGTTTTTGCTGTTTTTCTTGCGCCGTTTTCGCTGGTACATGTCCTCCGGAACGTTGAGCACTTCAATGATCTGCTCGAATTCTGGTTTGCTGTGCAAGGTGAACCTGTTGTGGCCCGTATGTACACCGGACAGCATGTAAACAGCTGTCCCGACATACACAATGGCCAGTCGGGCGAGGCCCTGTAATGCGTATGTCCAGCTATTACAGGCGTACTAAAAAAGGCATCTGTTTGCGTTAGCTCTACCATGTAAACGAAAAATGACGTACAATTTGGAATAGCGGAACTGCATTTTTGCGGTGATGTGAAAAGCTGCGTAATCTAAGTAGTAGATTCACTAGAGATCGCGAGTGATCGTGGAATTCAACTGCCCTTGACGAGAGTATTTATACACGCGACGACGCTCACAAGGGCGCCCCGCACATGGTGCGCAGGCGCCAGCTTAGATAACGAACGCTCTGACCCCCTTGCCGAAGACCGGAAGGTTAGGCGGGGACGATCAGAAGACGATGACCGAGCACTGGATCACCGAGTTACAATCGGTAGGATCGCCAGAAGTGCTTATTCACGCCTCACCACAAGTGGTTCTCTGTCTCTGTGTTGAGGGCAACACACTTTCATCACCGGACGAGCTTGTGTATGTATGAGACCGCATAAAGTTCCGCCTTGGAAAAGCATTGCTTTCGCACTTGGACGCCGGTCTATCCGACCCCGGTCTGGTCTGTCAGCTTCACCGCTATGGAGTTATGTTAAAGTCTAAGTAAACTGTCACTCCGACGTTACAACTAATGCGCGAGATACGCATCGTACTAAGTCCAACCTCTTCCTTCAAATTCATATGACGACATGGTCGAGCCGAACAGGATGGTTTGATGGCTTCTCGTCAAAGAGAACCAAAAACTAAGGCTGACTCATGATACCTTCGGCTACTGGAGCACTAGTTTTACCTTTACGCATTCGTGCCAGCTAACGTACTTAACCTCAAGTTTGCTGTTTTCAATTTGAAATCAAACTCATGTATTCATTATATAAATGCTGCGCGTCGTGCATTATCTTATGTTAGGCCGTAAGAAAAATCGGCTTTTTTAATAACATATTTATTCAGATTAATCCAATATCCATTGCGTCTCTGGTATTATCAGCGGGTTGCCTGTCTGGTGCTCTATAGATGCATATCAGATAATATTCTTCTAGTTCCAGCACTATTTGTCTTGCTGAGCATTTGAACAAGTGTAAGCACTCTGTCGTTCTGACGGCGATAGCTGCATCCCATTGCTGTGCAAACTGATTCATATTTAGCTGTGTTTGCCACAAACATTTCAGGTAAAAACATATATATTATATATATTATATAATAATTCAGTGATTCTACGTTCTACAACATACATCTGTATTAATTCTATGTGTGTATTTGCCGTGTTACGGGCTGTTTTAACGCTCTCGAGGATATCATTGCGCCGTATATGCTAATCGCTGTAGTTGTACGCGAAAAAGGCGAGTGTATTCCTTTTGAACTGACATTCCAGTGGTTAGCAGTTGGTTAAATTCGTCCGCTGGTTATGTTTATAAGAACACTATTGTAATACATCTGGTTTTAACTGTTGACTTTTGTTAAGTGGTGCTTCTGCGCGTTTGCAATATGTTTTTGTTGTTGTGATAGTTGTCGTTGTTGCGGTGCTGGTCGTCTGCTGCAGGCCTGATGGGGTAGTGCCAATGTTGCCAATGACCAATCATCTTTACTTTTACACACAAGAACTGGCCCAAGCCGAATTAATTACGGCCAGTGCAACAAAAACTAAAGTCCTACATTTTAGCCGTGATGGAAGGTGTGCAGGGGTGACAGGCTTCTTAAGATCAATACTGAAAACCTCGAAATTGTCGACTGATCTACAAACCTAGACTAAAAACGTAACACTTAAATTTTCATTGATCACACAACATTCAGAAACAAATCGAGGTAATGCCACTGCCGCCATGAGTCTATTGGCAAAGCTTAGTGACATCGATATCACAACTGCAACTAATATATGCGAAATTAGAATACGGCTAATAATGTAATATAGACTGCTGTCAGCTATATTTATTGCCTCACAGATTGTTCTCGAATACAGTAGACGCTTCTATCGCATCGTCTGGACGTTTCTGGTACCTACTCGTATCTACTCTTTCCACTGCACGTTCGCCAGCACGTGGCGTCTAGTCCCGACACCCGTGCGTCCACCTGAACGTGGCCAGACACAACATCTAGTAAACTACTCTCTACTCCTTAAATTACACAGCTCTTCTCCGCAAAAATGCAGTTTCACTCTTCCACATTGTACGCTATTTTCATTTATATGCTAGCGCTACCGCAGACGAACGCCATTTTTAATATGCCTGTAATAGCAGGACCATTTGCATTACAAGGCCTCGCCCGACTGGCCATTGCATCCATCGGAACAGCGGTCTACATGCTGTCCGGTGCGCATACGGGCCAAAAGAGGTTCACCACGCACAGCAAGCCGGAATTCGAGCAGACCGTTGAACTGCTCGACGTTCCGGAAGACATGTACCAGCAAAAACGGCGCGAGAATCGTCAGCGCCAGATTCTTGCTGGTAGAGACGGACGACGACCGCGGACTCGAAGGATCGGTGCGGCGCGACACGCTTTCAAAAGCAAGACTGCGCCTCTCCGAAGAGCCGGAAAAGTCAGGGTATGTACTGTTATACGTTAAGGTCAGCATCTTTTTGATACGTTATGGTCAGCATCTTCTTGATACGTTAAGGTCAGCATCTTCTTGATACGTTAAGGTCAGCACCTTCTTGATACGTTAAGGTCAGGATCTTCTTGATACATCAAACCGGCCAGACATTAGACATCAGTTTTATGGTCAAACCAAATTTATTAAATCTTTTTTTGGTAAACATTATTTGAATATGTCTCCTTTGCTGCACACCAAAGTCCTGTCGGGCTCATTATATTACGTCAAGTCATTAATCGGCTGACCTGAACCGAACGCCGTATATTGTAATAACTGGTTTTGCTATTGCTTCGCACATTGTATTTCTAATACGAGCTCTTGTTTTTTGTTAGGTATTGAAAGACCACCCTGCGTCGCCGGTACCGCAGCCAAAGAGTAACCTGGGGAACAGATCCAAGGGCCTGCTGTCATGGCTGCCCTGGCCGCGCCTCCAAAGGAAGATGCCCTGTAACAGCAGCCGCGCAGCTCGAATACGTTGCCGAAGAATTGCGCGACAAAGCCAGTTCACGTGGACAGCCTGAGCGGCTTGTATCCAAGTTATCGACCTTGGAAAGAGGTATCGACGAACAATGGTCAGCTAATAGGCTGAACATTCCACGAGAACACACGGTTCTTCGTGTCTAGTCAAATGGCTACGCGGCCAGGGAGTTTGATCGACGTTCTCACGTATGGCAGGACGTCGATAACAATATATAGATAAATATACTTCGATAAAAGTTTAGAAATGTTTATGTAATATCACACAATGTTATAGACAGTTTGAAATTGGATCTAGCAATGTGACCCTATATTATAAATGTCATTATATCTGTATGAAAATAAATTCTAAAAACATCCTAAACGCTTTGTTTTTAGTTTACTTTAATGATTTAGCGTATAATTTAAATAACTTCTTTAGACATAAAACGGGATATATATATATATATATATATATATATATATATAACAACGAACAATTGGGACTCATCAGTTATATCAAGTGTTCCACATGGAAGTTTTCGTATTAAAGATTCATATTTACCTAAATGTACATACAAAATAACGTTACTTACGGTAGCCTGCTCAAATGCTCACTACAAGCCTGTCAAATCTTACTTTTGTTTTTTTTTCTCGCATTAGATTGAAAAATCTAAAAAGTTACAGGTAAATAGACAAAGTTACTGTTGTTACAAGCTTGAGCCTTGAGTATTCGCTACCGGGGTATTGATTGGACCAGAGTGGGTAGTACGAGCGGCATTAATTAATTAGTAATACTGGGTTGAAACACAGAGTTGTAATTCTTATTTAAGTTGAAAATTTTAAAGAAAGCCACTTTAATATGTGCATGCATAGAGCCACTACTCATTGTGCGAGAACCGTCGGACGTCTCCGCACTCTCGGCCGCAGCATAAATAACAGTTTCCAAAATGTCGGAGCTCTCAGGGACGTGCTTTTCGCACACGCTACTAGTACGTATGTTGCATTGTAGCGCGAAACATTGACGTCAATGGATTTTGGTATGAGCCGGTGTGGGGAAGTAATGGACGCTACTAGACCCCATAGTGAGAGTATGCGGCTAAGACAGCATTAGTCGACAAAATCTCAAATATCAGGAACTCTTGCTCCAAATGTGCTGTTGTCTGTATTCGGCAATGCTAAGGAGAACCCTGGACCCCTGTGGAGGCAACATATTTCACGTCAATGCCCAAACAGCACGCGAGTGGTGCAGCAAACGGTTACATAGGCACTGTTGTTTCTATATATAGGCTTGTGAAAAGCAGGTCATATTGCAATTCGCATTCTTGGAGAGATGATGTCTCGTGTTGTGGAGATACATCTCTAAAACCATTGCACTTGCTTCACAAAACTAAAAAAAATAACAATATTTTAAAAAGTAGATTTGCCACAAATTGCATGCACTTGTAAACACGTGTACACAAGATACATTGTGCATGGCCACCATTATATGGCACGTTTGACCCAAATATTTTTACCGAAATGGCATTCAATCTCGTAGCTGATCCCTGCTTTTTTGCCAGGCGAGACGGTTGCTGACGTACCTAAATTAGATTTAAAGACGATTATATTTCACACTCGTTGCAAAATAAGCAATAATTACATCAAAACCCATATCTAAACAGGGCGCCTCTTTCCTAGAACTAGCTGACAATCAAAGCAACAACCAACTTGCAACACATCATGACCGGCAGAATGTGCAATCGTGCTCGAAGCGGAACCAACCGTCACCACATCATGTTCAAATCATGAAAAACCAACGACACCAAGTCGCAGTTATTTCAAACGAAAAAGACAGGAGACGCGATGATTCCTCGCATACAACTCAAAGACCGCGACGTGCTATGCACGTAACCATAAGCACAAACAAGATGACCCGACTGAAAGCAGGAGGTGGCATCAGTACATTAGTGAGCCAACGGACATGCTGCTGCCACAAGAATTTTTGGAGAAACTCTAGATATCTCAACATGTCAGGCCCTCGGAGCACTGAAGACATGCGGAAATAAGCTACTGCATCTGACGTCGCTCAGACGTACAAACAAATGATGAGTTCTTTGCGTCTTGGTATTCACTCGTTTCGGAGGCTTGCAGCGCCCTGAAGGAAACGTCGTTTCCTGGTGAAGATTCTAGCCTGGGCGATGAACCAAGGTCCAGTCGACCTTATTCGCTATAAGAGGATGTTCTGCGCTTAAAGAAACAACAAAGTCCAAAGATTACCACTCAAGAACTTACAACACATTGTGTGTTGGAACCGTTGTAGTAGCGAGGTGTGCCGTATGGGACCGGATCAGTCGAATGGGGTGACTCTCGTCCGGGGCGGTACATCGCACTGCGCGGTAGACCAGCGACCTCAAGGGGTGAGTCATAGCCGAGCATATATGAATATGCTTCGTCATAGATCGGTGTGAGTAGAGCAGGCTAGGTGTGAATGTTAGAGGTATTCAATACCCATGCGAGCAAGCTCACTATTGAGAGTTAATACGAAAACCGTGTGCTACGATATTCTTAATATAAATTTGCTCTCGTTCCCATTAGTCTTGAACATAGTCCTTCTAACAGAGTGTAAGAAGATGAAGGTTCTGGTCCGAGGGCACATGTAGCTTCTAGAGTAAATCCATTACAACGAGTTTAAAAAACATTGACGTGACCAAACGTGACCACAACTAGTATATGTAACTACCTGGTTAGGCCTCGTAAAATGTGCTTCTTAATGGATCATGTTTATAGATACTTTGACTTGAAACTATAAACGAGTCCAGTAGAGAGAGCCCAGTTCCCGGTGAACCTTGTGGCGTGTATAATTAGTCTCGTCAAGCGCGATTGAACTCAAAGATCACTCGCGGTCTCCACTGAATTCGCCTTGTTTTACATAGCTCTTCAGGCCACCGCAAAAATGCAGCTCCACTCTGCCAAAATGTGCGTGATTTTTACTTACAGGCTAGCGCTAACGCAGGCGGACAGGTTTCTAATACGCCTTTATTAACGGGGCCATACGCATTACAAGGCCTGTTCCAAGTGGCCATTATATACCTCGGAATAGCGGTCTACATTCTTTCCGGCGTGCATACGGGCCACAAGAGGTTCACCATGCACAGCAAGGCGGAATTCGAGCAGATAATTAAAGTGCTCGACGTTCAGGGAGACATGTACCAGCAAACATTGCGCGAGATTCATCAGCGCCATATGCTTGCTGGTGGATACGGACAAGCAAGGCCAAGCCTCTCTGGCGAGCCAGAGAAGTCAGGGTATGAATTGGTGCGATCTGTCGGCGTGCCGAACCAGATGCGAACAGCTGCCAAACGCGCCGAACTCGAGCGCGAACTGGTCGTGTTGCGCGAGGGCTGTAATGAGGGCAACACCGTCATGCAGAACGAGTGCAACCACGTTCGGGAACGAATTGTTGTTCTGTTGAATGAAAAGGAAGGTCTCTTCGGTGAATTGGTTGAAGTTTGTGACGATGAGAAGGTGGTCCGGGGCTGCGTTACCCTGTTGGAAATGCAACTCGAAAAAAAGGAGAAAGAGATAGAAATTTTAAATATGCATAAGCAAAATAAATTTGTTTACTTCGGCGATGATAGGGGAATATTATCGTCGCTGAGGGCAGCGACTGAAGCAGAATGGCCAAATGTAAGACTGTAGAGTGGCATCATTGTTATATGCGGCTATGTTTCGGATCTCTAGACAACCTCGCCGCTGGCCTGGGCGATCAGCTTAAAGACGCTCTGCTGTCTGCTGTCACTTCAAGTTTGACTGACTTGCGTGCGTCCGAAACTGATCCCGCGATGACAGCGGCCCCCCCTGTTATAGCGGGCGACACTGCACTGAAGTCTCTTCCGGCCTCACAAGCTTGGTTGCAAGCACACCGACTCAAGCGTCACTGCATGACTCTATCCTCATGACGTCTAAAATCAAGAGCGCATCTAAGATGATTTCCTGTGTACCCCGGGGTATTCGCGACAGCATGTCTCTGGAGCTTGCAACTCTGATCAATGAAGTCTGCTCAACGGCAAGCAGAGATTTCTATAAAAGACTACTGCAATTCCCAACTGCAGTATTCTGCATACCATCCTAGATGGAACGCGGCCGCACTCTCACATCGGTGCTACGCGAGAATCATAACCGATTCCGGGCATGAAATAGTTAGGAAACTTACCTATGTATATGCTTCAACAATACTTATTCGGAATAAAATGTTCGTCGCACAACAACCCTGCGATGGTTCGTAAAGCGCAAGGGAAGCTCACTCTCGGCGATGTTTGCTCTGCAGCAAGGGTTTATTTATCCACCGACTCAGTAGCGCCGTTCTCTGCCAAAACGAGGCTGACGCTCCTGGACAAACATCCGCTACGTCCACCTGATTTATCCTCTTCCCCGCTTTCCGCATCTGCCGGAGAGACCCATCGGCAGAGACGACGAAAATAACTTACTTCTTCTAGGCCTAGTATGCTTTATCAATCTTACTATTAATGGTAAGTTGCCTGATTTTGTGCTACTTGTTTTCTACGGCGCCTCGTTTATTGCCTTGCACAAAAAAAGATGGTGGCAGTAGACCCATTACCCTTGGCCTGACTTTGCGCCGCTTAGTCGGAAAAATCATAATCAGGAAAAGCATGTCAGACATCGTCACGATGGTTTCTCCGCATCAGCTCGGCTGCGGAATAGGGAGAGGTTCGGAAGCGGCCGTCTATGCAATACGGGCATTTGTTGACCACGACAGGAGTGCTCCAGACAAGGTGCTCGTCTAGCTAGATTTCAAAAACGCCCTTAACACGCTTAGACGAGCCCACCTGCTTACGGCTGTGCGTACCTCTTACTTTTGTACCAGATGTACAGGCTTCCAAGCAAGTTAAATTGGCATGGAGAATTTATCGAGTATTCTCTCTAGTGTTCATCAGGGTGACCCCTGTGACTCGCTTTATCTTGCATTGCTATTTATAAACTTTAAGTACGCCTTTCTTCCGTATTTCGACCTTGGTTTCTGGACGACGGCATTCTCTCCGGTGACAGCGGCGCTGCAGCGAGACATTGCCCAGGTGATAGAGTTCGAGGCGGTCTCAGGACCCAAGTTAAACAACGCCAAATGCGAAATTTTCTTTCCCTTTCAAAGGGCCGCTCATCTCGACTCCATGCTTCAAATGGTGCACAATATTCTACCAGATGCCAGGTTAATTGCTGATCACAAACTCGAGCTTCTAGGGGCGCCAATTCTCGACGACTCTATTGGCGTATCTTTAACTAAAAAAAGCTCTGACCTTGTTTGCTAGTGCTCTCGACTGCGACTCTTGGACCTGCTTCGCTTGAGTTTGTCAACTCCGAGGCTGATGCACCTCTTGCGATGCTCACGAGCATATGCTGAACCGGACCTGCTTGAATCGTTCGACGAAACTTTGCGAAGTACCCTTCAGGGTATCCTAAACGTTCAGCTTCGGCAAACCTCGTGGTTACAAGCTTGACTCCCAACGTCTGCAGGGGGAGTGGGGATTTGCATAGCTTCGCAGATTGCCATTTCTGCCTACCTCGGGTCCAGCAAAAGACATCGAGACTTTGGTGTCAGAGATCGCGCCACCAAATTCCTTAGCGCATTTCACAATAGGGCTTGAACTTGCAAGTAGTTAGTCGATCCAAGAGGGGCTAATGATCCAGACGAACAATGTTAAAGAGCAGGCGCGACTGAGAGTCGTGATCGATCCGATGAGCGGAAATTGGCTTCAGGCCATTCCCTCAGCGTAGCTGGGAACGATGCTGGACAATACGACACTCCGGTGAGCATGCTCTGGCTTGCAAGAGGTGCACCGTTAGGTTCTCAAGGCATTCGGCCTTGATCGACGTAATACACCAAGCAATGCAGTCAGCCCACATACCTGCAGTCAAAGAGCCGGCCGGTCTGTCAGCCAACAGCCAACTGCGTCCGGACGGCCTGACTCTGGTTCCATAGAATGAAGATCGCTGCCTTGTGTACGACGTCACCGTGTCTTGCACGTTGGCCGCTTCGTATGCTCGCCATACCAGCCGGGAGATCGGAGCAACCGCTAGCCTCGCTGAAGATCGCAAATTGGCAAAATATCGTGAACTGGAGCAAAACTTCATCGGCTTCAGAATATCGGCTGAAATTCAACGCGGAAACGCCGCATCGATAATTCGTTCATTGCCCACGGGTGTATATTTGTATGCACGTTCCGGTTTTCGCAGGCCACCCTTGTCCACAACCGAGTAGACTCGACATTGAAGTACGCCTACTGTTCTTACTTCTGTCGTTGCCCCCTCCGTCTTTGCGTCACCGCTCTTTCAAAAAATGCTTGGGTAATTTCATCATAGACATACGCAGCCTAAGCCAGAGCGTTTCCACTATTGGTGTACAATTCGACAATACATAAAGTGTGTTGCAAAAAATTAGCAACTCATGTTTTTTTGCGATAATTTCGGCTTGGCTTATTTGAATGGCTTGAAATTTTAAGCGCATGATGTACATGACGAAACATGAGTATAGTGTTGATTTCATTGCAATCTCAAAATCGGTTCATACAAAAAATAAAAAAGTGTGAAAAAACAGTGTTGCAAAATATTAGCAACAATAACATGCTAACAACACAGCTCTTGTTTGTAAAGGATAGTGGATACTACAGCTGATATTCGATCCCAGGGATCAAATGTCAGGAATATTGTCTAGCTAAATCAATCGTTATATAGCTGCAAAATATTCTACAGCTTAGTCGTTGTTCCGAACTAACGACGAATCTTATGTTTAAACCATGGGTCGTACAAAGGATCTTTCGGATCACGAAAAGACAAGAATTGAGGCATATGCTGAGCTCGGTCAAACAGTAACTGCTATAACAACCAGATTAGGACGGCATAAGAGCACCATCAGCAGGTTCTTACACCCTGGAGTGAACCAAAGGTGCAGATCTAACAGTGGGCGTAAGCCAGTTTTGACTATTCGAGATCGGCGAAGGATCATACAGTTGGTTACTCATGACCAAATGTCTTCTTCCAGGATCAGGACTACTTTGGGAGTGCCAGTGCACCGATCCACAGTGTACCGAGTGTTAAGTTCTGACAAAAACGTGCGATACGCGAAAAGGAAGCTTATGCCGCGACTGCAACCGAAGCACATTGTCGCACGGCGTGAATTTTCGCATAGATACCAAACTTGGGATAACGAGTGGAAAAACATCGTCTTCTCGGATGAAAAGAAATTTAATCTCGATGGCCCTGACGGCTGTCAGTACTATTGGCACGACTTACGGAAGGAACCTAAATGGTTCTCGAAACGTGTGGCCGGTGGTGGCTCTGTGAAATATTGGGGCGCGTTTGGATATAATGGGAAGTCTGATCTAGTCGAGATTGTGGGCCGAAACAATTCTGACGTGTACCAGCGCATTGTCGGTTCCCAGTTAGAAGCCCACTTCAGAAGAATTGGGGGACCTGACGCAGTTTTTCAACAAGACAACGCCACGTTTCATACCTCGGCTAGCACTATAGCCTTTTTTCAAGAACAAGGAGTGCCACTTTTTGACTGGCCGGCATTAAGTCCAGACCTGAATCCTATTGAAAATCTTTGGGGACATTTGGTAAAGCAGATTTACGCAAATGGTCGACAATATAATCATTTGTCGGACCTCAAAGAAGCTGTCCAGCAAGCATGGACTAATATTCCACTTTCGTACTTACAACAGCTCATTAACTCCATGAAAGACCGAGTTTAAGATTTGATTCAGAAGAAGGGACGAAAAACCCGTTTCTAGAATAAAATATGTAGTTTCAAATGAGCCATACAGTCCTGCTAAGAATCGAATACGCTGTAAGGCGCTATTGTTGCTAATATTTTGCAACACTGTTATTTCACACTTTTTTATTTTTTGTATGAACCGATGTTGAGATTGCAGTGAAATCAACACTATACTCATGTTTCGCCATGTACATCATGCGCTTAAAATTTCAAGCCATTCAAATAAACCAAGCCGAAATTATCACAAAAAAACATGAGTTGCTAATTTTTTGCAACACATTTTATAAGGAAGAAGCTTAAAATGTTCTTAGCTCTAATTGAAACGGAGATCACTCGCGTGAATCTGTAGTGAATCTAAAAAGCCAAGTATGGCAAAGGGGTAGGTACAAAGTCCAATATCCTCCCAAGGCCGCTTGCAACTAGAGGCCCTCCGTGGCAAACCGTTGTCGTCTTGGTTTTACGTGAATTTATCTCCAGCCTTTTTAAGATACATATCTACAATGGCCGTAGTGACCGAGATGGCACGAATGCTACGACGAGCAACGACGATAACATTAGCATACACTAACGTCATGACATATGGAAAATCTGGACGCACATAGCAAACTAGATCAGCAAGAAGCGGCGTGAACGGGATGCAGCTTAATCCTCTGAGGAGTCCCAACATTCTGCGTTAAAGTCGAATAAACTGCAAATAACACGAATAAGGGAGCCTACCTGTGCCAATCTGTCAAAAACGGTCGATCGTAATATCGCGCCGAATCTTGTTAAATACCTTGACACAATCAACATAGACTGCACACTGGCGGCCTTCTGGACGAGAGAAACCGCCCGCGTTACTTCAGACTGAAGAGCGTGGTTGCGGGTCCCCATGGTCTGACCCACTACTTTTCTACCTAGAAGGGAAACGGACAAATCAGCACACTTCCTCTTCCCTATAGTGTAGGTGTTTTGCGTGATGTTCAAAACACCTACATTGGCCAATATGTTGCCAACGGAACCGTAGAATGAAGACAGTCGAAAATGCGCGGGTTCACTGACGCTCACTGATTCTTATTTACTATATTTCACGATACGCAAGAGAGCGATACGGCAGCGCCGCCTCTCTTCGTATTATTATTATTATTATTATTATTATTATAAAAAATTACATTATGAACAGTGACATTTATTCATTGTAATTAATCACCGACGGTGGGAACATGACAATTGGGTCCCTGCGAACGTGTGCACATTTACGAAGGGTCCAATGTAGGAACCAACCATCTCTGGAGGGTTCCCCGGACCGAAGCCGCGTTGCCCCGTTGCACATCCAGCGACAGATGCTGTCTGAGAAATTCGCCCGCTCGCCTATCACCGCTGGCTAGACCTAGACGCTTCCCGACCTTCTGTAGCAAACCGCGAGTGGACGGACCCGGCCCGCCAAGTGTCTCGAAGGCAAGTGGGTAGAACCCGTACGGGTACCCGATGTTCTGGTATTTTCTCACCTTGCCTGCTTCGGCGAGAGCTGAAGCATATCCGGCCCGGGCCGCGCCAGCACTAACCATTGAAGGGGCTAATGAGTCAGTAACTGTCGCGTCCCAAACCAATTATTATTATTATTGTCTAGCTAGCTCACACTATGTCCCGGCGGTTAGCGCTAAGCTATTTCGCCGCCAGAACTCACACACAGTACTCACTCAACAATACCGCTGCGCTACTTCTAACAATCACTCAACTAAATATATATATATATCTTTCTTCTAACAATCACTTAACTAAATATATATACGCGACTTTTGAATTTTCGCGGGTTACGTATATTCGAATTTCGATTTTTGTGGCGTTATGTTGGTACTCATGTCTCTCACTTATGCCGACAAGCTCGGCCATTTTGAATGTTCACTTAATTGTTGACAGCTGCTTTGCTTGCACGTGTTTTGGATCGTCTTCGATTTTTACCTATTCAAAAAAATTGATCAAAGAACCTGTATCAAATTTTGTGTGAAAAACGAAATTAAGTGCGCGGATGCATTCCGAATGTTGACTGTGGCATACGGAGAAGCTACCTTGGACCGAAGCAACGTTTATCGGTGGTACAAAATGTTCTCAGAAGGCCGAGAAGATGTGAACGACGAAGAGCGTGCCGGACGCCCGAGCACTTCAACAACAGACGAAAAAATTAATGAAGTGGAGCAAATGGTATTGGCCAATCGTCGAATCACCGTTAGAGAAGTTGCTGAGGACCTAAACATATCGATTGGCTCGTGCCATTCCATTTTTATCAATGATTTGGGCATGAGACGGGTCGCTTGTGCGCGAGTTTTTGGCCAAAAACAACACACTAATGATGCCGCAGCCACCGTATTCCCCAGATCTGGCCCCCTGTGACTTTTTCTTGTTCCCTAAACTGAAGAGGCCCATGAAAGGACGACGTTACGCTACGCTTGACGAGATAAAGACGGCATCGAAGGAGGAGCTGAACAAGATTAAAAAAAATGGTTTTTTGAAGTGCTTCGAAGATTGGAAAAACCGTTGGCACAAGTGTATAATATCTCATGGGGATTACTTTGAAGGGGACAAAATAGATATTCATGAATAAATGAATAATTTTTGAAAAAACACAAACGTCGCGATACTTTTTGAACACACCTCGTATATATATATATATATATATATATATATATATATATGTATATATATAGACCCCCACACTGTGTATAGAGGTTGCCCTCAAACAAAGTCCTGCTGGGCCTTTGTTAACCTCAGCATGCTGAGCAGTTCACTGTGTCCGTGTTAAGAGGTCCGTTTGAACCACGGTCGGAATCCCTGCGACATGCGTATACTTGATGTCATTTATTTTACCAAAACGAAATTTTCGGGGCACGAAAATCTTTGCAATCTTTAAACCAATAGGGGTGTCTAGATATGTGCCCGTAAGTATACGCTCTGTTCATGAAGCCCAACGTTTTGAATCCTTTGAAAGAGCTCGTTTTACGATTTCATGATTATAAGAGACCGTTTGAGGTTGGAAGTGACTATTGCGATGTAAGTTCGTGACTATAAAATTGAGTCATTTATTGGCAATCCTTACTAGATGCTGGGCCGGTTTAAAGAAATCGGGAAACCTGAGCACTGAACGAGTTCTGAGGTTTGGCCAACATATGGGATCCTCGTTAGTATAGTGGTCAGTATCCCCGCCTGTCACGCGGGAGACCGGGGTTCGATTCCCCGACGGGGAGATTATTTCTTTTTGCCAAATAACACTCTGCCATGCATTCAGGCTCCCGCATCCGAATATTGAGTGCTGTACACACTCGATGATGATAATTACGAAAGCAATTGTAAGAGTACTCAAAGATAGTTTTGAACCACAGACTACTAGCGGACGTCCTGCTTAGGTGTGCCAAAATCATCTCTCGCCAACACGTCACAACGCTACTAATCTTCTACGGTCACGGTGATTTCTATTGCTACCTGTTTAGGAACGGGAACGCTCCCGGCCCCACTGCGTCTACTTCGACGATATCCTCGAAGACATTTGCAGGTCAATATTCTGAAATATTCAGCGTGGGTGGAGCAGCGCGTGTGCAGGGTTTTCTCGTTAGATCTCTACAGAAAAATATCCAAGCGGACAAACAGAGCGTTACTTGTTGTTGAACCACACAGAAGTCAATGTAAAAGAAGTGGATGATACTCTAACGTTTAAATGAATAGGTAAAATAAATCTCTAAGTAAAGTTTCATCACGTCAAGCAGTATAAGTCATCGTTCATGTATTTTCTCAATGGCTTGGATCGACCAAATGGGTGCCGCAACAACGGCTGCTGAGGATATGGAAACGGGTAGTGCATTGTGTATGAAAATAAACACTAATATTAAATCGTGTCATTCATATGCTTAGCCTAATGCCGGTGCTCCACACTTCCCCCTTTTTATCAGATAAGACGTAGTTTTATTTGTATTAAGTGAGAGCAGATAATAGCTTCGGAAAAGAGTTTGTTAATCAAAATGCCTGAATGCACGGACCAGATTGTGTAATTTCAAAAATGGATTACACTTTTAGTACAAACTTTCTCATAAAAGCTATAGTATGCCATAGGGGGATGAAACCTATCGTAGATCTATAAGCTATAACGACAGGTTATAGAAACAATACCTTCAAAATCTTTGCACAAGTTATCGAGTCAACAGCGTCTCAAAGTCCTAAGGCATTCTCAAGCATTATGGTGAAAACGCTGCCACGTCCCTCTCACTTGAGTAATAAGTCACAATAAGAATGCCATAACGCTTATTGCTGAGGTTACCTTTTCTGTGAAGTAAAGTACAAGCTAGAGTTCTTAAAGAAGGCTATGTACCATCGGGAAAAACACGCAGGGTACCTTTGCAGACACGCTTTAATTTGTGATTATAGCCATAATCAATGACTTTGGCTGGATATATATATATATATATATATATATATATATATAATTTAAAATGTTCTGGACGAAGGTGTCAATTTTCGAACAAATTAGCGAGCACCCCCTGTGCAACAACAAGAAGGAACAAAGGAGTGAATAATACAAAACGGTTATATAAATATCCTCAATTCAGTACAGAATTGTTCATATGGTATAATAAAATATCACATCTTTTGTATGTGCATTGTTCGCAACGTCAAGTCTGGCAACTCACGGAATCTAGCAAGTGACCTAGTAAGTTCGTTTTGCGATGTTCTGATGTTGAGAGATCATTTGGAGATGGAAACGGCTAGTGCGCTGTAACTATAAAATAGAGTCCTTTACAGTTTTGGTATTTAGTCGATGTTGCCTTGGTCAAACGTACTAGGTAAACCTAAGTACTCAGAACAAGTTCTGAGATTTGGCTAGGAGATAGGTTCCTCGTTAGTATCGTGGTCAGTATCCCCGCCTGTCACGCGGGAGACCGGGGTTCGATTCCCCGACGGGGAGATAATCATTTTCGCCAAATAATACTATTATGCATTTAATTTCACGCATTACGATTATGAGCTCTGTACGCACTCGGCGGTGGCTACGAAAACAAGTTTGTGGGTGTTCAATGACAGTTAAACCGAAGGCCACTAGCGGATGTTAGGTGTGTCAATTGTTATGTCCTTTCAAGCGAAAATCGTCTCTCGCCGATCCGCCATAACATGCTAAGCCTTCACATTGCTAAATTACGTGCACATTGCGTAGACACTGCATGATTTTGTAAGCTTCATATCGATAATTATAAAAGATAAGGCATTTACCGTAACTTAAATCTATATTTTTGATGTGGGTCACAGGGAAAGTGGAGCACTTCCATAGAGCATCCTATCTATCTTCTGCCTTTTGTTCGTACGTGGTAGTTAGGAGCCTGCCGCATACTACTCATAATACGGTTTATCAAGAATATGTGTACCCTGGAAACAATAAAAACGTCCATGGTTTTGGTGGGTAACTCTTTACGGGAATTCCTCCAGGACCAGTTTTATATCTTTAAAATTTGGAAAAGTATTCTTCTTCACGACGTGTGGTCGTATGAATAACTTTGAACATCCTTAACATCAGTGCAGTACGACTTTTCCCAATACTAACGAGAATAGTAAATCAATTTTCCTCCGTTTCTCAAGTGCGCTGGAAAGTTAAACGTCATCACTTAAGAATCCACACTTGTATGCAGTTTAACGTCGGATCATTTACTGCATATTTTGGTTAGAACCTGCTGTCACGCGGAAAACATTTCAAGGGGGGGTCCGACCGAGCATGCATATGTTATTACAGGTATTTCGTTCACCTCAAAATGTGTTCAGTATATATGTGAATTCCTAAGTATGAATGAGCGTGTGATCCAATTGGCTCGCTTTTTTTCGGAGCAAGGCGATGGCCACCGATGAAACAACTGTATTGTTAAATTTCGTGACCAACATAAAGTATAACGTAACTTAACGCAGTTTTAGATAAAGAGTATCAAGTTGATTTAAAGGATGAACACAAGTGAAGTGGCTCAAGAATGCTTCTTTGAGGGCAACCGGTGGTGGCTTTAGCCTTCTCTGACAGGGCACCATGATCACGTACATGAAAGGCCCGCTCACGTAGAACTCATCTACCTCATGCAACTGCTTCGGTGCCTACTCTTAAATTAAGCACCACCTCGAGTAGTTTACTGTGTATTACAATTTGCAATGCGGACTTAAATTCAAAATGTATAACGTCAAACCACTTTTACTGCGTCTCCAAGACTTAGAGTACGCTGCTTTGCCCCCAGGACGATAAGTACTTTGTTGTGTGTTAACTGACCCTTGCTTGTCAGCGTTTTGATACATTGCCGGAGAAATTACACTAAACCAAAATTTTACAAGCTATAACAGTGAGAGAAATCGCTTATATTTTGAGGCCTAGCTTTTTCCCCGCTTGTGTGCTAACAACCGCGGTCCGGAACATCTCCGGTACAATACAGTCCTCAAACGTATCCCATAAGAGGTATCACGTGTCAGTGATTGCAAGTGCCTTTAACGCTTCAACAGGTTTTCCGATGTGACGTCGACATCGTTAAGCAGGCAAGCTAATCCGGGGACCATCGGGAACATGCGTCTTTTGCGGACATATCTCTAGATTGAGTTTACATCGCTGCTTCAAATCGCAGCGTGACCTCATATAGTTTTTTGTCCAATGTATGCTTTGTTGAGTCTCCTTTTTAACTTCACTATCAATAATTGCTTCAAGTGGATGCACACGTCTGCGAATGGGCGATGTGTGGCATATGTAGCTGTATTAAAAGGTATACATAGATAATAAGTCCATTTTGCGGGGTCGAGGTTGAGCTTCATGACGTCGTAATTCTCTTTTTCTAGTCCAACTTGGCTCTTGACTTTTGCTAGAACGCATCAACGTTAAAAAAGTCTTAAAGCTGGTGGTTTGGCTGCACAATAAATTCGTCCACGGAATCATCGTTACAAAGGACAACGTCTAGTAGCGAATCCCGCGGACTGATAACGCGTATCGCCTCTGTTTCATTTGATACATGTAGCTGTACAAATTTTAACACATATTCAATACGTTAAGTCCACAAATAAGCAACAGTGAAAAAAATCTGTTTCAGTTATTGAGGTTGAAGTTCAGCTTCATGGCGTCGCACCTCCTCTTTTATAGTCCAACTTGGCTTTTGACGTTTGCTTGAAGCCCTTGAAGTCTGTTATGAAGGTCTCCACCATCCGATGATCGTAGGACAGGTGGTTTAACCGCACATATACTTCGTCCACCAAATCATCGTTGCAAATAGCAATGTCTAGCGGTGAATCGTGATGACTGCCAACACGTGTTGCTTCTGTAACATATTGTTGGAGCCCGTACTCGGCGTTTTTGTATGATCGTCTCGGAACCGCAACACGCTATGCGTCTCGCAAGTAATCTCGGGCTGGTTAAAGCGCCCGGTTAGTAGAACTGTATAATCACATTTCATCATCAGTGAATAGGCTTGTGTTAAACTGTCGATTAAAGCTCTAAGATTGTCATGCTTGCCAATGTTAGAAATATACCCCACAATATTTTAGAAATCAACGCATGTGCATTTGCGTAAACGGCTTATGGATGAACAAGCTAGCGTCTTTCAAATAGACGTGACTTTATCATATCACAGGCGATGCACACAAATTATATAAAGAGTTCTTCATTTTATAAACATTCTCGCTAAGTTCTCGTTAAGAAGTTGTGGATAGTTGTCCTCAGATGCGCGTTATCTTTCAACTGCTGTTAAAAAGTGAATTCACACGGCTCTCACGGCGGGTGCACATACGAATCTGGCAGGTGACACTCTAAATTTGCTTCACTGCCTTCCGATGTTGAGAGACCATTTGATGATGAAAGTGGCTAGTCCGATATACTAAATTGTAGAGGATTTGATTCTATAGTCATGACTCTAAAATAGAGTCTTTTGCAATTTTGCGATCGGTATCGCCCCGGTTCAGAATAGCAAAGAAACCTGAGTGCTGAACGAAATCTGAGGTCTAACTAAGAGCTAAGTTCCTCGTTAGTATAGTGGTCAGTATCCCCGCCTGTCACGCGGGAGACCGGGGTTCGATTCCCCGACGGGGAGGTATTCATTTTGGCCAAATAACACTGTTATACATTTAAGTTTCTGCTCACGACAATGAGTGCTGTACGCACTTGACGGTAACTAACTAACGCAATCTAAAAAAATTGTCTAACTGAGGCATTTTGTAAGTGTTACATGATAGTTAAACCGAATAATATTAGTAGACGTTAGGTGTGTCAAGTGATATACCCAGAGGAATCCGAGTTCAGTGGGCTTGTGAGGAGTGCGCCCAAGCAGGCCGAGCAAATGGCCAAGAATGACAAGCTCATCGAGGCCATAAGTTTCGCCCTAACGAGATGTTACGCCATGTTAGGACATTGGCTAATGAATTTGAGTTATTTTAGTTACTAAGAGCGCCAAGTCAGACCTAGCGGTCATCGAGGGCCTGGCGTTCCAGTTTCCTACCGTCAGGGCTCCGCACGACCTACAGCCGTGATCAGCTGTGGTCCTCAAGAACAGTTTTGTGCTCGAATTGATTGAACGTTATCCCCAAAGGGGGACCAGCTTTCATCCTCCTGGCACTCTAGGTCGTCGTAGGAAGGCCGTATGCGGCGGTCTCCTAGATATATACACGAAGCGCTTGGTCCTTGGCACGAGCAAACAGATATTTCCTGTTCGCACAATAATGCCATATACAACAATCGATAATAAGCGAGGAAATAAGTCACTTAAGCGAAAAGACCGTGACACACTTGCTCCACAACTTTACTCACGTAAGATAGGCGCCTATCGGAAAAAGGAATACCTTCATTACAACCAAAACTAACAAAAATCACTGAATACGCTGGTACACGCACGGCGATACTGTTAACAATGTAGTTGCGGTGTAAGCCAATAATAATAATAATCATAATAAGAATTGAGAGTGAATGCACCGTCCCTTTTATTGAGACATCTGTGTTCCCCGTTTTTTGGTCCGATCATGGTCGATTGTAGTCCACTCCGGCATTTACCTTGTAGAAATTAGTAACTTTGAAAACAAATTTAAGAGCGGCAATTATTGAACACGTATTGAAGCCATGATCTCCTAAACCCACTAGAGCGTAGGGCATCTAAGCCTCTTGCAGGCGCGCTCGTCTTGCCCTTCGCGAGTGGATGGGGTGCCTTCTAAATGCCCCGGCGTGATTTCTCACGCGTTAGATCATCCAGGTAGAGAGCTTATTACAAGCTTGAGCGACTTCCATCATGTAGGCACCTATGCTTCGCACAGAGTGACCGGCTCAGGCGTAGGTTGAGATCTAACGTAGCCGCACTAGAACAATCGGGGCAGAACTAGATCGTGTTGTCAACATGATCGAGCCTGCCCCAAAGTGTACAGTGCGCATGTATCCATCACCTGCGCCTTTGCGATTCGTGTCATGCATGGCTGGAATCGGCCACGGCCAGTGAATATATGTACTGCAAAGCACAATAGCCTAAGGTCGGAGATAAAGGTTCTCGCCCACGCGACCTGCGTATGACCCTCCGGGGTGAGGCCACTGCCCACTTGTAATTAAGCCACATTAATGAAAAATCTTACAATATAAAATACCGAGCACTTCTCCTTGGCCAAGAACTTCAGAAAGTGAGGTTAATAAATAAACTGATTGGCTTATGGCATTAGATACCCGCATTTAGGGGGTGTTGCAAAGTTCCAACAAAAAAATTACATTTGACTGCAAAATTCAGTTAGTGTGTTCGCATGATGTATGAAGTTAGTTGAACGCTGCAGCAATTCCATCTAAATAGAATTCCGTCTTGAAGGGATTAGACTATTTACTCACACTAGTGTTGATTTCACTGGATCAATGCTGCACCAAGAGGCAAAGAGCCAAATGGGTTATTACTATATTTGAGCAACGATAAACCAACACATCATTACTTTACAAGGAGCTGTATAAACGCATTTACCCAAAAACGGAAACGACGGGCTTATTTAATCAAAGCTGCAGCAACTATTTTTTTACCGCTCAAATTAAACTTATTTTTAAGGAGGTTGTTTTATTTTTTTTCATTTACCCCTGAAGGTGAAAAACGAAAGTATTAGGAAACGTTTTAAGGAAAGCTACGCAAGCTATTGAACATTAGCCTATAAGCCTAAGTCAGTCACCATTTATCGAATTAAAGTAGAAGACGTTTCTCTTTGCTTGACCCTAGCCCATCAGAAGTCTATCGACGACTGTTCCGGCTGCTTTCTTTATCAAGCGGAGAGACGATAGTCGGTAGACCCTATACAAGTAGTAAACTTACCGGGTACTACTGCACACGCTTCACGATGGAAGACGTGATCCTCGCTCTCCAGGGTTTAAAGTCACTTAACTTGGCTCCGTACTGGACAGCACTGTTCAACGATCTGCCTCCGTGCTGGCATGGCTCGATGCTGCACGGCTCGTCATCCCTAAAGGTATAGGTGGCCCAACCCAGCTGACCTCCTGGCGCGGTATAGCGGAAGAGAGCGCGTTACAGGTTGCTCTCGACGCTGCTCACCAGAAGACTAAATCGGTTCCTAGAGGTGACTGACGTCATTCCTACTGAACAGCACGGTTTCCGACAAAACCGTTCTAAGTTTACGGCATGCGCCAACCTGCTGAGGCCATCAGCGAGTCTACAGCGATACCCCAACCCCTGTTTACCGTATTCGTTGATTTCAGGGCCACCTTTGACTCAGCGCCCAGAGACATTATTCTGCAAACCCTGGCCGAAGTTGGTGTCCCTCCTGCCGTTGGTGGCCGTCCTGCAAAACAACACAATCAGAATAGATGACGGTATATTCGAATTGCCCCTTTTCTCGCTTTCAGGTTGAACAGGCCCTAGCCAGATTTCATGCGGCAACGTCTAAGCTAAAACTAACCGTACATCTAACGAAGATAGTATCCATGAAGTTAATAAGAAGCGGGCGCTTAGCTGCTAACGATGGACTTCGTTCAGCTGGTTCCGACCTGCCTTACGTTAGTAAGTTTCCCTAGTTGGGGCTGCTTCTAACGTCGAACGGCCGATGTGTCCTGCAACATATCAAGGAAATGTGCAGAAAGGCTCTGGTAGCAATAGCCACAATAAGAAAGCTGCATTGAGTCTATTTGATCTCAAGACTGCTCCAATGGCCGCTTACGGTATCGAACTAATCTTCTAAATAACCTGAAGGCAGCGTATCTCGAGCGAGTCGTGGGCCTCCATCGCTCAGCCCGCAACCGACCTATCTATCTCCTCACGGACACCCCCCGGTTCGTCGAGGAGCTAAGACGACGTTTCGACCTGCCGGCATCTCCCAGTTACGTCAACGTCCTTAAAACATAGGAGTGCAAGTTTGCTGAAATCGATGCGGATTCCTTTAGCACCGAAGCAATGCAAAACCAGGCATGAAAAATGCCGACCCGATTTACCCGCCATGTGATGACTAGGTTCGCCGCGCATGGTTTTCACCACGCGCTGTGCGCGACCCCCGGGTTCCATGATCTATCAAACTCATGTGTGTGCCAACGTTGTAAACTACCTTGCGGTAGATACCATGCTGCCTCGTGTACCCCAGTCCCGTCTCTAGCCAGTCTAGATAACCAAGCTGAAACACCATAAGTTCATGTCTTTCTACATATCTATTATTTTACAAGTCCAAATGTGTGTATGTATACATATGCATATATTTTAAGTGCACTATTTCTACACAAAATGTGTGATAATAAACCTGAATATATATATATATACAAAGATGCCGGTAAAGTTTCTTTTCTCCCAAGTACTCTACGGTCACTTCGATGGTTTGCAAGGGCTACGCTCTCAAACTAACGCGGGCGGCGGAATATCGGCTTATTTTGCGTAGTATTACGGTCACCCAAAATGTTAGTCGTTTGTACCCATTCAGTGATTCTCTGCCGACACATTAACGATAGTGCAATTTTTAAGAACCTATTATGATCAGTAAAGTTTTCGGGCTGACCCTCAGCCAAGATTTAACGTCCACAGAACTGTTTTTCACATTGCTTCATAGACGGACCTCCATAAATTTGCAACGGTGGGGCTCGAACCCGCGCACCTATGTGTCTCCTCCGGTTGCGAGACGCAGACTTAAGCCACTACGCCACCGGGCTCGACAACCTATTATGATCAGGAAAATCGTCGCGACTGCTGAATCCTGCGTCCGAGGACTGATAAAAGCTATGCTGCGCCATATCTCTAACTGTTATCTAAGGTAATAGAAATATTCCATTTATTTTTATTGAGTGGCCTGCTTCGGTCAATGGCCATTTATGCGCTCGGCGTCATCTGGGTAAAGCAAATGTTACAAAATGTACCGCCCCCGGGTGGGCTCGAACCACCAACCTTTCGGTTAACAGCCGAACGCGCTAGCCAATTGCGCCACGGAGGCCACGACTCTTTGACGGAAATTTGTAAAAGAACTCTTAAGAGTATGCGTGCTCCAACGGACCCTATGTCGTGTCCACCCTTTCAACGACTCTGCTATTTTTAAATAGGTTATTTAAAGGCTTAATGCATGCTTAATCAAGCTTTCCCACTCACCCTTGGTATAGCTCTGACGCCTGCGCTATGTCTCATCCTGTGTTTTCAGCAGACTCCGATTATCATCGGAGCCCTTGTCGATGGAGGCACCCTGACGGCTTTTCCCTTCTCCTCATTTCCTATTCGTTTCTCTGCCACGCAAGTACTGCCGTGAAAGCGCCTGCAACACCCTGGAGTGCTTCGTATGTGGTCTCACTTGTTTAATTGGTTGGGTTGGGGCATCTGACGGTCGATGGCTTGCACGCTTGTGCTGTTGCGGCTTCCGTGGCGTAATGCTACATGCTTCGTCAAGCACCGATGTTAATGACAGCCGTCTTACCGTTAATGCCTATGATATATCTTATCTAAACATTTCTTCTCTGAAGCGCACTTTCGACGACCATCGTGCCGCTATTTTTCAGACCGCTTCTGCAGTTGGTCGTCTGCTCTCGTCGACTGCTCGAATTCGCTCACGTTCTCTTGTTGTCGATTGAAATCGTGGTGTTATTCCGTAAGTGCTTACCTTTCTACTATTGAACAGTGGGTAGTGCAGTGCTTCCTATTTTGTTGTATCAGTCCGGCGTCTGATATCTAGAATCTAAATAGAGTGCTATGTCGTGTCGCGATAAACCAGAACAAAACTAGCTGTCGTATATATCTGTTATTGACGGAAGTCTAAGTAGGACGCGCGTGAAATGCTATGCATAGTATTCCTAAATGCATATAATGCATGCGACGGAATGTGCAATGGCGTGCAAGTTACCTCAGTTTTGATCATTCATAGTCATGCCCAACTGAACTTGGAGGGTGACAAGGAGAAATCTAGCAACGACAGCGTCAACACAAACAGAAGTCGTTTTACATAGCTTCTGTACCTTCGCTTCGGTACAGACGAGTGTCATTCTGCGTTTAACATCGATTACTGTATTACTGTGTTAAGCGTCCTCGCAAAACGCGCGGCGAGCTTTCTGTCGACACTGCCCACAACTGGCGACCAAGATGCAAGTTTGGTGAGCAAGACGTGCTTCTTCAAAAAAGTTACTTTTGTAGTTATGCAATTGGACGCCTCGTATTCAAACTTGTGGCAGAAGCAGCATTGTAGAGAAGAGACAGAACATAGTGTAACTTTGAAACAATTGCTAATTGTGCGTTCCTCGGCTATTGAGTTTTCGTCGGACGCTAACCGAACTTTGCCCGAAGGTTTCATAACATTTATTGCGCTCTTGTCCTTCTTACTCTCTATAATCATATTTGTCCGCAGCTTACTGATCACGGCGGAATCTTACGACGTGTGATTTCATTATGCTATTAAAAAACATTTCTTTTAAAAAAATGGTGAATTTTCTCATGTGATCCGTCAGTAGAATGCGGATAAGTCGGGAAAGCACTGTACGTTTACTTCCTTACACTCGGTCGAATGCGTTGACGGCTGTCACCAGGTCCTGCTGAAGCACTCAGATGACCAATGATTCTGTAGAGTAATCCGCGTTTCGAAACTAGGTTGTTGCATTCATTGCATTCGAATGCTCTTCAATACGTCAGACATTATCGACACTATCATAGACATTTAAATATTACCTATGACTCTGTGAAGAGGTCGTGCGAGGCTTTCGTGGACGATAAGTTAACGTCTTAGGTCTACCTATAATATAGGTTCCTACTATTCTAGTATATTAGTTTACTTATATATATATATATATATATATATATATATATATATATATATATATATATATATATATATATATACATATATATATATATATATATAGCATACACAACCGCCACTTCGTTGCTCGTTCTACGGAAAGAACCTTGTTGCGTTTTGACTTCTTCTCATTTAACATTTCCACCTGCATCTATTAGCCTGCTTAAGATCTGTTCTCGCCGTAGCGCCCGTTGAGCAGTCAAAGCTTTTTTTGCAGACAATCTCGGCTGACGACAGTTTGCACCACGCTCATATTTTTTCTACCACGTTTAGCGTGTCTGCACGTTTACAGTAGTGACCACGAACGTGCAATTTTCGTGCATTGTGCACCAGAACTGTCTGCGCTCTTCGGCTGCGGGCGGCCAGCGCTAATGTCAAGCGCTTAAACCTCATTTAATGGTTCCCAGTCGTGTAACCTTTTGAGTTTAGAAGAGTTTAGAGCTTAGAATCGACCCACCACACGAGCGATTGACACAGTGATCAATCTGCTCGCATCGAATCCAAGACAACTAAGCTACTAGGTAATGCATACACCTTACTAGACTTTTTATTTACTTAAGAAAGCACCACCATTCTGTGAACTTCAAAGCAGATGTGACCACCTTCGATCGAACGTTGCAGGCAACTTGTTTATAATGATATCGATGATGATGATGATGGTGCGTATGATTGTTATAGGACTATTATTAGTAATTATTTAATATTATAAATAGTATAACTGCCGTAACGAGCACCAAACAAACAGGTGACATTATTACAGCTGGTTGCTTTTGTTCTGTGGTCGTTCCTATGGTTTCGCGCATGGCCAGACGGGCATCCTATGACTCAAGAAACCCAATCTGCTGACACCCGTACCTGGCTTATTCGTGCTACAGTTGACGCAGTGGTGAGAATATCGATGCTGGCTCAGCAGGAGATAATCACATTCGAATCATCAGCCGGGTGCAGTCGGTCAGTTGTTTATGCCTAACTAGACAATCGCCACCCACGACTGTCGCTTGTGTCCATATATATATATATATATATATATATAGCAAACACCATAACATTCATAATGCAAAGGCATTGCTGTCGCCCCAGTCATACCGATTGTGTAGAATGCCTGCAATCTTTGTAAATCTTATAGAACCTTTTTTGAGTGATTAAGTTGCATTCGCATAGAAATATAAATATATATATATATATATATATATATATAGTTTCTGTGAAACCTTCTAAGCTTTGTGTCTGTATGTTACTTAATTTTCCCCCTTGCTGGCGCACTAAAGAAAAACATATGTTTGCATCATAGATTATATGCATGAAAATGCAGTTTTGAATTAAATCATAGTCATTAGTCAGTATGTACCAGTAATATCATAATAGTCACTTTGTAGTGATTAAGTATATGACAATAATAACCCTTAGTCAGTTATGTACGAGTGGACTAGATATACACGTATACTAGCGTTTACTTAAGATTAAAGGTATTAAAAAATTATTTTGGGGCTGACTCTTAGGCAAGATTGAACGTACATGGGACTGCTTTGCGCATTGCTTTATAAAGATTAAAGTTATTAAAGAAATATTCAGTTGTACAGTATATATAACTATTGCTACGTAAGTGTTATATTGATCAATTATGCACTAAAGCGTTTGTCATGCGCCAGGGCTCTCACGCTAGAGTAAAAGAATTAGTCCCATACGAGAATCGAACTTACCACCTTCAGGCCATCAGATGCGCTACCTACTGCACTACCGAGGCTTTTTAATTTTTAATTCGCAGCCCTGTTGATGTTATAATATAGTTTACATTTTCTGTTAGAGGTAAGCTAACGTGTCAATTATTCAAAATGTCACGGCATGACATGCAGCATGAGGACCGTCCGCAAAATTAATTTATTTAAAAGAACCTTATATACAAATATATATGAGAGTCAGTTCAATAAGTTTCAGGATTTAATTGTTGTGCGAGAACAAGCGCCGCTATTTTCTGCACAAATCGGATTGCACAAAATAGAATTGCGTATGCTAAAATGTTTACTTGTATCAGTGTGTTTGTACTGCCAGGGGGCAGTTTAAGTAATTCAAAGCGCACATCAAAGTGTAATCTGCGCAGCCGTGTTTGAGGCGCTTTTAATGGGCGCCGAGTTTTTCTGGACATTATCGCAGTTGATAAAATATGTACTTTCCAATATGATTTGTCTATGAAAGCACATTCGGCTGAGTGGCGAACGTCTGAAGATGGCCGTCCCACAGAGGTGCGCGTCGAAAAATTCAAAGTGAAATTCATGCTCATCGCTTTCTTGTCGATGACTTGTTTATTGAAGAGTCGTATCTTCTGGCTGCTTTACTTTTACAACTCTTTGCCTTGCGTGAATTAAAAGCATCTTGGAAGCAAGGCATGTTAAAGCGATACTCAACCTTAGTACTCAAGGCGTACCGTTCACCATATATTGGCTTTGTATTGTATATATGCAATGTACGCTTCACCTTAATAGTGTCATCTAAATGCAGTGCCAAACTGCGCCAAAATGTAGTACCGTCAAATGTGATAAGGCGTGTGTGTCGACGAGCACCTTAACGCATCACAATGACGTTTGCCTAAAAGGAGATAAAATCCTTTAAAAATAACGCCGAAACACATAGTGAAAATGCGATTCTTTTGAAATAAAGGTGGTGACCAAAAATCTTCTTAGTATTACAGAGACAAATAGAAAAACTGGGTGAGTTTTTCGTCTCCCTCTTCCATATATAAAAAAATACATTTCATTCATTATCTAATGTGTGACCATTAGGACATGGTATTGCGTTTCGTGTGGTAGGAAATACATTAGTAATATGGGCTGTTCTACATAGTTAACAGGCAACAGTGGTAGACAATATGCTTGTCTCTAAGTTATAGAATTTTTCTTTGTTATTGTTAGCGGCTATATACTTCGCTATATAGAAGCTTTTAATTTTAAACATGAGAATTACGACTATTCTGTAAAGGCTGCGTTTAAAAAATACTGAAAAACTCATAAAGTAGAAAAAGAAAATTTGGACCTATTAAAAATTTAGAAGACTCTACTATACGTTAAATCATAATAATCTGAGACAGAGTCTTACTGGAAGCTGAATTGTCTGAACGTTCAAAATCAATCTAAAAACACGACTTAACCGATTTTCTCTATTCAAAAAGTACTCTCCATTGGTAGTCACAACATTCCCCCATTGACCCATCGACCAGACTATTGATCTCTATGGCAAAACATTCTTTTTTTTGCATCCCGAGAAGTATCTCCGTGTGTCATGTTGCTACTTCTGTAAAAGTCATATTTTTCCTGTAGATAGTTTTGCAGACATCTGAATAGGTACAAATCTGACGGTACAATGCCCGGTGAATACTGTCGATGCCGTACATCCACAGTACTCATCGGGCATTTCCAATCGAACTTGCTACCTTATGGAGGCTGGGTAAACTCACGTGCAGCCCCGCGTTGTCGTGGTGGAAGACAACACCCTTTCTGCTAACGGACGGTGTCTCTTTCTTTGGAGGGCGGCACAAACTCACCGAGCTGATCACAGTTAACGACACCGTGTCTATTGTTTGGTCAGTTGCAACAAACCCCTGGTGGACGAGGTCGCGCCTGCTTCACCGAGCAAACACAGAGCAAAATCCTGCGTGAATTGGCTAGTACCTTGGCGTCTTCTGGGAGACTGGCCGGGAGCGTATCAGGATCGTCACGCTTCATATTGACATGAAAAAACCTTTTTTTTTTTTATCGCAGGTAACAATTCCATCCAACAACGGACGCTTATTGTGCCTGGCAGGCAAAAATAGCATTTTGCTAGACGGCGCTGTGCACTTTGTTGCGCTCGCTCCAATCATGAGGTTTACCAATTGGTTCAACGTTGACACGAAGTCATGCACGTGAAGGCGAGTGAGGATGGCTGTGTGACACATCTTAAAGTCCGTGGCTAAGGTTTTCCAAAAGGCGTAAGTTGCCTGATCGCAACTTGGCGAATCAATTGTAACACGAAGTGTGTGAAATGCTGCTGCCCTTGGCGAATACACTGCAAATATGCTGGACCATGTTCGCAACAGTCTCCACAAGTTCGTTAAAAAATTCGCCTGTAACAAAAAAAATGTATATATATGGTCCAAACGCGAGAATTGCATTTGAAAAGTCCGTCTCTTTCAACAGTTGCTTGAACTTACCGCGAATATTTCATGCAACGTGTTTATTCGCATGCACCGCACCACTTAAAAGATATAAGCTATTATGAAACATCATAAGAGTACTAATATAATATATAATAATAGTATCCTGAACGTTAAGGACTGTACCTGTATACTAAGTCGATACGGAATAAGACTCTTGACCTTTGAGGCTGTGGTTGGAGCCCGACGTTAGGCGTATTGCGAAATTTACTTTCAAGTATATTCAAATAGAGACAACATAGTAACTTTCGTTAGTAATCGAAGTGTATTAAGGCGGTAATAGTTATATGCTCAGTATCCACTGGCGTTCAATATATATATATATATATATATATATAGTGGGTTCCATAAAAATGCATGCGTCCATACGGACTGCTGTAAACCATATATATATATATATATATATATATATATATATATATATATATATATATATATATATATATATATGAATAATAGAATACGCGCTTTATTTACATAAAGGATAAGAATTTGTTTTAGCATCAAATGACCAGTTCCATCACGGGTGTGCGTCAGTTGTATGTCCTGGTAACTCTCCAGGGGAACAGCGACATAACAATCTCTTTTCGAGCTATGCATTTGGGCTCGTATCTCACTTGAGATCTTGTTGTCGTTGGTATGCGATTATAAAAGAAGCTGCAAAACTCCTCACTGGAGAAAACGTAGTTGGCAAATTTACAGTCTAATTCATTAAAAGTGTCTACGATATCTTTAACAACGGTGTGCGTCGGTGGGACGTCACAGCGATAAGAAACTCGGCGTGTGAATTTCTTGCGAAATTAATGCGAGCTGTCGGCATCCCGTTCTAGAAACTGATATGGCTGATCTGTCTGCACCCATGCATACTAATATCGCAAGAAGACCGATGTAGTATGTAAATCATTGTTACAGGGTTTACTGGATACACAATTTTAGCATATCACATTCAGTAATGTATTACTCTACTAAACGCAGACGCCATACAGATTTTTGACGTTGGTCTGTGTCTGCGCTAGACTGTCATCATATGCAGCCGCGCTTGTTAATGTGGGAGAGGGGATATATATATATATATACATATATACGCGTGTTGTGCCTATCAATCAATGTTTGCTTTTATTCTCCTGCTCTTCAAATTGTGCGCTTTAAGAAGCCGTCAGTCACGCAGCAATAGTAGTAGTTCACTAAAATGACATCTGACTGGTGTCCTGTCCTAAAAGCAGAGCACGAAAAATTTATTATTCTCATGCTAACTGTGGTATAGCACAAGACTAGTAGTTGCATATGCTTGTGATTAGGGGCTTTTATTTGAGTGATTTAACACTGCGCATATAATACAGCTGCGGTGTAGACCGAGTACAGTTTAGTACATGAAGTTTTGAGATTCACTCTGCATCCGAATTGCGAAAAGCCTGGAGACAGGGTATCTCTGGCATACGATGTCGTAGGAACTATATAAGAGAAGGCAAAGAAAAGAAGACTTTTGGAAAGGCGTTAATTGATGGAAACGCGGCTACCCAATCATTTGCGACCTTTGTGCCGATTTATGACTTGATGTTTGTTGGTGAACTCAACGCCGACCAGGCGTTTCGAAACACAAACGTCTACAAAATCGCAAAATTCACACGTTATATGTTAAATGTTCTCTCTGAGAGTTTTTCTAGAAATACGGAAACCTTAAATATAGAGTAAAAACAGGAGACGCCTGGTGTATCAGCATGAGGTTAAGGGTTGTCATGTATTTTTTATACACCGTTGGGCGCCGTGGCTTAGTTGGTTAAAACGCCTGTCTAGTAAACAGGAGATCGCGAGTTCGAATCTCGCCGGAGCCTTCGCCTATACTTTTGCCATTGTACCCGGTATTTTCTAGTCCAATAATATCGATGCGCATGAGCTCTATCCAGCTGTCAACGTGTATTGCTTATTTACCGCTAGCCTACCGATTTAACGTAACCTTAGAGGGCACATCATCTATGCGCTACTAGCTAAATATTGAAAGGACAGAAGTAGCTTACAGACTCCTTGTAAGATAGAGAATCCTCGGGTGTACTGTTCACGTCCCCGGTTGAGCAGTCAAGACAATGTGAGCAGAGCCCTTATATGCTCAAGTTTAAGCAGCATGTGTGCGGAAACCCCTAATTTGGTGGCAGTCGAGTTTAAACGTGTAATAAATTATTTTTCTATAAATCATCGACACCATGAAGAGACCAAATTATGCTCAAACAATAAAAACGTCTGTATCAGGTATTGCCTGCTCAACTCACTGCGGATTGTCTTGTCGAACGTCGAACTCCAAGACTAATTTAAAAAGAGTATTCTTAAGAAAACGCAACTGCTTTACGAATTCGTGAGCAATTTCTAATTATTCGCCCTCTAAGCCTATTATATATGGGCGGTTACGAGAACTGCACTACCTGTATTTTCCATATACGCTCCCGGATGGACATGTAATCCGTCAGGTGCTGCGTGACATCTGTGTAACCTTGTAACATGTGATAATATAGGGGATGACTCTATCTCTATGCTTAGCCGGTGAAGCTCGAGGGTCGACACTATGCCTTAAAGATCTGCGAAAATTCGGTGCGGCTTTTGGATTGTATCGTTGCTGTAAAAATAACTATGTCAAAAGGGGCTCCCGTCATTCAGCTCAAGAGTATTGTACCAAGTACGCTTCCTGCAAAGTTTCGAGGACTCACCACATACCTAAAGTTAAAAAGTCCCGTCTATTATCTAATGCGTGTTCACTACGGCATGTTATTGTGGTAGTACGAGAACTTCCACTGGGCGGTTCCACGTGGTCAACGGGCAGAAATGTTAGGCAGTTTGGCTATTCTTAAGGCATGCCCCGTATAAATCATAGCTTCTCATTCCCTAGTATATTTTAATATTTAGTTAGACGACATTTCACAGGCGCTCTCTTCCAGAACCGAATGCAAGAAATATTTGTTATCACGCTGATTGCGGTACTGCACAAACTAATATGTGCATATGCCTGCAATTAGAATCACTTCCTTGAGTATTTTGACGAGCAGTTGCGTCATAGCCCGAGTACTGTTTAGCACATGAAAGAGCACATGGCAAGGCATTTCTATATCTTTCTCTACCATAGAACGTCGTATGAACGAAGACAGATAGAAGAAATCCTTCTGAAGGGCGTTAAAACATGCCACTATGGCTACCGAAACATTTGCGAGCTTTAGGACTTTACCTTTATATGGCGCGAACAAAGTACCTGTAGCGGTTAGTGTGCGGCTAAAATATCTAATGGTAATTGTTGGAGAACTGAACGCCTCCTTATGTCCTCTCTAAGAGAACTGCGATTCTAGAAGAAACAGAGTTCTCAGTTTGCCCACCTCATTCTAGTTCTTTAGAAATGCTGAGGAGTAAGCTAACTCTACAAAGTCACCGCTTAAGCATTTCTACAGGATCTGATTAAGTATACAGCGTTTGCTTCGGCTGCTAAGGGAGTGCCCGAAAGCACGACGCATGTTCTTCCTAAATTCACATATATCGAATAACAAGCAGGAGGAGTGCCCGAAAGCACGACGCATGTTCTTCCTAAATTTGCATATATCGAATAACAAGCAGGAGGAGTGCCCGAAAGCACGACGCATGTTCTTCCTAAATTTACATATATCGAATAACAAGCAGGAAATGTATTGTTTATCAGAATGAAGTCAAAGATTGTTATGCATTATTGTTACGCCGGTTGGCGCCGTGGCTTAGTTGGTTAAAGCGCCTGTCTAGTAAACAGGAGATCGCGAGTTCGAATCTCGCCGGAGCCTTCGTTACTTTTGGCATTGTACCTAGTTCTTTTGACGCTAACAATACCAATGCGCATGCGCGCTCTCCAGCTCGTAAAGTGCAATGGCTTTTCCGCTAGACTACCGATTGGTCATCTCAGCTTGCATTTCACAGAAGTAGATTATACCTCCCTGCAATCTTGACCGGACGTTTTAATGTCTGTCGGTTGCTGATTCAAGTTTTTTTAAAGGCGCCAGCAACAAGAATGCATATTGCACGGTCTTTGGTCTGGGTAGTGTGGGGCTCCTAAACCCACTGGCCCAAACCTGGTAGTCCCCTAACATACACTGAGGTATTCGTGATATGGCTTGAGTTATGAGTCGAGTTGACGTGAACAGAGCCCTAAATATACTCAAGTATTGTAAATGTTGTGTGCAGAAATTCCTAGTTTAGTGACTCTCGAGTTCAAATGTGTGATAAATGTGAGCATTTGCACCACGAAGCGACCAAGTCGGTCTTAAAAAATAAGAGCGTCCGTGCAATAAATTGCCTGCTCAGCTCATAGCGGATAGTCTTGTCGAACGAAATAGTTTAAAATTATCCTTAGAAGTTCAATATTTGGCCAGTCTAATTTTACATAAGTATTTCTTATCAAAACGCTACTGCCTTATTGCCCATTGTATATGGGCGGCTACGAGGAGTGCACTAACCCTGTTCTTCATATATGCTTCTGGATGCATATGTGGTCAGTCAGATGTTGAGTGGTATGCTAGAAAACCTACCCTTGTTACTTTCTAACATGTGACTATGCAGAGCATAACCCTCTCTATGATTAGCCGGTAAAGCTCGAGACTAAACACTACGAATGGCTTAGATGCGAAAATTCGGTGCGCTTTTTTAATGAAAAATATAATGAAAGAATAAATGAAATGATTTTTAATGAATGAAAGATAATGATGTCAAAGGGGACTCTCTCTTTTGCCAGCTAAAGTATGATTTGCCGAAAAGGTTCGCTGATAAATTTTGAGAACTTACTGCGTGCCTAAAATGAAGAAAACAATCCATACGTTATCTAATGTGTGTCTACTACTATTATGTATCCCGTGAAAGTACGGGAACTTCCACTGGGCTGCTCTACATGATTAACTGGGAAAAATGTAGTAGTAGTCTGTTTGAGATGTCACGTTTATTATAGCGTTGTCTCCTAGTATAACCTGGGGTAGCATGCGATGACTCATATGAGAGTTACAACTGTAGTTCTAGACTGTGAGAACAAAAACAAGTTTTAAAACGTGTCTTTGATTCGAAGAGTCTCCACTAGCATCTTCTCATTTCATTTATAGCAACTCAGACATCGGGTTCGTACTTATATAATAATCTATATATAATATATAAATATATATTATAATATTATATATTATAATATTTATCTATTGAGCAGGTATATAAAAATAACGAGTGTCAAATTATCGTACAAAAAAAATATCGGTCACCGGTTAAGAGCACCAAAGGCATTTAGAAACCACTTCGTAACTCCTTCAATATTTGCTTTGACATACATCTTGTACAGAACTTGCTTGAACAGAACACTTGAATACATAGGTCGCCAGTAAAGCAGACCTGGAAACTTGGAGCAGCTACAGTAAATTAAATCCTCCAGGAAAAATTTTGAAAAGTGCAAAGAAAGGCAGACACAACTCCATGTTATGATAGTCCATAGTATTGTTCTATGAATATCTGGGCTATCAGACAGTGAAGCTTAAGGGGGGAGATGCGTTTAGTGGGTATGAATCTCAACGGAGTAACATCTAACCGTTAAGGGCGAGTCCCACACTGCTTGAGAGAGAGAGACTCGTAGCGATAGTGCGTAACTGCATTTAACACCTCCTCCACAAAAAAATATATATATTTGCTTGAACATGCCGCAAAATTGACGTAAAATCGCTTTTACTAGGATATTGGAGTTTGTTGGCTGTGTGGGTATATGCGCCAATAAAAAAGATAAAAGCTACTGAAACATAATTAGAAAAGCAATAGGATGATTTTAAAAAAATTGGTTTAAAAACGTATTACAAATATTGGTATTTCTCGCATTCGAAGTTATACTTGACTACTCAATAGCCTAAAAAAGTCTGTACCGGCGCATAAGCTATCGGGCATGTTAATGTGGAACAGTGATATATGACCTGTGCTGCTACTGTGTATCAATCTTTACTTTTATACTCAAAGCCCAAGTCAAGCACCTGCAGCGTTGCAAAATGTGCGTTTAAAGAAGCCGCCAGCCAAGCAATAGCAGTAGTAAATAATCTAGTTAGATAAGCTTTCACGGACGCTCTGTTTCAGAAGAATACCAAAGCAAGAAATATTTGCCGTCAGTCTGATTGCGGAATTGCACAAAATAATATTTGCACATGTCCGCAAGTAGGGGCACTTCTTTGAGTGATCCGATGAGCTTTAGTTGTAGCCTCAGCACCGTTTAGTGCATGAAAGATTCACTCCGCATACGACTTGCGAACATCTTCGCTTCGATGCTTGCGGGTATGGTAGTTCCATACCCTTATCTACCATAGTGAGTTGTATGAACTATATTAAAGAAGGCGCGTAGAGGAAAACATTCTGAACGGCGCCGGCCGTTTGTTTTAAAACATAAAAGTTCCTTATGTCCCCTGTGAGAGAACTTCTTAACCACGAGAAACGAAGTTTTCTGTTTGCCAATGTCACGCTAGCCCTGTAAAAGTGCTAAAACGTGAGCCGACCGCATAAAGTTCCCCGTTAGCGTTTCTAGAAGATTAGGTTAGGCATACAATGTTTGCTTCGGCTGCTAAGAAAGTGCCTGAAAGTACGACCCACGTTATACTTAAATAAGATATGGAATAAACACAGGAGATGCCTTATTTATTAGAATTAAGTTCTGGATTATTATTTATTATTGGTACGCCGCTGGGCGCCGTGGCTTAGTTGGTTAAAGCGCCTGTCTAGTAAACAGGAGATCGTGAGTTCGAATCTCGCCGGAGCCTTCATTGCTTTTGCCTTTGTGCCCGGTTCCGTTGACGCCAGCAATACCAATGCATACGGGCTCCCTGCAATGGCCCCCTATTCCACTAGGCTATCGATCTATTTCCTCAGCGTGCGTATCGCCTATGCGCTGCTAGGCAAACATCGAATGACAGAGGTAGCCTATAAACTCTCTCTGTACCTTCGACGTTCGCCAGTTGATTAGTCAAGCCTCTTTACAGGGGGCCAGGAACAAAATCGCATGGTGCACACTCTTTTGTTTGGGTAGTGTAGGACTCTCATATCCGCTAAAAATCTGGTGGCCCCTAGCCTACATGACCGAGATATTTGTCATATGACTAGAGTGATGGAAAAGCAAAGTAAACAGAGCTCCACGTGCATCTAACTATTGCTAAACATGTGTGTCAGTCATAAAAGAATGTTTATATAAGTATATATATATATATATATATATATATATAGAGAGAGAGAGAGAGAGCGGGAGAGATCGCACTGTGACTAGAGTAATGAACAAGCAAAAGTAAACAGAGCCCCACATGCATTTAACTATTGTTAAACTTGCGTGCCAGTCTTATATATATATATATATATATATATATATAGAAAGAGAGAGAGAAAAGAGAGAGAGAGCGTTGTGTCGGTTATAGCAACTAGAATAGCTAACCACGAACGTGTCGCAAGCTGCCTGCACCCGCACAACCTAGTCTAACAGGAAGCTCAACGTTGTATGTCAATCGTTCTTTCAGGCTTTCTTGAATACACAATGTCAGCATATTACCTACAGTAGTATTACTAGGGGCGCTGCAAAGGCGGGGTAGTAGATATACAATATATGGACGCGTTTTTCCACTTTGAGCCGATATTCGCTTTTATATTCAAAGACGAAGCCCAGCACCTCTAGCTTTGCAAAATGTGGGCCTAAAAATCATCAAACAGAGGAAAAATCAAGCATATTAAAAGCCTAAAAGAGAAACGAAAAGAAAAAATCTTATCACGCTAATTGCGCATGTTAGATAGCTGCACATGCCTGCAAATTGAGATACTTATTTGAGTGCTGTTTGACGCCGCGTTCATATTACATTAATGCGTAGTAGCTTGAGTACTGTTTAGTACATGAAGTTTAAGGATTCACCCCGCATTCGACTTGCCAAAGCCCTCGCTTCGATACTTGGGGGTAATTTATTTTTTTTATCATTCGCTACGATAAAACGTCCTAGGAACTATATTAAATAAGGCAACTAAAAGAAGATCTTCTAAAATCGATTGAGAGCAACGTGGCTACCGAGACTTTCGCGAACTTTTTGCCGATATGTGGCACGAACAGAGTAGATGTTGCGGCTGTGTGCGGCTAAAATAGCTGATGGTGTTTGCTGGTAAACTGAGCGCCGATAATACGTGTAAACGCTTACAAGATCAGCATTAGTACATGTTATATTTTAAACATAATGTCCCCTATACGATAACTGTTTCCCCAGGAAAGACTCCCAAGAGCTATTGCTTTACGCATGTCACTCTAACCCTATAGAAGTGCAGAGCGGTAACTCTAAAGGGTCAGCTAAAGTATACAATGCTTGGTTCGGCTGCTAAGAAAGTGTCTAAAAGTATGACCTACGTTCTACCTCGGTTTGGATATAAAGTTAGAAAAACAAACAAAAAGATGTCTGGTTTATAAGGGTGAAGGAACTAAAGGTTATCATGGGTTATTGTGAGTACACCGTTGGGCGCCGTGGCTTAGTTGGTTAAAGCGCCTGTCTAGTAAACAGGAGATCGCGAGTTCGAATCTCGCCGGAGCCTTCACTGATTTTGTCACTGTAGACGGTTTCTTTGAGGCCAATAGTACCAGTGTGTATAAACTCTTTCCAGCTGTCAATGTACAGTGGGTTTGAACGCTAGTCTACAGATTTGTCACCTGCGCGTGCATATCATCTGTGCGCTGCCGGTAAGAATCGGGGTGACAGACGTAGCTTACAGACTCTCTGTAAATCTCGAGTCTAGAGCGGTATTTTTGACGCCCGCAGGTTGGTGAGTCAGGCTAACGTGAGCACAACTCCACATTGCTCAACTATAGGAGGCGTGTGTGCGGAATTTTTTGGTCTGGTAACAGTTAAATTCAGACGTGTGATATAAGTGGGCATTTGGGCCACAAAGAGGCCAAGCGGGTCTTAAAAATGAAGACGTCCATGCCGAGTTTTGCCTGCCGCCTCATAGCGCATTACTTTGTCAAAGATCGAACTTTGGAAAAGTATTTTTTAAGAAAATGCCACTGCCCTACGAATTCGTAAGCGGTTTTGAGTTCATTTTAGTTCATACATATATATATATATATATATATATATATATATATATATATATATATATTTCGAACGAACTTAATTTTTGTAGACCAAAACTTCTCCTGTTATCAGAATTATTTTTGTAAAGCTAGGAGACAGTTTAATTTGTTTAAAATGTGATCTGCGCTGTTGCAGACACTGTCATGCTTAAAATGGAGCAGCATGCCTCACGCAAATTTTGTTTTAAATGCGGTTAAACTGCAGTGAGAGCGCCTATATTAACTGTTTCTAAAACAAACAAAGTCAATTGAAACCACTGCACTACGTTGCAGTGGTGGAATGAGATACAGCTTACGATCATCAAGAAAATTTTAAAACAACTGGCCTACCTCAGTAGACTTCACCTTTTTGCACGTGATCGGTTTTTCACCATGAACTTCACCTGCGAGATATTCGTTGAAAGAAACTTTAAGTGGTTTTCGCGTTTTCTAAATGGTTTGACACCTAAGACGACGATTCTCATAGCGCTAGACCAAAAATCAGCCAAAACGCTGAAAATACTAATAGCGTGCGTGATCTCGTTCTTGCTACGCGACGAACGAACAGTAAAAGCATTGCAGGTGAACTCAATTTTGCTGTAGGTAAGTACATTTACAACATCCTGCATAACAAATTACATGCAAGAAAGCTGTGTGCAATTTTTGTTCCGCACTCATTGAAGTCCGAACAAAAAGAAAAGCGCGTGCCGGCGCCCGAAAATTTTAATGAGGTATGGTTGTTTACCGGGGGTTTACCGAAAATTTGTACTTTTTGTCATACTGTAGTAGGGGCATTTCACGTAGGAGTTCCAGGACTCTTGCTTGCGAAAATTCGGCATGCTCGGTCGGTCCGAATTTGTAATTCCGGCAAATTGTGTCTTCTCCACGACAATACGCCGACGCACACAAGCATTCTTGTTTGTCAGTTTTTTTGGTCAAAAGGGGAGCCACAGTCTTCGACCTCCCGCCCCTTAACTATTGGAATGCAGTTACTCTATCGGTGGCCATCCTCGTGCTTCGAATAAGCTTATCTTAGACCTTAGTGTAATGACGGCTGTTAATATGTTATAAGAACATGTAACATCGTTTTAATGGCAACACAGAGATTAAATTGGATTGTTTGTTAATTCACATTTAGAGATTCACATATATACCCAAAACTATATGAGGTGTACGTGCCAGCTATAATAACATAAGTAGCCCCGGCCTGGAATCCATGTTTGAAGAAAAATCAACGGTTCCTAGGCAAAATATGCAGTATGCCCACATTGATTTTCATACAAGTGTGGAATCTCAACCCGGCCCAGAACGCATGTTTGAAGAAAAATCAACGGCTTCTAGACAAAATATGCAGTATGCCCACGTTGATTTTCATACAAGTGTGGAATCTCAACTGATGACGAGTACCTTCCCCACGTACTAGAGAAATGAAGGATTATGGATTGTGATATTCTCGTTAGTATTAAGAAAAATTTTGTTAAACATACCCAGCGTTATACAAACATACGACTACACGTCTTGAGAAGAATATTCTTCTTAAGTTTGTAGCGGCAATACGAACTCAGCACCATATGCCCCCATGCGGAGGAACCCGCCAACTGCATGAAAACTTGATGTTAACAGACCAAACATTTCCTCGAATAAAGCATATGAATTTTAAAGGGTGCGGGAAGCGTCACTTGAGGGTATCAAACATTTTGACATAAAAGACAAAGTAGATTAGGTAGGGTCAAAATTCGCATTAAAAAGCATAACAGCTTTGCATGCGGAAAGATCAGGAACACGACAGCCCTGGGACCATTGCTATATATATAAACAACTCAGAGTACTGTGATTACATAAAGCATCCGACATTGAAAAACACTCGCTCGATGCTTGGGGGGGGGGGGTAAGATATTTTCGTATCCTTCTATACCATAGTACGCCCCAGAAACTATATTGCGAAATGCTAATAGAAGAATGCCTTTAGAAATACGACGTTATATGGCAACATAGCTACTGAGCCATTCGCAAACTTCGTGCCGATATGTTGATTGAACAAAATATAATATTTAAAGCGGTTGCGTGCGACTAAAATAGGTAGTGTAGTTTCTTGGTGGAGTGAGCGCCGATAATGGGTTTAAATGACTACAAAATCAGCATTACTCGCATGCTATATTTAAAACATAGTACGTTTTATAAGATTAATGCGTGGCCAGAGAAGACTGAGCTATTCGTTTGTCCATGTTACGCTGACCCCATAGAAATAAAGGGTTAGCTGAAGTATACATTGTTTGGTTCGGCTGCTAAGAAAGTCCCTGAAAGTATGACCTACGTTCTTCCCTTGTTCAGACATATATATAGTAAGAAGATAAGATGTCTGGTTCACTAGAGTCAAAAAGCTATAGGTTGTCATGTATTGGTATTACGCCGTTGGGCGCCGTGGCTTAGTTGGTTAAAGCGCCTGTCTAGTAAACAGGAGATCGCGAGTTCGAATCTCGCCGGAGCCTTCATTGGTTTTTTGCATTGCACCCGGTTGCTTGGAGTCTAATAGTACCAATGTGTATGTGCTCTTTCTAGCTGTCAATAATGTACAATAGGATTTAACGCTAATCTACAGATTTGTCACCTACGCGTGCATATCATATGTGCGCAGCTGGTAAGAGTACGGGGGGACAGTACCTTACAGACTCTCTGTAAGATCTCGAGTCTAGAGCAGTACTCTTACGCCCGCTGGTTGGTGAGTTAAGCCAACGTGAGCAGAGCCCTATTATATGGGCAGCTCGTGTACCGACATTTTTTGTCTGGTAACAGTTGAATTCACATGTGTGATAACTGTCGGCATTTGCATCACAAAAAACAAGCCAGCCTTAAAGATAAAGACGTCTATGCTAAACATCGCCTGTTCAAGTCATCGCGATTCACCTTAATGAACATCGAATCCCAAGACAAATTTTAAAAGAGTATTCCCTAAGCAAACGCCACTGTCTCACAAATTCATAGGCAATTCCCAATTAATATATAATAAATATTTTGGTTAGCAGTTAGATAGCGTGAGGGGCGTGAACAGACTCCAGTTTATATATATAAATATATATATATATATATATATAGTGGAACAAACTGGAAGTGCGTAGACCAAAGCGTATGTAACCATTTCGATGTAATGCCAAAGTAATACCGAGCCTGGGGGGGTGGGGAGGAATCCGGGTTTAGTGGGTTTGCGAGTCTCACACTAGTCACGCAGGCTGCTAGTGGCGCATGTGCATCATGCATTACCGAAACCTCCCAGAACAAAAAAAAAAGACCAAAGCGTACAAAAGTGTGTCTTAGTCGACCAATGGCGCTCGAGTTTTCGCTTTTTCTAGATGGTTTGAATCCCTAGGAGACTAGTGACCAGCTAAAACGCTGCTAAGGAATCCACGTATATACTCAAAATATTTAGTGTACGCACTACCTATAAACGTAAAGTTGCATTCAAGTGTGGAATATTATGTGATGACGTCTAGCTTTCCAATCTATTAGATAAATTCAGGAATATGGATTGTGATATTTTTGTTAGTATTTAGAATAATCATACTGCACTGATGTTAAAGATGTTCAAAGTCAACCATACGACTACGTGCGATGAGAATAATAGTCTTCCAAAGTTTAAAGCGGCAACACAAACTCTGAACTCTATGTTCCCATGGAAAGTGACCCGCCAACTCCATAGAAACTTGGTGTTAATAGACCAATCATTTCATCATCGAGCGTTACCAGTCGAGCTCACCCTTGAGACAGCCCCTCACTGTGCCCATTATTGCTGCGTTATACCGCCCGAGATAGTCGCTGAAGTAGATAGTCAAGAGCTTATTTCTCCCCTGTCGCCAGCCCGATTCGTTTGTCAATCTTCTGGAGAAACGGTCATGCCTCAGGGCCGGGTACCCTAATGGTATCGAATACTAGCGACAGGAAAAAGGTACCGACCATGCGTTTGGAAACATATTTAACTGTAAAATCGCATGTCACCTTTTAAGCGTAGTGTCACCTATGCGAAAATAGAAAAATAAAAAACATCGCGGGAGTAACTATGACTTTTTTCCAGCGTTAATGTCTGCTGGCGCGCGGGTTACGCGTGCTGCGGGGACCTTCACGCGCCAATAGAAAGTTGGTCAGACTGTATAAACTCCTGAAACTAATTTTCCCGAGGTCACTTTTGTTGGCGCGGAAGGCAATGCATACGATATAGATTGTGTGGCAACAAAGCCTTATTGTCATACTGTCGTGGCCTATTCAAGGGACGTTAAGGCTATTTTAAATAAACTACGGGAGAAATGTGCTGCACACGAAACCCAACCCGGTGGTACCGTCTGGGACGCCTGATGCCTTGGCTTAATAGGCACAATGAGAGCGAGACAGCCAAATGAAGGCCGACCTCCCGGCAACAGGACCATGTGGGTCCAGAGCTGCCCTTCGCAGCCGTTGGATCCACCCTGCTCGGGAGTGGTCGATCCTCCCTTCGGGGGGGGGGCGGGGGGGGGGGGTAGTGTATATTCCGGAGTGTAACGCGGAATCGCGAGGTGATCGCGTCTGGTTGTCGGGTAGGAGTAGTGTGGTACCTCAATTTCGAACCTCGATGGGGGAGGGTGGGGGAGCTGCCGGCCTGTCTATTCGTGCTAGTGGGCCCTCCTGCCAGAGGCCAGTGCGTAACCTATGTTGGCGGCGGGAGTGTAATTATCTCTCTCTTTTGCTTGTCGGACAGAAACGGAGTTGGTTTGCTCGTGCCACGCTACCTTGTAGATGTGCTGACACGTAAGTTGGCCCTCTATAGTTACCGTTTTAGCACTTCTGGGGGATCAACTGAAGCGCATAACGGCTGCCAAGAAAGAGCTTGAAAGTCTAGTTTATCAAATTAAGCATCGTCATTTATTGTTTTTACGCCAGTGGGCGCCGTGGCTTAGTTGGTTAAAGCGCCTGTCTAGTAAACAGGAGATCGTGAGTTCGAATCTCGCCGGAGCCTTCGTTGCTTTTGTCACTGTACCAGATTCCTTTGAGCTCCTCGCAGCTGTCGACGTACAAAAATCTGACAGTTTTCATAATAACGAGCCAGTCTCTAAAAATAAAGGCGCTTAAATTTAGACACACTCTACACGAGTTCGTGAGCAGAGTTCCACCTCAAATAAATGGAATCTACTTGTACGGATAGTAGCTCTCTCTCTCTTCCTGAAGCTTAGAATGTAATTTGCTACTGTGTCTTATACGATAAGATTGCCCGTTAATTTATTTCTGGAAAAAAATAGCGACAAAGAGTAATTTCTCAAAACGTGGAAGTCTGAATAGAATTGCATCGAAGAAATAATACGTTTAGGGACTTGGTCTCTAAAAAAAGCGCAATTGCCTGGAATAACCAAGAAAGGGCCCATTACTGTACGAGACGGATATACATGTGGAGATTTCTGAAGCTACCGCCACTGTAAAGGCAGCTGGGCTGTAGTCAAGAAACTTCTGGATGGATCCTGAAGGCTACAGAAAAGGTGAACCAAAAAGAAGAACATCAGCCATAGACATTGTTTACTTTAAACCTCTAAGAGCAAATCTGACAAACAATATGTTTTTCTTAAAAAGTGCTGTAGAAAATTTGAAAAATATTAGCTGACATGTCCGCAACTTATCAACAGCAAAAGGGGTCGTCACTCTCACTAGTGAAACGCGCGCAATTATGTAAGACAGACGAGATTCGAACAAATTAACTAGGCTCAGAATGTATTTAGTATTAATAGTTTTCTTTCAACGCTGTATTTTCAGAACATAATTTATTCTAATTGCGCGAGAATCCCTAGACTAAAGAAAAGTGTGTTCACAGTAAAGTGACACAAATTTTGTATTTGTCTTTTTGACAGCTTTTGAAGATTACAAAGGTAACAGCAGATGACATAGCCATCCTGCAGAGTAAGGCAATCAAATCATGTAGATAGAGTGGTTCTCTCTTTCAGTCAAGACGGTCAACGTTGAGCACCTATAAGCAACCCACGCGGACTTTTCTATATACGGAAACCGTCTTGTGGCATTGTTCCGTTCTGTTGTGGTACTTGTATCCGGCAGAATAGTACTGAATGAATTGATGTTCCGGCATGAGCTAATACATGATGCGCTAACGCTTGTGGTTTAGTCTATATAGTATTAAAGTGCGCAAGCCATTTCAGACGTTTTTACAAACTAGTTTGCCACTTACATCTACACTACTTTCCTCAAACTATAGAATTCTTGAAACAACGCAAGAGCCTTTTTGTCGGTGGGAATACTTAGTTTAAAATGCAAGCTAAAATATTAGTATAACGTTAGAAGATTCGGTATATATATATATATATATATATATATATATATATATATAAACATATATATACAAACATATAATATATATTTGTTTCTTTTTTTTATATATATATATACCACAAGGACAACGACTCTTCAGACCAACGACGACAACAAGTTAACGTCAGCCCGGCTAGCTCAGTCGGTAGAGCATGAGACTCTTAATCTCAGGGTCGTGGGTTCGAGCCCCACGTTGGGCGGACTCTTTTTCCTAGCGCTCAGTGATTGTAGCTTGCGCATGCGAGTGCGCGTTATAAAGTTTCATATTGAGCGTTAGAACGTGGCTTAATACCTTAACTAATCGCGTTGACTGCAACTAGATTGTTACCGGGTTTAACCAGCTGCAATTCAAATGTCGTCATTATATACGTATGGTAGGCGGCTTTCATTTCCAGCTACGAGCTATTCTGACAAGTGCGGAATGAAAAGAAAAGAAAATCGAGTTCGTAGTAATTACTCATAGTTGAAGGGCTTGTTCAAACGAGAAATTTGTTTGTCACACATTGCCTCGTCAAAAAAAGAGTCATAATTGGCCCGATGACTGGAAATTCCTTGATATCACATTGCTTTATGTGCACGACACGTCGCGTAAAACCAATGTAAAATATATTGTCTGTCGTTGGGCAGGTCTACTAAGCTGACTATTAAGTTATTGAAAATAGTGTGTATAGTGTGACAAATTAAGTGATATATAATATCACTTAATTTTAATTATGACTCTTTTTTGACAAGGCAATGTGTGACAAACAAATTTCTCGTTTGAACAAGCCATTCAACTATGAGTAATTACTACGAATTCGATTTTCTTTCCTTTTCATTCCGCACTTGTCAGAATAGCTCGTAGCTGGAAATTAAAGCCGCCTACCATACGTATATAATGACGACATTTGAATTGCAGCTGGTTAAACCTGGTAACAATATATTTGCAGTAAACGCGATTAGTTAAGGTATTAAGCCACGTTCTAACGCTCAATATGAAACTCTATAACGCGCACTCGCATGCGCAAGCTACAATAGAGGATAGTCGATACCACAGCTGATAATTTCAAGCCATTTAAGTAAAACAAGCCGAAATTATTACCAAAAAACATGGTGATCATTTCGGCTTGTTTTGCTTGAATGGCTTGAAATGATCAGCTGTGGTATCGACTATCCTCTACAAACAAGAGCCGTGTTGTTAGCATGTTATTGTTGCTAATATTTTGCAACACTGTTTTTTCACACTTTTTTTATTTTTTGCATAAATCGATTGTGAGATTGCAACGAAATAAAACCCATACTCGTGTTTCGTCATGTACATCATGCGCTTAAAATTTCAAGCCATTCAAATAAACCAAGACGAAATTATCACCAAAAAACATGAGTTGCTAATTTTTTGCAACACACTTTATATATATATATATATATATATATATTAAAGGGGTTTGGTGTGAAAATTCCGTTGAAATAAGCATTGTTTTAAGAATAAGTGTCTTGTTTAAGAGTGTTAATCTTTTTTTGTTATATCGGTGTGTCCTTTTTTTCTGGGAGGTTTCGGGAATGCAATATCGGTGTGTCTGGCTGGATATCAGTCAACTCAGTCTAAGGACACTTGATGGCGCTTCATGTAAAGGCCAACAAGAACATATTTTAAAGCCCATGGGGTAGAAATTACTTCTCAACCAAAATTTGGTAATATTGTTTGGCCATGCAGAGTTTTAGTATTATATGCATTGTTAGGCCACCGAACGTTTAGATTAAACATTTTAAAAAGTATATAATTGTATTATGAGTAAATGGTGCTCACTATGTCACAACAATTGGGTATTCACCGAAGGAGAGTTTTATAATTTGAATTATTTCTAAAAGTCCATTTTATAAACAAAATATCGACAAGGCGCTTAGTCTCCATTTTGTTATGTTATTAAAGATTCCACGACGTAACATGGTTTGTAGTCATGCCAATCTTTGTTCTGCATATGAGCGAATACATCCTACGTTAGATCAAACACCTATGCAAAAATATGCTTATGCCTGGACTATGCAAATAGATTATACTGTAACTTTTGATCTAACAAGCAAATATATTATACTGTAATATTTGATTTTAGTGCCCGTTTAATGTTGGTACGCTGCTCTAATAGAAATGGGGTAATCATTTCGACATGTAGGTGGGTCGTTCTCAGGCGTGGCAGCATGCAACAAGCTTACTACCTGAGTGGCTAGCGCGTATAATATACGAAGTTTTCGAATTGTGATTTCCCTGAACTCGATATTTCGCATGTTCAAACCGTCAAGAACCCCTACAAGCATCATTACGAAAATTCTCCGTGCGTTTGCGCCAGTTCCCAGTATTTACTTTAATCAAAAGCGTATAGTGAGCAAACCTTATAAATGTAATTTTCATTGTAAACATAATCATATTCGCAGTTAAAGGACAGTTCTAGCAAAAAAACAGTCGCGTATACAAGACTTGTCAACAATATATTCGCTTTGAGGATGCAGGGGACATTGAGTTTAAAAGGAGTGCTCGACTCGGTTAAAGGCGAGTTAACTTAGTTATTAGCCGTGAACGTAATACAACTTTAGGTAAAGGCTAAAGTTTTATTTTTCACTCTGGCCACATACTATAGTATCCTAAAAAGAAGCGCATATATAGGGTGTTCAAGCTCGGTTCGGTCTGACTTGAGGCGAAGGTTTGTTAGAACACGCATTTTACCATGGAGCAGGGGGAGGCAAACATGAATTGCAAAGAAAGAACGGCTTATTCGCTGCTGCTTATCCGAAAGCTGATCAAACTAGTGTGTTTGGAAATTCAGCTTCGGCTGAGAAAAATTCAAGTTCAGCTAGCGGATAAATTAACGAAGAACAACATAAATAGCGTTCCAGCGAGTTCGAACATTTTGACCTACGAATTACGAGGCATGGGTTGACTGCGCTCGCTGCAGTTGCGCTTGTGCAGAAAGAGAGGCCCAGGTTGAGTTCTTAATAATTTGCGCTTCACAGGTGAAGCTTCTTCTATACAAGAGGGCCTACTTAATTCACCCAATGCTCACCATCAGATTGGCTATCGGGGTACCGCATACCTGTATGGTGTTAAGGTTGCTTTTCTGTGATTTTTGCGCTGGCATGGTGAATTACTATCCTATAGTTCTATATGAACTTCCGAAAAGCTAGATCGAAAAACGTACCACACATTGCTTAGTAAAAACTTGCCGGAACTGGTGGTAGATGGTCCAGAAAGTGCGTGCTCAGGGCTGTAGTTCTAGCACGACGGAGCACACCTACGGGTTCGGGATCACCTAGACCTTGGGGGTGGGTTGCCGATGCTAAATCAACCACAATTTTTGTTCACGGCATCGAACAAGGCTACATTTAGACTACACACCCGTCGCTAACGCCCCCTTCGTGAGCATGAGACTTAATGGAGATTCGAAATTGAAGACGGGGGCGGGGTATTTTGGAAGTAATTCAATCTATCAAACCCTCTTAAGGGGAATACGTAGCCGTCATGACATAGAAAGCAGATTTTTTTGATTATACAATATGATGCATAAATAAAGTTACATTTATTCGCGGGATACAAAACCCAGCAATATCTATCAGCATCCACAATTCCAGAGTATGAGATAATGATCACGATAGAAACCATATTATTAATATATTTGAACCACAACCTGGTTTAAAGATAACAGACAATAACGCACGATTTAAATCTTTACACTTTCTTAGGACAGACGTTAACCCAACTTCTGAGTCCACGCTCACGAACTTCAAACAAGAGTTGATGCAAGTCAATTTTGCAAAGCTTGTGGTATAAATAAAATAAAATATGTTCGTTAAGGAAATTTCTGTATGGAGAGACCATAGCCGAAACCCAGGGAGGTACTGGCTCAGATACGAGTACGCACGTAGTAGTGTAAGAACTAAAAGCTCTTTAGAAAGCTGTATTTAAGGACTTGGTCGTTTCACAACGCATATTATGTTACATTTCTGCATGACTAAACAACGGTAGCATAATCTAGCTGAAAAGTAACCTCTACCCCAAGATCTTTAATACTTGGGGCACCCCCACTTATTATTATATTCTTTAATACTAGAGGCACCCCCACTTATTATGCCGATGCCAACCTGCAACGGGTTGGCTCTATGGGAAGAACAGGATGCTCAACAATCGACATTTTTGCAACTTCAGCTCCACCAAATTGTGTGACATATGAAGGGCCGGCTTTCCACGTCTTACTGACGGGGATTAAGAAACATATCCCCGTGGTTCTCAAGCTCTCTATTAAATCGATTAGTGCTAATAAACGACCCACCGGCGTAGGGAAGCGCCTTGATAACAACATGGTTATTTCGCTGCTTTCTCGGATTAACCCGGACAGGCTACAGCACGGCCCCCTTGATGAGGCAATAGCTGAAGTCACCAGCGTCCTTATAAACTCAGTTTCTAAATCACTTCCAAATATGCGGCGCTCTCCACGCTGGTACGACAGTGATTGCTTTACGCTGAGGCAAATTCTACTTAGAGCCCTCCACCAATCGTCATATGACACAGCTGCGGCGGCTATTTACTCAATCACACGACAACATTATCGGAAGCTTCAAGACCTCAAGAGGCGGTCATTTGCTGACCATCAAGAACGCCTCCTCATACTAAAAGCACAACAAGAGCCCCACCTCATTATACGACAGACTCACAACTTTACGAGCTGTCCAATCCCATCTGAAAAACTCTTGGGCCACTTTCAAGCAGTTTTCACCCATGCGGATACGGTACTTCTCGAGATTCCTATTTCGTACGAGCTCGAAACTCCCGAGAGATTTTTCTCTGAGGCTCTTGATGAACCGTTTAGTCTAGAGGAAGTCAATGTTGCCCTCGCTCGTATACGAAATAACAAGGCATTCGGGCCAGATCTTGTAAGGAATGAACACCTTCGGCAGGGACATCTCCTCGTGCCTATATGGCAGTCCCTTTTTAACAGATGCCTCCCTGAGGGCGCTCTGCCAGCCAAGTGGTATGAATGCCTTCTTTAAGTAATTCCAAAAGGAAAAGGAGATCCTTCGGACCCTGCTGCGTGGCGGCCGATATCAAAAAGAAGTTGTGTCTTCAAACTACTCTCAAGCATACTGACAAGACGTCTCACGGATTTTCTGACAGCACTGGGGTTTCTTCCAGATGAGCAGCATGGCTTCAGGACCGGGCGTTCCACTATCTCAGCCTGCGAAGTACTTCTCGAGCAGATCACAATTTCATTAAACCGAAAAAAACTTCCGTTGTTTGCGGTTTTTATTGATTTAAAATCTGCCTTCGACATCGCACCCCGTAACATTGTCTTAAAGAAGTTGGGACAGGCCGGAGTCGGACCGCGAATGCTCACTCTACTCTGCGCACTTCTGAGGGCTAATCAAATTATCCTCGATGACGGTGTGTGCGAGCATAACACGTTTGATCAGACGACTGGGTATCCGCAAGGCGATAATCTCAGCCCATTGCTATTTATAACGTTACTCAGTGATCTGCCACGCATCATGAAAGAGCGGCACTCAACGGTCATGACCCTGCTTTACGCAGATGATCTGGTAATATTCAGCAGAATCCGTACTAACCTGCAGGCTGCTCTTTGCACACTGGATGAATATTTCTCGCAGAATGGCCTCATAGTAAACGTGTCAAAAACCAAGGCTGTTAAGTTTCGGCGTGGCGGGCAACGAGCCCGCGCAGATAAACTGCGATTTTACGGTGAGCAAGTGTAGTTTGTAGAGACCTTTTACTCCAGATCGACACTGGCTCGATCTAACATCATAATTGTTCACTCTTACGAAGAAAGATTTGAAGATAGTTTAAATCTGTATTATATATATATATATATATATATATATATATATATATATATATATATATATATATATATATATATATATGCGAAGCAAGCTTTGTATATATTTGTATTAAAATTAATTTGATCGAAAAATTATTGATGGCCGCCATCCGAATTTTATAACAGCTGTTAGTAACGCACGCGATTAAAGGCTTTTAAGAGGTGAAAAGGCAATAGTCAAAATTACGCATCTAATTCAAAAGGAAACTCCTGTCATGTGTTAATCACTGTAGTGTGGACTGGGTGGCCGCTGGCCAGTCTATAGTAAATCCCATATTAATGAATAAAACGCGCCTGCCATATCTAAAAGAGCTCCAAATGATCTAGAATACATTTTTCAAGTACTGTGCTGGTTTACCATGGGCCAGCAACTGAAATAGACTTACGGCAGCCTCTAGAGATATTATTGTCACAACACACTTACAATCTGGTATATAGAATTTCGTATCTTAAACAAAAATGATATACAAAAACTGAGAGACGCAGCTCCCTTGCGGCTTGACAGACGGTGTCGGGTGCAAACTGCTTAAAACGTCTCTTGACGTGACGCAGAAAAACCGGTTGCGCAGAAACGCTGAGAACTATTCGCAGGTCTGCAGATGGACCTCGAGCGTTTTTAGTTTGTTGACTACAATATTTTTTTCGACCTTGTCGAAAACAAAGGGGTAAATCTTGAATTAGATTTTGCATTTAAAATGTTTTGCATACATTATGTATTTGTTGGGAAATTTTTACCCTATTGCGCGATCTTGTCTGAGCTCAGACAGTAGACGTGAGTAGGATCAAATTTTAAATCAGAAAACATCTGTATTTTCTTTATAAAGTTTCGTATCTAGAACAAATTTAATAATTTTATTCAAATAACAGGGTAGTGAATTGAATGCATTTATGGGTAGACATTTCTACATTGCCCGGTTTCACTGTTTATGCACAGACAAAAGACGCCTGCATGAAGATGCTATTTTGGGCTATTATGAAAGGCCAATATCAAGTTTACATTAATTTCGTGAACGTTTACAGTCGGCCCATACTGGAAGGCAGAGCTTAAAGGAAGCTAGCTCAAATTGCCGTTTTCACGAAACAATTATACATCTTAATTATAGTTCACAACGTTAACGGCGTTGTCTAGGAGGCTAGTGCGCTAAGTACTTGCCTAGAAAGCCACGCCATATATATATATATATATATATATATATATATATATATATATACGCATATATATATATATATATATATATATATATATATATATATATATATATACTTGTTTTACATTAAACGTCTAGGTTTCTGTCGGTAAAGCTTTACTCTAGCACGCGAATCACTTGTAGCCGCAACAATGTTCTTGCTTACTTTTTTATTCTCCGCTCCGACATAGGTCCGAATCCGCTCAAATGCAAGTAAATTCTTTTGATACTCTTATCGCCCAATATGTAATATTTAATTGCCTCCGCAGCGTTTACGATATGTGTGGCCCATAGAGTGCCGGTATTGGCCATTAAAGGGTCTAAGGAGTTAGTTACTAATCATTTATATATATACCAAGTACTGTAATGTAAGTTTGCCTGCACTTTACATATGGGACGTGACTGAGCGTTCAGCAAAACCTTGCCCCGGGTGAGGATTGAACTCACGACCTTCAGATTATGAGACTGACGCGCTGCCTACTGCGCTACCGAGGCTCCTGATTTTCATGTAATGGCCGTGTTTGTAACATAAGTATAGCTCTTGACGGTGACAAGTCTCGATTTCGAACGATTTCTGCGGACACCATTCAAGTAGATAACGACTGGCTTTTAGCAGCCAAACTTTTTCTTAGCACATAACAATGCTTGCAGCCATTCCTGTGGAACATTGTCTTTACGAAAGGCCCCCACTATTCAGCCTATTAATTGCTGCCCGCTTTAAACAAGGCTCTGCCGAGATAGCAATTCTCAATAGCGTCATCAGTCGGCTAATAGAACAGTATCATAGTAGTATAGTGCGATTTAAAATGGAAACCACTGGCTCGGAACTCGAGTTCTAATTGGGTAGTCAAGTGGGTTCTCCCACAGCCAACGGGTCTTAGTTTTCTTCCACTAGTACATCGGTGGTAGTTCCACTAGTACATCGGTGGTGCGACTGGAGTAATGTGCACTCTTCTCGTCGAGGTTTTACGGCTGCCCCATGCTACGTCCGCGGCAGTATTTATATGTGTTCCCTAGTAACAATTTCTCCAAGACGCCTGTTTAGTGAGAATTAGTAGCTGTATATAACTGAGACCCTCTGACCTGCACCCATGCAAACCCCATTCCCTTCCCTCAACCACACCGCTGTATCCAGCTTGATGTAGCTAGGTAGCAGAACCCAGGTTCCGCCTGTCTGTGATGGTCGCGTTGGGCTCCTCCAGAGATCGACGCTTCGGCGTCTTACGGTCTCCTCGAGCTTGTTGTGCGCTACTCAATAGCGGTTTAGGTTTATTTGAAGCACGCGGTTCATCGTTAAACTTTGTCTTTCTCTCACGCCACTGCCCAGACTCCGAAGCCATCCTCCGCTGGGCTAATATAAAACCTCAAAAAGTTTCTTGTCGTTCTGCCACTGTGTCCACCGTACTGTGCGTTGCCAGCATTTTAGTTCTGGGCTGTCTTATCTGCAACTATCTGTGATTCACCTGTTTTTAGAACGCGCGGTTTGCTATATTTTGGTGTGCCTTCGTTTGCTTCTCACATCTCGTTTACATTCCTGTGGTACGCAGGACCTTGATCGCCATCTCTCTTTCCTCACATTCTGCAGTCCTCTGGCTGGCTCGTTGTAGCATCGTATAACAGCGCAAGAGAGTGACTTACTCTTCCGGTCTGTACCTCATACCGATGCTGACGCTCTTGTGGTCTCAGATCACTCAGGCGGTTGCCGCTGATGCTTTGACTAGCGCGTCCCAGATGTCCGCGTTGCCCAGTCTTGGAACAGTCACCTGCACTTAGTTAAATGCCGACAGGCCTAGTGCCGCTTTCACTGCGCTACCAATCTTCGCCTTGTCCATCATTGCGCCTACCTACATATGGCCTCGGCTAATTGTTGTCTCTTTCTTTAAAGACCTTACCACTTTGACCCGGACAATAGCCCTTGTGCGTTGTTCTACACTCCCTTCACTTTTACCGGGCAGAGCTTGAGCCTTCCTTTTTCACCATCTTCTGCCTATCTTCTGTCATCTTATCCAGCCTCTACTTGAGTTCCTCGTACTCTTCGCGCAGAGCTCCATGCTTCTCTCTGAGGTATTACGCGCTTACTAACGACGCTGATGCGGTCAATGGACCTACGGAGTTTTTGCGCAAGTTCCTTAAACTCAATCTTGATGTCCCGAGCTTTGCATAGTGCGACCGGCTAAGTGTTGCTGGTCAAGAGAAAACAGGGACATTTGAGGCCAGCTACAATAGCAAGTTAACGTCAGCCCGGCTAGCTCAGTCGGTAGAGCATGAGACTCTTAATCTCAGGGTCGTGGGTTCGAGCCCCACGTTGGGCGCAGCAGTATTTTACTTAGCTTTTCCACTACTCGTCATAGTATGGTTGCAGAAGGGAAAGGTTGTCCAATGTTCTCATAAATGTCCTTGGCAAAAGCTTCTGTTGTTCTACCAAAATTCCGCTTGAAGCGTGATGACCGTTGCGTGGGTGGTCTCCTTATAAATCATCTGTTGAATAGACCGCTGTAGCAATTTAAATCGATCAGGCACCTTGGTTTCCCATCGTGCAGCTACATACTATGTATGCACCACGGTGATCACAAGCGTTACACATCACTCTGCTATGTCAATCTTTAGGGTCACTTAACGAGCAGACGAGAGATCTCAGAGCTCCGCACACACACACAGCCGTCCGCCTTGGCCCCAAAACGAGACTGAGAATACCCGGGGTGACAAAAGCGCACTAGAAGATCAGACATAACTGTAGCGCTTGTGATGAACGATCAAACGCTTTTTCGAGTAGTTTTAAGAGTTGCCAGGTTAAGAGCCAGGTTAATCATCGGCGTCGTATCGCCGTACTTGACTTGCCTAGCTGGCGAAGTTGTATTCTTGGCCCAATGTGCGGTGCTTTGGCAGAGTTGGTTACAGCGCCTGTCTAGTAACCAGGATTAGACTCTGGGGCAGTGTTCAGGGCTTCGAGTACACCAAGGAGCGCATAAACTAGACTTCAACAACGCAATGGGTAGAGTGCGCATACTGAGGGCAAAGTAGAGCTTGAACCATCAGAAATCATTAATTGGGTTTCATGTATTACTCGCCTACTGTTGTCAATTAACGTCAATAATTGAGCATAGGCACCGTAGTCAAAGATGGACACAGGGCCGAGGTTCTGCTGAGCTACTTCAAAAGTGTCTACATACAGCCTCAAAACGTCTCCTTCACGAGAATCAAGCAAACGGCACACACACTCAATGACATTGAATTCCATCCTTTCATTGTGCTCGAAAAACTTTGAAATCTGCAACGCAAAAGCACATCTACGCCTGATAGGCTACCACCTATTATATTCAAAGAACTGGCCGAGTTTCTAGCCGAGCCGCTGGCAATGCCGACGACCTATAGATATACATTGAAGTTAAATACGACAAAGACAAGGCCGAGTTAAACAAGGCAATTGATGCCGTGCTACTATGGGCCCACTTAAATAGAATGGAAATATCCACTTCTAAATGCGCCGTGCTGAAAACAGTCAAGGACGACACTATATTTTATGAAAGGCCATAGTATACCCGAAATGCCAATATACAAAGACCTAGGTATTACATTTGATTGCCAAATGAAGTATGCTTCTTATATTGCTGAAGTTGTAAAATCTGCGTCTCGGCTATGCAATCTTATTCTTAGAGCGTTTATCGGGCATGACCCAGCCATGTACATAAAACTGTATAATACGCTTGTTGTACTAAAGTGGACATATTGTTCACACGTGTGAGCGCCTTTTTATAGAAAGGTTCTACATCTGCTCCAGCAAGTGCAGGCTAAATTTGTCAAACGAGTCGCATGGCACTGCAATGTAAGACGCGAGAGTCTCGTACTCCCAACCGTGAGCGAGTACCAAATGCAAGTTGACGTGAGACTTTTTAAACAACCAATCCGAAGTAATACATTTAGTACCTTTTTCAAATTACGATTAAATAATCTACGTAGTGGTGTGTCAATTACTTCACCGAAAGTTGCTAATGTCGAAGTTGTGAATAACGCGTTTGCATGGAGAGTTTCGCGACGTGCCTATGAGTGTAAAGACTACTATGTGATTTTAACATTCCTTTTTCAATAAAGGAGACTTTCTATTGTATTGTATAGGTATTTCAAGGAATTAAATAAAGGGGCTAAGAGTATAGTTTTGGCAATTGCGTGCTAGATTTTTCTTTTTCTGCTGAAACCTCTTAGCCGGCTAGATTTTGCTGCCTTTGTCCCACTTTTTCTCTTTCACCTACGGGCACCCCCCTCTTGTTTAAATCGAGGATTACCGTTAAAACGAGCTCTCCTGAAAGCTTCATTGACCACCTTTAGGGACATGATAGCCTCGAAGAGAGCACGGACTCCCTCCACGATCCTGCCGCTGTTAGCATGCGTGTTTAACTTCATTAATCGGTTTTCCCTCACGGTAGTCGCACGCGCGTCTCTGGCCTCTTAGAGTCTGACACCATAGAACTGTATGTTTGACATCGTCCGCCTCATCGATCTGCATAACGCGCAGATATCGGCGCTCGCCTTGTTAATTTTTACCATGTACGTTTAGCCTTACCTGGCCGTGCCCGGTGGTCAGCACCTGTGTCGTACCATATGACAGCTCACCGTGGTTGCAGTCGTATCACGCCTTAAGGTTAGGGATGAGACCTCTGGCCCAGCTCCCCGCGAGTGGCCTTCCGAGAGTCTCCGGATTGCACCGGTACCCATTTCTCATACCATCGATGGTCCTTGATCTAGCCGTTGTAAGGTCTAATCCCCGTCCTTCAATCTTTCGGCACGCTCAGCTGCCAGCAGATCCCATAGCAGCGTCTCTGACAAGACCAGAAGGGCCGCCGTAGACACTGTACGGTTCGTCCGGCAGACATGGATGGCTACCAGACGCTGTGACAATTGAAGCGTTCTCCTGATCTTTGTCACCTCCGCACCATGTCTGCTCATACGTGAGCCGTATGGTGCTACTGAGTCCGCCGCACTGTCTAGTAGGCGCCGATTGCCTTCTGGGCAGCCGCCGACCCTTGGCATTATCCGCGCGAGGCAAGCTGCGACACTGTGAGCTTTGCCAGCCACATGCTTGAAATGCGCCGATTCATTGAGACCCTTGTCGAGCACTACTGCTGTTAGGTACAGCTCTTCCGTCTTGAAAAATGGTCGTCCATCCATGCTGCCATTTAGCTTCAAATGCATGCCAACGTATCAGTAGAACGTAAAACGCACGTATATATATATATATATATATATATATATATATACCCGCTGTTCTATGAAACAAAGGCAACGACATCAACCCGTGGAAAAGCTGCAGCTATAAGAAGCGACGTTTAGTCACCAGATTTGCCGTTCATAGCTTCCGTCTGAAGATCTGTGTGCGTAAGAAGGTTTATAAGATCTCACCGGAGTGCATATAAACTTTGTATGTATATGTGTATATAGCAGTTATATTAATTAAGAACTTAGTATATATATATTATATATATAAATTAAGAACTTTATATATATATATATATATAATATATATAAATTAAGAACTTAATATATATATATATATATATATATATATATATATATATATATATATATATATATATATATATATAAAAGCTAAACACATATATTTAGGGCGAGAAACACGGACATTTGAGGTCAGTGACAATAACGGGTTAACGTCAGCCCGGCTAGCTCAGTCGGTAGAGCATGAGACTCTTAATCTCAGGGTCGTGGGTTCGAGCCCCACGTTGGGCGCAGCTACGTTTCACTCGGCTTCTCCACTACACGGTATCCTATAGCTGCAGAAGCGAAAAGTTGTCCAATGTTCGCATAAAGGTCCTTAGAAAGAACTCGTGTTGCTCTACTCTAATTCCGCGCGAAGCGTATTGACCATTTCGTTGTACCTCTCTTGGTAGCTTCGTTGTACCTCACCCGTTGACAAGACCGCTGTTGCATTTCGAATCGCTGTGACTCACTGGTTTTCCGTCGCACAGCTATACACATGCACAAGGCTTTAAGCATTTCTATGCTATGTCACTTTCTGGGTTCACGCCTCTGCACTTACGGACCGACCAAGCGAGAGATATCAGAGCTCTGCACACACACACACAAACAATTATCCGCCTCGGCCCCACAACGAGACTAAGAATACGTGAGGTACTGTGAGGGTATTGAGATCTCAGACAGAACTGTAACGCCTCTGATGAACGAATAATCGTGTTTTCTGACAGCTTTCAGAGCTACAATTCAGAGCACCAGGTTAATCGTCCGTCGTATCGCCGCACTTAACCTAAAAAAAAAATTGACTCACAAACACAACGGGTAGGTTATGCGTATACTATAAGCAAAAGAGAGCTCGAGCCAATAGAAGTGCTGAGTTGGGCTTCATGTATTAGTCGCTCACTGCTGCTGTTTAGCGTCGAGTGTCTGTCATAGGTATGCCTAGAGATGAAGTGATGACACAGATAATGTAATGTTGGCAATTGCACGCCAGATATCCTCTAAGAGTCAAGAAAGAAACCAAACGAGAAAGAAGAAATAGAGGGACGAACACAAAAGTCATATTTGTGGACAAGCCTGACGGTCTCCGGAACAGCCTGCAAGAAGCCGCATGTTAGCCATAGCGTTAAAGGGCAAATAGTCAACCGCAATTAGAGTAGATGAAGATAAATCTGTTGGTGAGAGTACTCGGCTTTAAATGCAAGCTCACGTATCAGCATATTTTAGAACACACGTTCATGCTATATATATATGTATACAGGTTCATTCATGTTGTTATGTACTTCTTTCGAGGTTTGTTAGAACTCGGCAAGAAAATAATTTTTCCCTATGAAGGGAGGACGCGGAAACGTTTTGTTTAGGAGTAAGGATCAAATTTACAAAAGTCATTATTCTGCCTTTTTGGTTTGGTAGAACTCAGCAAGAGAATAATTTTTTTTAGTGGAAGGAGGGAGCGGAACCGCCTTGGCAATTTTTTACGGTTATGAACGTAAAAACTTGCACGTAAAACATAACAACTATGACTGTCGAAAACGCTTAGGTACTTGACAACTACGTAACGCAGCACCATCACCTTGGTACGAAAATGATGGGCATTATATTTGCTATTGCGTCAGAGTGGCCTTTTGGACGTACATTTTTGGTCACTTAATAACTACTTACTAACTTAAACACTTAATAAACACTTAATAACTACTAATAACTACTTTTATTAACTTCACTCTCTCTCTCTCGTAAACAAGACGTTTTCGCGTCCTCCCTCCATAGGGAAAAATTATTTTCTTGCCGAGTTCTATCAAACCTCGAAAGAAGTACATAACAACATGCATGACCCTGTATATACAGACCCTAAAAAAATATAGAACCACCCATTTTTGCCACATTTCACGCATTTATTATAACCAATCGTGTAAAGATCACAGTGATACATGAGTACCAGCGGAGACTTCTATCGACATTTGGGGTCTCGAATTACTCTGAATTACGAGATTTCCACATTTGGCACACCACGAAATATAATATGATGCCACTAGCAAGATACATGTCTTAACGAGTGAATTAAGCAAATTAACGACGTTTGGGCTCATTTGACGGCACCCGGCAACTATACTTAATACTCAGTGAACATCCTGTTAAGTCGAATAACCTCAAAAATGCGGTTTGGTATAGTGTTGAACAAATTTTGGGTTAACGCCCTGCAGGAGCTCGTCTCAAGCCTCGAAAATTGTTTTTCGTATAAAAGAACCACCCACCCCAGCACGTCGAAATGAATCGACTAGTAAGTGGCGGGAAGCTTTGTCGAAGGCCTTGACACAATCGATAAAGACGGCGTACAAGTGACCCCCGGGCACAGCCAACACCCGCTCAACTTCTCTATTGCCTCTATTCACGCAGAGGTGAAAGACCTTCGGCGACTGTCATTGAGTGCCGCAATGCGTCTTTTTGAGCTTAAGATTGTACCAATGTTGAGCTACAGCCTTGAAAGGGGGTGAGGCGCACTTTTTCGCCCGGTGGACGGTCGCTGAAGTGTTCAAATTGTATATATTGATGAGTGTATTGTAATTATGTACCATCTTGAAATGCAAAGTGCGAAATAAACAATATATATTGTATTGCTCTAAAAAGAGAATTGTTTTTCGTCGGTGCAAACTTATCGTGCGAGCCATTCTCGATGATATTAAGATCAGGTGAGACTGCAGGCCAGCGTAGGAATCGGGGCGTTATCGTGTTGAAAAACGAAGTCTGGCTCTCCCATCAGCTCAAAATGCGCCGATTGCTCTTTTAGTAAATTCCTATAGTGCGTCGAATAAACACGACCGTCTAACAACACAATCGACGACTTTGTATGATACCCGACAGCGACCCAGATCAGCACTGAACCGCCACCTGAGTGACATTTTGACAAAATTCGTTCTTCCTTGCGGATATTCGTGCAACTAATAGTTAAATCGATCCGGTTCATCAAAGTTACTTTTTTCACCCGAAAAGAGCACTTTGTGTCACTCAGTGGTCCATGACATCGTATCGTGGGCACTCGGTGGTCCATGACCTCGTATCGTGGGCAAAGTCAAGACGAGCTTTCATCGGTCAGCGGTCAATCGTTGTTTTTCTTGTGTTTTCTTTCTCGTGAGCCACTGTGTCTTCCTGAAGAAGTTTTCCGCATTTCGCACGTTCGTTTGCACGTCGGCTGCCGCCGCCGCCGCAATTGCCCCCGCCGAGGGCACGGAGTTTTACGCACGCTTTCTTTAGAATTGCCGCTTGCTTCGTTCCGAAATGGCATTTGGACGCCTGGAACACTTTTGTTACGGCATAATTTGTACCTAAATTAACAAAGAGATTCACTGCTTGAGGACAACGCCCCAATCGACGAGAAATTCCGCGATTAGAGAGGTTTATGTCCTTATAAGCCTTAATATGGGTCTTTTAGTCACTCATAAGACGCCAGCCTAAGCCTTGTTTCATTTGAACTAAGAAAAAAACGTCTCGTAGGAGGTCTGCCTATGTTTTTGTTGAGCCGTGAAATGAGCCCAAACGCCGTTAATCCGCTTAAATCACTCGTTAAAACATGTAAATTGCTAGTGGAATTATAATTTTTTTTGCGGTGTAGCTGTACCAAATCTCGTGGTTCAAAGTAATCAGAGAGCCCAGATATCGATGAAAGTCTTTCGCCGCTACTCTGTGAGCATGTATCACTATGATCTTTACACGATTTGTTATAATAAATGCGTAAAATGTGGCAAAAATGGGTGGCCCTATATTTTTTCAAGGATTGTATATGTATATACAGGGTCATTCATAACAATATGTACTTATTTTAAGGTTTGGTAGAACTCGGCAAGAAAATACTTATTCTGGTTTGTTTAGGAACAATATTTAAATTTATAAAAGTAGTTATTCTGCTTTTTTCTCTTACATGGTTGTGCGAAATCTACATTTGCGGGAGAACCAGTCAACGCGTGAAGAAACCGATTATACCGGCTGTTCGGTGGAAAATGCTGCACAATGGAAGTCACTTCACAAGCTTGCACAGCAAAAAGCGAATAGCCAGATTAAGGAAAGTCATTACAAGTCGATATGTTGTTATGTCTTACGTTAACGCTTTTACGTGCAAAATCGTAAATTGTTTGCATTACGACCAAAAAGGTACGTCCAAGATACCACGCTCAGGTCAATAGCAAATTTAATACCCAGCATTTTCTATATATATATATATATATATATATATAAAAGAAGAAACAGGAACATTTGAGGCCAGTGACAATAACGGGTTAACGTCAGCCCGGCTAGCTCAGTCGGTAGAGCATGAGACTCTTAATCTCAGGGTCGTGGGTTCGAGCCCCACGTTGGGCGCAGCTATCTTTTATTCAGCTTTCCCACTTCACGCTGTGTTATGAAAGTAAAGGCTATGATCTCCGTAAATGTCCTCATAAAGGTCCTTGGAAAAAAATCCTGCAGCTCTACTCGTTAAGTAATGCCCGATTATGGGCGAAAGCCTACGTCATGGCGCGTCATATTAAAATGCGGAGTATTACTTTGCGCATTGCGTTACTATATATATAATCTAGTTTATTATTATAAACTACACTATAGTTTTTAAGATGTTACTAGAGTTATAAACTAGACTATAGTTTATAAAATGTTACTATAGTCTTGTATATTATTATAAACTAGACTATCAATCAATCAAACTTTTATTTCACCATAAATTGGTAGATTAGGAACAATACAACGATTTAGGACAGTACATATTTCACTCGCGAGGTAACAGACTCCCCTTCAATTTCAGTGCATTCGAGTATGTGGTAGCGCCCGATGTCACATTCTCCACAAAAACTACACACACACTCTTCAATACTGAAACAGTTAGGCTTCATACATATGTAATTGTGGTATCCATGCTGAACTAGACTATAGTAACGTAATGCGGAAAGCGCGGATATTGAGAGCAAGGCAGAGCTTAAAGCATCAGAAGTACGTAATTAAGTTTCATATATTCGTCGCTGACTGTTGTAATTTAGCGTTAACTGTTAGTAGTTAAAGGGGAAAATAAATGAGCTGAAATTGTAGTGAGTAGAAATTGTGTGCCAGAGAGATCAAGCCAGAAAGCAAAATAGGGGCAACGAATTCAACAGCCGGGTTGTGTGGCAAGCCTGACACTTTTTGAACAAAGGCCCGCAAAAAACCGCGAACTAACGATGACGCGAGCATCCATTTTCTCAAAGGGCCAATAATCGATCCACTACGAGTGCCTGTAAAGAATTCACGCAACGAACAAATATTTTGCTAAGATTCTATCAAATACCATCTTGAACAGTACTGAGTCGTATATTGTATGTTATACTTGAGAAAACATCTTTTATATCTAGAATCTTCAATTACTTACAACATACCCGTATGCACAACTGCGACAAATGCGTTTGTATTGCGCATTGATCGCAGGTATATTGGTATATATTCCTTTTTTTGGTTTTTTTTATGTTTTTTTTTTATGCTGACAATGGCCGATGTCGCATCTGTAGCGGACCTCACAACAATATGTTGGTGCAACTAAAAACATATTCCTACTTGATCCAGCATGCAGCTGAAACGTAACGTGCGTAATTGCTGTTGAAACCACACACCATTATGGGATAAAGCGTTTCTTCCTTGTAGTTTTTTATTTGTATTTATTGGTTTGTTTTTATCGGTGCTTCCTCTTGTTAACGATTTCATTTGATCTTTATGGACCTTCCTCTATGTATGTAGTATGCGTGCTTTAACTTCATTAATCGGTATTCCCTCACGGTGGTCGCACGCGCGTCTCTGGGCTTTCAGAGTCTGACACCATAGAACTGTGTGTTTGACATCGTCCGTCTCATTGATCTGTACAGCGCGCAGAAATCGGCACTCGCCTTGTTAATTTTTACCATGTACGTTTAGCCTTAACTGGCCGTGCCCGGTGGTCAGCACCTGTGTCGTACTATATGACAGCTCACCGTGGTTGCAGTCGTATCACGCCTTTAGATTAGGGATGAGACCTCTGGCCCAGCTACCCGCAAGTGGCCTCCGAGAGTCTCCGGATTGCACCATTACCCATTCCTCATACCATCGATGGTCCTTGATCTAGCCGTTGTAAGGTCTAGATCCATTCTGGAGCCGTATAGCGCTACTGAGTCCGCCGCACTGACTAGTAGGCGCCGATTGCCTTCTGGGCAGCCGCCGACTCTTGGCATTATCCGCGCGAGGCAAGCTGCGACACTGTGAGCTTTGCCAGCCACATGCTTGATATGCGCCGATCCATTGAGACTCTCGTCGAGCACTACTGCTGTTAGGTACAGCTCTTCCGTCTTGAAAAATGGTTGTCCATCCATGCTGCCATTTAGGTTCAAATGCAAGCCAACGTATCGGTAGAACGTAAAACGCACGTATATATGTATGTTTATATGTATATATATATATATATATATATATTGACCCGCTGTTCTATAAAACAAAGGCAACGACGTCAGACCCGTGGAAAGGCTGCAGCTATAAGAGACGACATTTAGTCACCAGATTTGCCGTCCATAGCTTCCGTCTCAAGATCTGTGTGCGTAAGAAGGTTTATAAGATCTTACCGGAGTACATATAAACTTTGTATGTATATGTGTATATAGCAGTTATATTGATTAAGAACTTAGTAGTATATATATATATATATATATATATATATATATATATATATATATATATATATATATATATATATATATATAATATATATATATATATATATATATATTATTATTATTTTGATAATATATATTATATATATTATTATATTAAAAGCTAAATACATATATTTAGGGCGAGAAACACGGACATTTGAGGTCAGTGACAATAACGGGTTAACGTCAGCCCGGCTAGCTCAGTCGGTAGAGCATGAGACTCTTAATCTCAGGGTCGTGGGTTCGAGCCCCACGTTGGGCGTGGCTGTTTTATTCAGCTTCTTCACTATGCAGAGGCGAAAAGTTGTCCAAGGTTCGCATAAAGGTCTTTAGAAAGAACTCGTGCTGCTCTACCTTAATTCCGCTCAAAGTGTATTAATCGTTTCGTTGTACCTCTCTTGGTGGCTTCGTTGTACTTCACCCGTTGAAAAGACCGCTGTTGCATTTCGAATCGCTGTGACTCATCGGTTTTCCATCGCACAGCTACACACATGCACGAAGGTGATTACAAAGCTCTAAGCATTTCTATGCTATGTCACTCTCAGGGTTCACGCCTCTACACTTACGGACCGACCAAGCGAGAGACATCAGAGCTCTGCACACACACACAAACACACAATTATCCGCCTCGGCACCAAGACGAGACTAAGAATACGTGAGGTGCTGGAGTGGTATTGAGATCTCAGACAGAACTGTAACGTCTCTGATGAACGAATATTCGTTTTTCTGAGAGCTTTCAGAGCTACAATTCAGAGCACTAGGTTAATTGTGCGTCGTATCGTCGCATTTAGCTTTCTAAGAAAAGAACGCCTAACTAGTCAGTACGAAGTTGTATAGAATATTCTTGACCCAATGTTCGGGGCTATGGCTAAGTTGGTTAAAGTGCCTGTCTTATAAATAGGATAGGACTGTTGAGCACTAAGGTGCTTCATGCACAACGCAAGGAGCGCATAAGTTAAGACTCTAACAAACACAACGGGTAGGTTGTGCGTATACTGTATGCAAAAGAGAGCTCGAGCCAATAGAAGTGCTGAATTGGGCAAGCCTGACGCTCTTCGAAACAACCTGCAAGAAGCTGCAAGTCAACGACAGCCATAGCGTTAAAGGGCAAATAGTCAACCGCACTTAGAGTAGCTGAAAATAAATCTGTCGGTGAGAGTAGTCGGCTTTAAACGCAAGCCCACTTACCAGAATATTGTAAATTACACGTTTATGCTATATATATATATATATATATATATACATATATATAGTCCCTGAAAAAAATATAGGGCCACCCATTTTTGCCACATTTCACGCATTTATTATAATCAATCGTGTAAAGATCACAATGATTCATGCTCACAGAGTAACAGCGGAGACTTCCATCGACATTTGGGGTCTCGAATTACTTTGAACCACGAGATTTCTACATTTGGCAGATACAGCGCGAAAAAATTATATTGCCACTAGCAGGATACATGTCTTAACGAGTGAATTAAGGGGATTAACGGCGTTTAGGCCCATTTTCGGCACCCAGCAACTATACTTAATACTCAGTGAACTTCACGTTAAGTCCGAAAACCTCAAAAATGCGGGTGGGTATAGTGTTGAACAAATTTTGGATGACGTCCTGCAAGAGCTCGTCCCAAACCTCGAAAATTGTTTTTTGTCGGTGTAAACTTATCGTGTGAGCCAGCTTCACACATTCTACATGATATTAAGATCCGGTGACTGCAGGCCAGCGTAGGACTTTAATGTGACGTTGGTCGAACCAGCTTCCGATCAGCCTGGCGGTGTGAATCGGGGCGTTATCGTGTTGAAAAACGAAGTCTGGTCCTCTCATCAGCTCAAAATGCGCCGATTGCTCTTTTAGTAAAGCCCTATAGCGCGTCTAGTAAACACGACCGTCTAAAAATACAATCGACGACTGTATGATACCCGACAGGGACCCAGATCACCACTGAACCGCCACCTGAGTGACGTTTTGGCAAAATTCGTTCTTCCTTGCGGACATCGTGTAAATAATGGTTATATCGATCTGGTTCATCAAAGTTAAACTTTTTCATCCGAAAAAGCACTCTGTGTCACTCAGTGGTCCACGACATCGTATCGTGGGCGAAGTTAAGACGAACTTTCATCGGTCAGCGGTCAATCGTTGTTTTCCTTGTGTTTTTTTCTTTTAAGCTAATGTGTCTTCCTGAGGAAGTTTTCCACATTTCGCACGTTTCTTTGCACGTCGGCGGCCGCCGCCGCAATTGCCCCCGCCGAGGACACCGAGTTCGACGCTTTCTTCAGAATTGCAGCTTGCTTCGTTCCAAAATGGCATTTGGACGCCCGGAACTCTTTGGTACGGCGTACTTTTTACTTAACTTAACAAACGTATCCACTACTTGGGGACAACGCCCCAATCGACGGTAAATTTCGCGATTAGAGAGGCCGATGTCCTTATAAACCTTAATATAGGCATTTTAGTCACTCATGAGACGCCAGCCTAAGCCTATCGTTTCAACAAAGAAAAAACTTCTAGTAGGAAGTCTGCCTTTGTTTCTGTCAAGTCGTGAGATGAGCCCAAACGCCGTTAATCCGCTTAATTTACTCGTTAAGACATGTATCTTGCTAGTGGCATTTAACTTTTTCGCGGTGCAGCTGTGCCAAGTTTGGAAATATCGTGGTTCAAAGTAATCAGCGACTGTATATAAACAGGATCATTCATAACGATATGTACTTATTTTAAGGTTTGGTAGAACTCGGCAAGAAAATAACGTCTCCCAATGGAAGGAGGGGGCAGAAACGGTTTGCTAAGGAGAATAAATGAAATTTATAAAATTAGTTAATCTGCTTTTCTTCTCTTACATGGTTGTGCAAAATCTACATTTGCGAGAGAACTAGTCAACGCGTCAAAAAACAATTATACCGGCGTGTTCGGCGGAAAATTTCAGACACTTCACTAACTTGCGTAGCAAAAAGCGAATAGCCAGATTAAGGAAAGTCATTAAAAGCTGTTATGTCTCACGTTAACTTTATAGTATATATATATATATATATATATATATATATATATATATATATATATATATATATATATATATATATATATATATATATATATATATATATATATATATATATAACGAGAAACAGGGACATTTGACGCCAGTGACAATAACATGTTACCGTCAGCCCGGCTAGCTCAGTCGGTAGAGCATGAGACTCTTAATCTCAGGGTCGTGGGTTCGAGCCCCACGTTGGGCGCAGCTATCTTTTATTCAGCTTTCCCACTACACGCTGTGTTATGAAAGTAAAGGCTATGATCTACGTAAATGTCCTCATAAAGGTCCTTGGCAAAAAATCCTGCTGCTTTACTCGTTAAGCAATGCCCGATTATGGGCGAAAGCCTACGTCATGGCGCGTCATATTAATGTGCGGAGTATTACTTTGCGCATTGCATTACTATATATATATATAGTCTAGTTTATTAATTAGACTATAGTTTATAAGACGTTACTATAGTCTAGTTTTAAGACTATAGTAACGTAATGCGAAAAACGCGTATACTGAGAGCAAGACACGGCATAAACCATCAGAAGTACGTAATTGAGTTTCATATATTCGTCGCTGACTGTTGTAATTTAGCGTCAACTGTTAGTAGTTGAAAGGGTAAATAAATGAGCTGAAAATGTAGTGCTCGATATGGTGTGCGAGATAATGTTTGGCAATGGAGAGAGGTCGAGCCAGAAAGCAAAATAGGGGCAACGAAGTCTGACACTTTTTGAACAAAAACCTGCAAAAGACCGCGAACTAACGACGACGCGAGCGTCTATTTTCTTAAAGAGCAAATAATCGACCGCAGTACGAGTATTTGTAAAGAATGCACGATAAATGTTTTACTAAGATTCTATCAAATACCATCTTGAACAATACTAAATCGTATACTGTATGTTATACTTGAGAAAAAAAATATTTCATTTCTAAAATCTTCAAACACTTACATACCTGTACGCACGACTGCGACAAATGCGTTTGCATCGCGCATTGGTCGCAGGTATATTGGTATATTTCTATAAAAATATGTAAAATACTTTTTTTTTGTGAAGAATGGCTGATCATGATCAACGCCGCATCTGTAGCGGGTTTTTCGGTGCAAATAGAAACATATTCTAACTTGATCCAGCATGCAGCTGGATGGAAGTAAAACGTGTGCAATTGCTGTTGAAACCACACAGCATTATGGGATACTTTGGTAAAAAATTGCCATACTCCAAAAAACACTTATATAAGTATAAAAACGATAACAACAAAGCTGCGCTTCTTTTCTACGAAATAAGGGATATAAGATGCTACTGATCTACTGATCTTAGCCGGCGAAGATCAAGAGAAAGACAATTTGCCCTCCCTCTAAGCGTATGTCTGTTTTCTTTTATATAAATAAGCGCATGCAGAGACAAAATAAGAATGTAGTAGACGTCTTGCTCTCGCTCTGTAGTTGACATAGGAGAATGTGTGCATGTGTATCGCCTAGATGAAGCTGCACTTTCTACATAACCGGTGTATAAGAAGTTTGCATTAAAGTGCACATGACTCTCTCTAACTTTGCAACCGAAGGAAGTTATGATACACATGTATTTATTTAGTCTTCCAAAGAGTTTCTGTTCACTTTAAAATAGCCATGCACTTGTGCCATCTTTTTTCCCACTCTCTAAAACATTTGTAAATGCGTCCATTGGAATCGACCTGATATGCTCCGGTGATTTTTCAATCTCCTCTGTAGTCTCGAAACGTTGTCTTTTTAATTTATTATAATCGTAGGAATAGAACAAAGTCGCACGAAGCCAGAGCCGGTAAATAGGAAGATTCCTAAAACATAGAAAATACATTTTCACTAATTAATCCGACGTTGGTGCGTTCGTGATGGAGGATTCAAGAATTGTTTGCCCAGATTCCAGGCCTCTTCCGTCGGACGTTCTCATGCTATTTTGTTAAAGTTTCGCGGTAGTATTCCATATTGGTCATAAAACTATATGGCAAACATAAGTGGAAGATAATTTGAGAAAAAAATTGCCAAACGGACTTTGGTGATGGATCTGAATTTCTTCTGAATCTACCCTCTTGGAAGCACCACTAGGAGGATTGGGCTTCGGTCTCGATGTAGTTACCACATACCCATGACTTGCTGTCTCCTGAATTCACTTTCTGAAACAATCCAGTCCTCTTCTACCGCTTGAATATTTAATTCGGACATTTACCGACGGGCGCTCATTTTCTGGAAATTCGGCTCTTTTGGAAGGCTTGCTAGTCTTCTGACGCATAAAATATCGGTCGATACTGTTACATCTGATCTAGAAGATATCTCTCTTATAGTAATTCAGCGATTGTTGAGAACGATATCACGAACTTTTTCAACGTTTTATTCTGTTATTGACGTTAAAGACCTTTCCGAACGGGCGTCATCTGCAGTCTCTTGACGTCTGTGGCAAAATCGACGCTGGTACGTTTACACCATGTTTCGAGAGAGTGCTTGATCCCCATGAGCAGTTCGTATTATCTTTACCACTTTAGAACAAATTAGTTGGTTATAAGCACAGAGCTTGATGCAGATTCGTTGTTCCTCCATTTTAGACTCTTTAAAATCGCCGAACTACGTTTACTACAATACAATTATGTTTATTTCACTCAAATTAAGTTTCAAAACGTTTCTTCATGAAGCTCTATCTTCTTCACGCTTCCGACGAAAGAATTAGTGCAACGATTTTCGGTCCAGCGCTGTCCATTCCACTGTATGACACTTGGTACACCTCTGCAGGCAAAACCGACAGGTGCACAACTCGTACTCGTCGTGAAAGTACGAATCTCGTTTACTCCAGCTCTTTGAACCAAACTTAAACAATAAACGCCACCATCGATTGTACACAAAACTTGGCCTGCGTATAGCTAATAAATGGCGCTTCTAAGGGCGCTAAAATCAATTTCTAAAATTCAATGTGCAATACCTTGCCGAATTGCCCTCGTATATGTATGACATTGGTAAATTTATAAAAATTTACTTGTAAACTAGACGTCAACATTTGTTATTACTTATAGGAACTTGTAGCCATATTCCTGTTAGCCATAAGCGAGTTCCGGGAATAGAGCGCCCTAACCGACAACACAGCAGCCGCATTTTATACTGCGCAGGGCATCCAGAGACAAAACTTTGTCCGTAAAACTTTGCTTGAGCACGCGGATTACTGGTAGGCGCAATGCGGTTCTTGCGTACTTTGTTTGCTGTCCTCTTCGCCATATGTCCGGCCCGTGGAGTGTCATGACTGACCACTAATGGGGCTGAGGAGTTCGTACTATCACAAGCCAGCGTCTTCTGAGTCTGGAAAATTTACTTTAGATATACGGACAGTAGAAATGGGAGTAAGAGTAACCTTTTTGCTGATAGTACTAAGGTACTTTCGTTTGCTTGTCGTGGTATTTATTTTTAAACATACGTGTACAGTAGGTGTTGTACTATATATTTGGGATGCGACTGAGCATTAAGCAAAAGCGTCTGAAGGTCGTGAGTTCGATCCGGGTGAGGATCGAACTCACGACCTTCAGATTATGAGACTGACGCGCTGCCTACTGCGCTACCGAGGCTGGTACTTTTGTGGGAAAGTGGCGGTGCCTGTTCCGCAAGTCTACCCCTTAAGGTTAAGGGTTCGCACAACATTAACACCGCGCCCACCCCAATCGGGTCTACAGGAGAGAGAGACGCACCTTGGACAGGCTTAAAGAACATTTTAGTGATAAACATCTAATTGGTTTCAGCGGCCAGAGTGTTGCTAGAACATAACAGCGCTTGTTCCTGTTCCTGTAATGCACTGTCTTCACGAAATGTCTTTACTATTAAGCGACTATTGAGACGACTTAAGAATGTATTTGAATTTTCCCGCGTAGTGAAGTGGGACTTAGAATTCAATCCATTGACGGCCAGCTCAATATTTGATGTTTAAGTGGAAAATTGACGTAGACGCTCCCGCAGACAATATTGAGCTACGTACAGTTATTTCGAGTTCACGCATCTGCACTTAAAAAGCAAAGAAATAATCTTAGAGCTTCGCACACAGACAATTGTCCGCCTTAGCGTCTAAACGCGACTGAAACCTATATATATACACATAGGTATTTTTTGAGAATACTTAAGATATAAGAATTCCTGAGGTACTGGAAGTGTACTGGGACTTTAGACAGAACTGCAGCGCTTCTGATGAACTATTAATCGCTGTTTGCGCTGTTTTAAATTCAGAGCCAGGTTAATCACGCTTTGCATCGCCGTAATTAACCCACTAAAAACGTCGTCACGACAGAATCACACGGGCTATTGGGTTAGAGGGTTGACAAACCTGATGATTCGCGTACTCGCGCTCTTCTCTCGATGCTCGATGATTTCGGCTGTAATCTGATTATCGATAGGAATGCCCCGACGTTTGAAGGCGTTGTGGGAAGTTCGGTAATTGATATATTTGCATCCAACGTAGACTCGGAGAGAACTTGTTATATTGGAAGAAACAATCCGCTACATGAAGGTGGTAACTTTAAATGGCATGTTCCAGTAGGAGCCGAAATGTTACTCCCTCAAATGGAGACTCCGCCGCGAAGGAACGCTGGGTTAGCTAAAGCACTGGACCTAAAAAAGTTCGGCCCAAAGCTTGCAGCGTTATTTCCAGTACAGCGTGACCCGGACATAGAATCTTACACGGGTGTGCTACCAGAGGTGATCACATCGTCTGTCTGTGCACCGAGCTCGCGTCGACAACGGCCATGGTTTAATACAAGCTGTAGACTAACCTCCGTAGCGCAGTTCCGTGACCGTCTGCTGGCTAAACAATATCTGTGCATGATGCCACTCTGTAACCTGCTCAAGAGTTCATATAGACCGGCTCTCGAGACGGCGCGACGGCAATACCTTGAACGTCGGAAAGAGAAGCTTCTGAAACAGGCAATCAAGGAGCCCCACAGGTGAATTAAACGGGTGAAATGGTCCTCGTATAAACTCCGCTCTTTTATTAGAGCACTTCAGAGAAATGTATGCAAGTGCAAATACCATTCCCATAGGAAGGGACTTAACATGACCAGTAGGCATATAGTAATACGTTTTGCGGTTCATGGGTATTACCACATTCTCTGCAGAACATTAAGTTTTCATGTCCCGTGTGATACCTGTATTTGCAGTAGGTGCAGGAACTTTTGCGCCAGGTACCACGCAGCGTCATGCCCAGAAGTGACTTCGTTAGGGAGTCTCACTCTAATGGAGGGGTCCCAATAACGTACTATTTTATCATGAGGACATCGGAATGGAGATTGTACTCAGATGAGAATAATGTGGATTTTTTTATTTGAATACGGAGCAAGCATGTGTACACAAACAAACGTTTTACAATGTACCTAACAAAGGTGATAATAAACATCATATTGTAATTAACCTACTAATAAAGGAGACCTAGCTGGTTATCGATCACATGCGAGCCCCAATCTCCACCCTCCACCACACTGCTGTGTCCAGCTTCGTACCCAGTCACTACGCCTGTCTGTGATGGCCACGCTGGGCTCCTCCAGAGGTCGACGCCTCGACCTCTTATGGTCTCATCCAACATGTGGTGCGCCACTCAACGGCAATTCAAGTATATTTGAAGCACGCTGATTATCATTGCGCTTACTGTCCAGCCCCGAAGCCATCCTTCGCGAGGGTAATAGAATTTCTGCGCATTATTTGTCGTCTTACCACAGTTTGTTCACTTTGCATTGACGGCATTTCGGCTCTGGCCTGTCTCACGCAGCTGTTTCTGATTTACCTGTTCTTAGAACACGCAGTCTGCGATGTTTTGCTCCCCCTTCGTTCGTTTTATCCGTCTAATTTACTTTCCTATGGTAAGCAGGGCAAACCACGTTGTTCGCCCGATGACCCTCGGTGGCACAAGCATCATGGAATCAGTGCTGACCAGTCTCTGACGAGGTGAATAAATTTCTGCACCAATTCTGCATACCTTGACCGCCGTCTCCTTTTCTGCACATTTTCCAGCCCTCTGGCTCGGTTCGTGATAGCATCGTATAACAGATCGGGAAGATGATCCACTTATTCGGTTGCACCTTCTTCTACCGACTTTGACGCTCTTGTGGTCTCGAACCACTCGGGCAATCACCGCTGCTGATCTGACCAACGCATACCAAATGTCCGTTTTGCCCAGCCTTGGCCTAGTACTTGACTTGGTTAAATGCCGGCAGGCCTAGTGTCCCAAAAAAAGACCCAGTGTCACTCTCAGCGCGGTGCCAATCTCCGTCTCGTCAATCCAGGCGTCTACCTCGCACCAGGCCGCGGCCATCCGTTGTCCCTTCTCTCTGCAGTCTGCCTGCATTCCTGTAGATTCCTTGATAGCAGCCTGTGCTACCTTCTTCCTAGCATCGTTTGTGTTCTCATTCAGACGTAGTATAAGATAGCGATTTTTGCTCTTGAGGACTACTCGTAATATGACCTTTGGACCTCTTTCCTAGTTTACCTGGATTATGCCCGTATAAGCGTCTCCGCGGAAATCTTACCTTAGATATTGGCTAATTCCAGGCCCGCACTAACATCATAAAGCTTTTAACACAGGCTTACGAGAACATGACTGCACCTAACTGCCTCATATAAGCTGTCCACATATAGCGTGTTGTCTGCGATACTATACTATGTCGAATATATACTGTGTTATCTATATGCATGTTATATTATAGGGTTTGCAACCTATTTATGTTACATTACACATTGTGCAGCCTATATATGTATGTATATATATATATATATATATATATATATATATATGCATTATACACTGTACGTACTAATAATCCATAAGTACTAGCAAAATTATAGATCACTGGAATAACAAGTACAACGATGTATAAAACATGGATGTTCTGTAAGAAACGTGTGTTTGAACGTAATAAACTGAACTGAACTGAAACTGTGCATCTTATATATGTTGCATTACACACTGTACATACCCTAATCTACTGTGCTCACCCCCTTCGGTTCGTTAAGTAGCCGTTTGAATTTGAATTCCGTTACAAGCGTACCGATTATTGCGTGGTTCCTTTGTGCCTCACCCATTGAACAGATTGGTATTGCGCTTTAAATCGATCCATCTCAAATCATAAATCGATCCAGCTCCTCGACTTTATATCGCTACAGCTACAAGCAACGCACCAAGGTGATCGCTAAGCTCTACACTTCAAATGAGAGACGTGTAGCATCAAAGCAAATGAGAGATTTCAGAGTTCCGCACGCACACAACCGTCCCCTTTGGCGCCAAAACGATATTAGCAAATATCAGCCCGGCTAGCTCAGTCGGTAGAGCATGAGACTCTTAATCTCAGGGTCGTGGGTTCGAGCCCCACGTTGGGCGCAGCTATATTTTATTCAGCTTTCCCACTACACGATATGTTATGACTCAGAAGGTAAAGATTCAATGATTTAAGCGCATGCGTTACCTGCTTAACTCACTATATACATTCACGGACACAAAGATGCTGCATAACCTAAAACAAGTGGCTGGTACGTTGTTGCGAAGGGGTTTACTGGCCCAATGTGTGACGCTGTAGCTGGGTTGGTTAAAGCGCTTACCCAGTGAATAAGTGTCTCGTGTAAGGGCCACTTCTACGAGACTATAGTAACGCAAGGGGGAAGCGCGTATACTAAGAGCAGGGCTGAGCTTAAATTATCAGAGGTACTTAATTGGATTTCCTAAATTAATCCCTAGCTGTTTTCATTTAGCGTCAAGCGGTTAGCAAAATGAATGTGCGGATAAGATAGGGTTTTGCGAGCCAGGCAATTTATTAGCAGTTGAGAGATCAAGCCAGAAAGCAGAATTGGATAAACAAAATCTACGCTAAATTTGGTAGACAAGCCTAACGCACAACGATCTGCAAAAAAACGCACGCCAATGGCAGCCATAAGGTTAAGGGGTAAATAATTAACGACGCTACCAAGTAAAAAAAACGTGCGTCAAGCAAAAATCGTATCCTGAGATTCTATCAGATACCACCTTAAGCAGTGGTAAGTCGTGTACATTGCTTGTACTCGTAAATGTTCAAGGACGCTAATGGGGCTGGAGAGCCCATTTATTATTTCAAAATAATACAATTATTTTCGCCGGCGCCGGCGGTTTACACTATAACTGCAGTGGGGTTACATAGATTTAATTTCAAAAGTCCTCAAATACTTTACTATCTAGACGTTTGTGAAGTTTTAGGCACAATACTTTTCAGTTCGTTTCAATCAGATTGAACCAGATCAAAAGCCAGGGCGTTTCTATTTAACAATAATTGCCTGAAAGACATTAGGGGTGGTTAGCGTTCCGCAGAACGTTACCAACCAAAGTCTTTAGAAGATTCCAGTTTACGTAATCATATTGGAATCCTCACAGTGGTAAACGGACTCGTTGCTTAAAACCTAACACACGCAATGCACAAAAGCTAAAATATTTAATGTATGCCCAATAAGTCACAATTATGATTACTTCAATATTTGAACGGTTTACGTTTCTAGAACAATATAATCTAAGTGTTTTTAGCTCCAAGATGTTCCGCTCGTGTGCACGATTACGAAAAACGCGCTTCTAATCGCGCATTAATCGCAAGGGTCCTTGAAAAAATCATTAAAGACTTAAGTTTCAAGAGAAGTACTGGTAGTGACCGACGCCGCACTGTGGTGGGCTTTGCTGTAGTGCAGGTGGGCCCACCTATACTTCTACTTGATTAGATGGGTTTGAGAACCGGTTTGACAATTAAAATATAATATACAATTTTATTGTTGACATGCGAGAATCTGTGCATGTGTAGCCTAGATAAAGTGCACCTTGTGCATAACCGGTGTATGAGCAGTTCGCACTGCAGGGCACATGACTTCCCCTAACAGTGCCCTCGAAGAGCACGGTTTATATATATATATATATATATATATATATATATAGATAAAGTTATTTATAACACTTAAAGTTAACGAGTGACCGCATTCCGGTTAGCCATAAGTGAGCTTCAGACGCGGAGCACCCTAACTGGCTAGGGTCACTAATGCAACAGCCGCGTTTCCACGTTGGACGACTAGAAGTGATTTCTATCGAAAAAGCCTCGCCCCAGCGCGCGGAATACTGGTAACCGCAATGGAAACCTGGCTTACTTTCCTTATTGTTCTCTCTGCCATAGGTCCGGCCCGTTAGTTCCCGTGACTAACCATTAAATAGGCTAAGGGGTTAGTCACAGTCGTATTACATAACAGCGTCTTTTCATTCTTGAAAATACTTTTTCAGATTTACATGAAGTAGATATCGGAGTAAAAGTAATATTTTTGTTATCGTTTTAAGGTCTTTTTGTGTGTTGTTCGTGTTACTTATCCTCACGTATAGAAATACAGTAGGTGATGTAATAGAAGCCTGATTACCCTTTACATTTGGGACACGACTGAACTTATTAAGCAAAAGTGTGTTGCCCCGGGTGAGGATCGAACTCACGACCTTCAGATTATGAGACTGACGCGCTGCCTACTGCGCTACCGAGGCCAGTAATATTCTCTAACAGGCTGTGCCTGTTGCGTAAGTCTCCCTCTTGACGGTGACAAATCAGGTTTAAGTGTCCGACTAAGTTAACAGGCGTCCATCCCAATCGGGTCTACAGAAAGGGGGAAAAGCGTCTCAGGCCTCTCATAACACCTCTCAAGTCTTCACTTTAATTTTGAATTTCGGTTTAAGCTGACGCGCATAATCTTAGTCCGGCTTTAGCGAACACTTTATTTGTAAACATTGGTTTGGTCTAACCAACTAAAGTTTTGCTAAATATAATAACGCTTGCAGCCGTTTCTCTATAACACTGCCATTCGGGAAGCGTAGGTCTATTATGACATTATCTCGCTTTCTATTCACCCAGTTACGAAGTATATAAAATATATATATATATATATATATATATATATATATATATATGAGTTGTGCGCCTAGGTATCTCACGCGGTAGAGTATGAGGCTCGTAATCTTAAGGTCGTTAGTTCAAGCCCCATGTTGGGCTCAACGTTGTGTTAATCAGCCCCCTTCCTCTCTAAACGGTCCGGTATAGCTGCGGACAGGAAAGGCTGTACGTGAATTTTTGCGTAAAGGTCTGTTGTCGTCATGTCTGCTGATCTGCCTCGTTGAGCAAACGTAGTCTAATATGGGCGAACGCCCAAAAACCTCTAAACAGACCGAGTTGCCTAAGACCTTAACAATATACTAATGTAACATTATCATGACTTTCTCACTTGGGTCTAACTTAAAGTTACGTAGCTAATGAATTCAAAATCAGACTGCAGAAACAGTGAATGAACGTATGTGAACGAAAGTTTGCAGACGATGTCGAACAAATGTCGAAACGGCTATTTTAACAGGTAAACCAATTAAAGATTACCTAAACATTACCACACTATATGCATTTGTTGCCTCGCTACGACTACCTGTTTTTTGGTTCATATGGAATTCTTTCTCTGTTTTGTTCTGCGCCAGAAAATATTGGGCCCGTACCAACTGGCTACCTGCACGCCGTTACTTTGCACTCGACTTTACCATTAGAGTTTACTTAGGTCTCATAGCTATGACTTGGGCGCTTCACTACGCAAACCTGAGTCAAGTACTACTACTTTTGCGCTACAAAAATGTTTAAAGTCAATGACGCTTATCTACAGCAGTACCTACGATAAAAGACATCTTGCATCTGTGCAAACTCAAACAAATGGCTTGTGTAGAAGCGGCGTTGTTTGCTGCAAATAGCTACACTTAACAAGCTCCACATTTTTCTTGCTGCACTTTACAACTCTTGAAACGTTTACCTGATACCACAAGATGTATGCTACAATTATGCAAACAATGCAAACTGCGCCAAGAATCGTATGCTATATAGAATTAATTTTATTTGTTTATCACTGGGAGTTCTAGGCCTTTCCAGAAAAAAACAATTTTGTTTGGGTGCCTGCACATCGTATGTTACTGAACAGGTCTGTTTTACATCTCCATTGCATACTCGTGTTCTTTGCCATATTCTGTTGCATTGTTCGAAGTCTCTCAGGCGGCATGTCTCTCACGGCACAAGAAGTAGCAGCAGAAGAAATTCTGCTAATTGAGCTATGATGGTCGTGGCATCACTTAATAAACGCAGGATCGGTACTTGGTGGCGGAGTTGTCCTGTTTGAGGTGTGTGGTTTCTACGAGTGTCGTGCCGCCATCTATCTGCGTCGTTCATCCAGCCCCTTGTGGCAGTGTAATCCGTCTACCCCGGTCGTTTCGGATACACTGCAGGGGACCTGTACCTGGAGCGGGGTACACTGAGCAGGAAGCTATTGGTAAAGCTGCCCAAATAGAGGCCGTCGTCCATCTCGTGCGCTTCGCTAAGGAAGCGGTTGTGGTGGCTTTGTAGCATTTGCAGGACGTTACCCTGCTCATCGAGCTCGATGACCGCGCCAGCGTCCGGGTAGGTGTCGACAATAATGCCCCCTGTGCTCATCTGTGGGAATAGCAGCACACGATGGTAGCAGCAGCTTATTGACGGTCTAAACGAAACGGTCTAAACTGTCTGAATGGGTATGTATTGCATACAAAAATAAATGTGTCACAATATACTGAAGAACTTATCATTTTGGATACATATTTAGTATGTTTTTACTTAATCAAAAAAGTATATGCTACCAACGTAAATTAATAATTTAGTATTATATTTAAATATGTAGAAGCCTAAAAATGCTTATAAAAATGGCACACAGCCCTAGAGATAATACGTATATTATTGTATAGTTGCTAAAGCGTCTTACCTTATTGCACATACGTAACTCATGAGTGTAACTAACGAAGGGAATAGACCGAGACTTCTAAGCAGTCTCGCCCTCGAAGCGAAATGTCCCTGGCTCGTACGAATGGCAACTATGGCTCTAGAAGTCGCAGGTTCGATTTAGGTACGACATGCACCCTTTCGATGCGACCAAAGATTTGCAGACGTCAGTTTAAATTAATAAAATATTGTCGAAAAAGTGTGCCCGCGTAAAATGAATGCTGGCTATGTGATATCAACTTAGCAAATGTTCCGTTATTATAGCAAGTATATATGGTTAAGACCATTATCCAATGTTTTCTGCGATGAAAACGCGCTGTAATTTCGGTCGGGCGTACCTTAACGCCTAGGGCGGTGATATTTTCGTTAGCCGTGAACTTGCCGACCATCTCAAGGAGCTCCCCCACGGAAAGCAATGCATCTCCAAGCTTTTTCGCCGCAAGTGGCCGAGCCTGCGAGCCAAAATAAAAGCCCGCTCTTCTCCAGTTATTTAAATATCAAACCAGTTTTTTTTCCATCGTTTAGACGTGGCGATACCTCAATTGTAAAGAGACAGTTAGCACTTCTTAGTCAAAAGTGAACTACAGAGAATGCCGTTACAGTTTTCAGTTTTCAATGTACTCTCTGTTTAAAATTATATACATATATATATATATATATATATATATATATATATATATATATATATACAAACTAAAGCCAACACTAATATGATATAGCTTGGTTAGACTCTGTTTCTATAAAAAGGTGTTCTACCATTCTAAATGCGTAATCCAAAGCAGCAGATAAACTTTATTTTTTGTGGTTTCACATGGATATGTGTATTTATATATATATATATATAATTGCATTAAGATAAACGTACGTTTGTCTGGGCCCTACCTGAAGCTCATCGCCCAGGGTGCGACGTCCATTGAGTCGAGCAGTACCTAATGCCACCCAGTAGCCTCCCGATCGGGTTCGGCCGAATGTTTATCAGGATTGCTCAAGCAAAGGCCCCTTTGTGAACGGAACGCCACTCCACTAATAGAGAGTGATATAGAAGAAAGAAAAAGAAGATAAAAAAGAAGCGAGCAAAAAAATTCCGATTAAAAGACTATCAATAGTTTAACTTTGCCGCGATTTGCGGCTCGGTGCTGACCGATTAGGCGACGAATAATCATGTGATTTGATTGTTTCCAAGGTGAGTAATAAGACAAATCAAGCTGCAGGGCTTTGCACTTTAATAATATATATATAATATATATATATATTATATATATATATATATATAATATATATATATATATATATATATAGATTTATATATATATATATATATATTTATATAATATATTATATATATATAATATATCTATATATATAGATATATATAAATGTGAGTCGCCATGTGTATATATATCTATATACATCCTGTATAACAAATCCTGTATATTGAGTAAGTGGCCATGCATACGATGCCACAGAAGCAAATATGATGCAAAGCGCTCGTTAGCCACGGTTTGCGAGCGTTGGAGTGTATAATTATGTATTGGGAGCTTATATATGAATATTTTTGCAAAAACGAAGGTATTTTAAACAACAAATTCAAAAATGGATTTAGACGAACATCTAAGAAAGCGTAAGTACTTACTGTGGTTATTACGATGAAACGAGAGCGTTTCACAGAGTATATTACACTTGTCAGCCCCTTACGTTGGAACGACTAGGTACCCACAAGCATATATTGCAATGGAATAAGGCACGCTTGAGCTCAGAACGTCAGTCTCATTTAAGGACTTGTCATAAATTCAGTAAGCTATGTCGTGTTTTAGTGAAATGTCTCAAGGCGCATACCAATAATCTCTTAGATACGCGTTTTTTGCTGTACGCATATCTAAGATTCTTGTTCTTATACGCCAAATGTGTTAACTCGGGTGACTTAAAACGAAGTTAAAAAAGTTTATTACGTTTTCTCCTGTACTTTTCGTACCGTTCTTGGCATGGGCTCACGGCGTACTTGACTTCGATTATAACATCAATGATGTAATCGTCCTGGTCCTATGGTGTACGTTATGTCTGATTTTGACAACGTGTTTTACTTGACGGACGCTAAGTGGCATTAAAGAGATCTCGTTATATTGACCCCAAATAACTAGCATCACCTGGATCTCTTGTCAGTAGCTAATGGCCAAATTACCTAATGAAGTAACATTGAACCGATGATAGCTGTTTTTGAAATCAAAATAAGCAGTTGTAATGTTAAGCCAATATTACATTTTGATGTTCATAAAGCTTTGTTTTCACGGAGACAATGCCGAACACTATTTAGCTTAGTTTCGCCGCCATTGCCCACTTGTCTGAATGTGTAAGGGCACAAACCACGCAGAACTAGGAAAATACATGTTATTCTTTAATAATCCCATTGACGCCAAATTACGTGACTTTAGATTGCCTCATAAGCGAATATTATGACGAACCACCTACACAACACAAGCCCGTATAACGCTCTTCTTACTTTTAGCAACATTCAGCCATGACAAGCATTGCGGAAATTCAGAAAAAATGGCTGGAAAACCAAAAGCGGCATTTGAGAACCGGACGGGGAATAGGTTGAGGAGAAAATAACAGCAAACTCTAAATGCAAACAGCCTACCTGGCAGGGCTTCGCCGACAGGAAACTGCAGAATACGCCTTCTACCGAAATCTGCTACGAGCAGCGATTTTCCATCCTGCGAGAGCTGAACTCCATTGGCAAACTGTATGCCTTTTGCAAAGACCACTGCCTCACCCGAATTCAGATTATAGCGAATAATTCTGAAAAAAATACCAATAAACGTTTCTTTCCCTTCGATTGCATAGCGCGTTGCATCTTTAATCTAACCCCCCCCCCTCGCTTTACTGTTGCCTTAGTGTAAACTCTGTTTAGATGGTTGTATGCTATAATGTGTCAACAATCTTACGTAAATTCGTTTCCGTGTAAATTAGGTCTCTATCATACTAGTTTTTTGTAGTAATATTCAACTTTGGTCACAAAAAATATGTACTTAATATCGGAATCAAAATATGCAAGCGAAGAGAATTATGTGCAAGGGACCAATGTAGGACAAATGTACCTTCCAGAGGAGTCGTTTTCGATGATCGACCATAGCCAGTATGAGAATGGCCATTTTGTGCTTGCATCACTGAAGTACACCAGACCACGATCCCAGTCAACGTCAAGGTCATCGGGAAAAGTAATCTTCTCGCCTTCTACCTCAGTGCCGACCCGTAGCAGTACCTCGGTATCTCCTGCAGGCAAGATTCGTCATTTGCTTTAGACTACATTTATTCAATGAGTAACACTCAATGCGTTTAAGCGTTAATATAATAATGTGTTATATTCCAATACTATTGTTTGTAGCGAAATCATTCAGTACAAGTCATATAAAGTCCTTGACCTAAACACAACTGAAACTTGTGCGAACATGTGCTGCTTATTTCTCAGTCTCAACAATATTCCTCTTCCAGGACAACGGCCCACCAACGTCTAGAGAACGCAGGAAGAACCTTGTAACCTTGACTCGCAAGACGGTCCAAACGAACTAATATGACTCTGAAATTATGTGGTAGTCCTTGAAGACAGCGGAAACTGGTGCGAACCTATTCTATAAGTTAGTGCGGAGCAAACTCTGCTAGGATCAGGCGACCTTGCTAAATTTGTATTTGTCTGCCAAGATCATTGCAAAAGCTCACGAAGAAGGGTTTTTTTTTCGTGCACGTGCCTTCCCCATGAAGCAGTGGCTTTATACAGCAACACAACGCGTGCATAGATTTGCCTTGTTACTGAGGCAGAGGGCAGGGAGACGGTTGCGGACCTACTGCCTCAGCAGACCCCTACACTGAATTTCAAATTCTTACGAGAGACCACCCAGCCGTGTTTCAGTGTGGGTCGTCGGAAGAGTTCACTGGGTTCTGGAAGATAGCTTGCCTAGTCTTGGTTAGGAAGCCTGGAAAGCTGAAGAAGGATTTGTCCTCCTATCTCGATTCACTTGGTCATCCGATATGTAGAATGAAGGCCAGAGAAAAACAATTCACCTTAATGCCTAATACGACTAAATCTTAAAAACGTCAAAATAAAATTTTTAGATGTATTCGCCTCTTGCTTATAAGTCGTAAACATTAGACTACGGCGGCAAGAACTGAGTGGCTCCAAGAAGGGCAACGCAGGATTTGACACTGTGAAACGTTACTAGCGATAATGTTCGACATTTCTTTTCAATCGGTAACGACGTTTACTGTTTGAGTTTGGTTCAAAGAAGTGAAGAAAACGAGGTTCGGTGATTATTAAAGAGCCGAAAAAAAGAAGCAATTTAGGAATCTGTATCAGGTTTTATGCTAAGAATCAAATCCTACGTGTTTACGTGGTGAACATTCTACGGACCGCTGATGCAGATTCAAAAACAGTGTCTCCAAGCACTATCCATGTGTAGTACCGTCGATTTCGCGACAGACGTCAAGACACTGAAGATGGCTCCCGTTCGGGAATGCCATTGACGCCAATAAGAGGGAAAATGTATAAAAGTTTGTGATATCGTACTCAAAAATCGCTGAATCACTATCAAGGAGATAGCTGAGAAATTCGAGATACCTTATGGATCAATTGTAACAGTGTTGACGATATTTAATGCGTGAGAAGAGAGGTAGCGAACTTTGTTCCAATGAATTTTCAGCAAATGAACGGCCGTTTAGACGACACTAGAAGACCCTGGATTGCTTCAGAGAGTGAGATACGAGTCACGGGTATATGATTACAACATCGAGACCAAAACCCTATCACCGTCGCATTTGTTACCAAGCAGAAAGTCGATGGGGAAAACTTAGACAGAGTAGATCCAACACCGAGGCTATTTTGACTGTGTGTTCGACTGTAAGGGAATCACCTTCAAGGAATGTTATGTATGTATTAATATACATAGTAATCTATACAATATGTACATAAAGCGTGCCGGAGTTGATTGCTAACCTGTGTGGGTATTGACTCGCAGAATACCCATTTTACCGTCGGCGCAGAGCAGTGTGTCACCGTTAACTCGAACGCCCAGGGGGCGACTGCACCCTGAAGGCGATGAGCAATTTGCATTTCCGTCGTAGAGCTTCTGGTATTTTTCTGACCACAGGTCGACCTAAGTTCGCCCGTTAGGACATAGGATATCATTATTGCGGTTATGGTCAGTTTCCATACATCATTCTCGCTAGGTCTCTAGTCTGTCATGCGTATAGTTCGCACAACTGGTAAAGCCGGTATATACAAAACCGCTTGCTTAGCCATCTAGTTATTACCACTTTGGCATTTGGGGTTGTTTAACGATCTTTCTCGACTGTTAAGTTAGTATAGCGAGGCCATAGGGTGGACCGCAGTTAAATCATTTTGATAGAAGCTAACAAATAAATGCCTAGGTTAAACAAATTATAGTCTGTTAAGAGCATACAGGAAGATTTATTACCCTTCTTACTATGATCTGTTATTAAGCTTTATTCCTGTGAATCACGTAGGACTTGACTGTCGAACGAGTGTCGATTGGACGGAGGAGAGGCAATGGCCGGCGGAGACACCGCAGGAAATTGCGGTGGCTAGAATCGACCACAGCGCAACACATGCTTATTTTGGATAAACGTTTTTCTTAAAACTCGCCAATATAGACTTTCTTTAGCGCACTAGCAAAGTTTTTGGATGAGGACATTTAGTTAGTAGATGGTGAGCATGATATATTTGAGATTAATAAAAATATATCCACGCAAGGGGACCAGTTAGGCTCTACCCTACTTCTCGCTAGCCTTGTTGGCAACGTCCGACAGGAGTGCCAAAAATCGTGCTGATGATGTGATTGCAGATTTATAGTTACTAGGTTAGACTATACACGCGTATGTATAAACACCCACGAACGACATGGTACAATATGTTACATGTGGCACATTGTTAGCTGGGTGCCATCAAGCGCATTACTTCTAGGTAGAGGCGTTTCTTCTCTCCAGGGGACTTCCGGAAGACCAAAGCCACGAGATTCAGGCGTGAGGGACGATTGACTACCAGTGACGTTATACGCTGATCCGTTGGAGTCCATTGGCAAACCACTGGAGTTATTTCGGTAACTGCCTTTGGCTAACTATACGAGAATGGTGTTCACAGCACGCGCAAACAGAACACACAGACGGGTTTGCCTCTTTTCACGGGGATGTTGGTAATGTTGAAGAAGACTGTTTGTTTTTACAGCAGAGAGGCTCCTCTTGCCTAAGATTGTCCCGGAGGTTGATGTATGGATGGATGAAGTGATATTATGAGAGAGGCATTTAGCTAATAGGTCAGTCGAAATCGTAATGCATTTGTCTAACACGTAGTATTAAAGCAGACAGAACACCGTGCGTATGTAAGCTTCTGGGACAAAATAGCACGCATTTGTCCTGCGCTTTCTGTCATCGCGGTGCATATCTGCCGCTTTCACTGCCGAGGGCCCCAGATTATGGATTTATTGTTCGCTTGACATGTGTTTTTAAATAAACATGTCACTCTTTTACATAAGAGACGCTTAGAGTGGCAGCATACGTGAGGATGCTGATATCTCTAGAAATGCTTGTGGTCGCTGCATGGTCGCTGACTCTCAGCGGTATCATATATCACTTATCATATCATCTTAATCGTATGTTCTCATGGCTCAGAAAAAAAACGATCAACAACAGGGATCGAACCGGCGACACTCTAGCATATAAGAACCATAACTAGCGCACTAGCCCCTAAGCCACGCCGCCCCTTATGTGTTTACTGGTACGGTCACCTGTCTTATAGCAGATCTGTGTCTTCGTTCGTCTATATTCGCTCCCTATGCCGATAAATTAAGAATATGCATCATGTTCACATGGCACATGCTTTCTGTACATTGTTCAGAAAATCGTATGTGTGTATGTACTAAAGTCTAATCGAGAGCGGCATGCTGGAAGGGAAATCGGCAAAAATCGGCATCACATACCTTAAAGATTCCATTACCAGTCGCTGCGTAGACAAAGTCTCCTTGGAAAGCAAACGACTCTGGTCCGTTCAGGAACTCAAAAACACGCTTATTTCCATAGTCTAGCTTAGCGTTCGTTGCCAATATGCCAGTAGCTTCAGGAATTGGGTCGCTGCAAGAAGTCGCGAGACGTACTATTAGTTATGATTTGAAGCGACGACAGCATTTTCCCTCTAGATAGAGTGCACACGCAACGAAAAGCAACATATCACAAATCAGCCATTTGCGTCAGCTGAGATGTCGAACACAAAATGATCTGTTTTTGCTGTTTCTACTATTATCCGTCTGGAATTAGTAGCGCGTAACGTAATAAGCAGCAAATACAGCGGCGACACACTGCGAATTTCGTGGGCAGTGTTTCTAAAAATGAAATAATACACGTATTTTATTATTTAGATTGATTTTTAATTTGTTACATTTTGTTTTTCATCATAAATTATCAATGATAACATTTCGCTTTCATGACCGCTCTCGCCGTGTCACTATCCGTGACCGTGGTGGCTCGTTTCACATGCATATTCGTTCGGTCATCTATCTACATGTATTTGTATGTTGACATGCACATATATATATATATATATCTCTCTCTCTCTCTATATATATATATATATATATATCTTTCTTTAAATATATATATATATATATATATATATATATATATCTTTCTTTAAATATATATATATATATATATATATATATATATAATGTTATTGCTATACGTACGTGAAGGCGTCGTTGATGGACAACTGGTAGACATTGGTGCTGCGATCTGCCGTTATGTTCGAGGCGAATCGAAGTAACGAGATTAAGATCGCAGTTTCTTTTGTAAACGGCACGCAGTAGCTGCTCGAAGGAGACATACGTTTCTTATTAGTATAAGCAAACACATCAATAGCCGGAACTGACGTTTGTTAATAGATTTAATGCCCGGGCATACCCAGTGACCCCCTTCCCGCTGTCCAGACCTTTTCTGAGCACAGCAAAGAAAAGGGCCCAAAAGGCATTCGTTTTGTTAACGACACTTAAGAGCCCGCAGATGCTTTCACTTAAGACTGCTTTGTAAATTGTATTTAGATTAATATCTAAATAATATAATACATAGAGAATAACATTTTATATTATATATATATATATATATATATATATATATATATATATATTTGTGATATAACCGCAAAGTCGCCTACTAAAAGGGAGACTGTAATGATTAACCTACATTACTAGACCGCTTGTAAGAAATGTATCTATATATTTTTCTAAGTGATGTCGCTGTACGGAGCTGCACTGGATGAATGGCTTAAAGAAAGAAATGGCTTGAAAAAGTTTTGTGCAAAAATGTGATCATTTTCAAATCACGCATCTGCAGGTAGTACTTAAACTCTGCATGCAAATTTAGCAGCATTTATCAAAAGTAATGGAAGCCGTAGTCAGCTTAGTTGGTGCATATACGTATATGCTAAGCTATGATATATGAAGGCCACAATCAAACTTGAAACCGCCATAGGCTCTACAGGGACTTGTATAAAGCGAAGTACATTAAATAAAGTAAAATGGATACAACATACAATTGGACATAATCGAATGCCAGGAAATCGTATCCGGTTATGCACATCCGGTTATAGTGCACATCCGGTAAGTCAACCATGCTGCACCCGGGATAACGTACAGACAACACTAAATTGCAGCATTGAATAATAGCGTTGCAAAAGAGAGCCCCACATCAGAACTCGCCGTCGCAAATCGTATGCAAACTATACTTTGCAGTCAGCGGTCCAATACATGGGTATAAAGGTGGAGAACCACGTGAGAGTTCATAGCTTGCTAATCAAACAACGTTTTTATTGATAACAGCGTACGATGAACAGGACTTTACCAATTCGTACGACTAATGCCCGTGTAAATAGTAGACAATCGTGCCAATTGTGCCGGCTTGGTGTCTAGTGTAGTTCGCGTTACAAACCCAATAGTAAGGAAATATGTGATCGTACCTTGTTGCTTACCGCGTACCGCTGCCTTTGCGTTCTCTGCCAGAAGAGACGCCAATGACGACGTGGTCTTGGCTGGCTGGCTCGCTCAACAACAATAGCAGCAACCAAATGACCGCCGGAGACCGACTAGCCCGTGTAGGTAGGTTAATAAATCGTGCCCCCGGTGCCCTTGCCACAGTGGCTTCCGGAGCTAGCAAAAGCCAATTATGATAAGTTGCTCTCTCTTGCACTCGCTTCGCATGTCCTCGATCCGCGTGCTCTCTCATCAGAAAGATGCGTGCGCAATTTAAACACATACACACTTTATATATATATATATATATATATATATATATATATATATATATATATTCAGATTCAAAACGTGGTTTATTTGCGAAACTGCATTACAAATGCTTAAGTTTTCGAAAAAAAAAATTAATTTCATAAAATAGAGTGATTTACACAGTCACATGGTTATATATACAGGTGTGTACACAGTAAACCGGTGATCAGTTCATCAGTGTGATTCAACATTGTAGCAAAGAAATACGCTCGTCACAACAGTATTGCCGACCCTTTGTATGGTGGCTCCTATAACTCATGAATCAATTTCCATCTCCACAACTCTTCACTTCACAACGCCTGCTAATACCCTCACCGATCTGTTATACCAGAGCCGGTAGCAAGATACTTTTTTAATTCCCGCACAAATATACTCACAGAGGAGAGAGATCGTATGCGTCCTGGTAGAGCGCTCCAAACATGCGGCAGCCGACACAATAGGGAATGAGACCTAAGTTTCTTTTTGGTCCGCGGTATCACAAATACTGTCGCTCTACGCAGTTGCCTTCTTCGCCTAGGTACCAAGGGAAATACTATATCCTCCGGTAGTAAACCACGAGAGGTTTTGTAGGCAAGCGTGGCCACTCTAAGAAAATATATTTTTGAGACTGGCAAAAGGTCATAAGCAGCAAACAGATCACTAACTGACTCGTAGCGCCGTCTAGAGAAGATGGCGCGAAGTGCATCATTTTGAATCACTTGGGCCCTTCGAAGAATGCCTCTGTACCCACCACCCCACAAGAGAACACCATAACATAAAATAGATAGAAACAGGGCCTTGTAGACCGTTAAAAGTCCCTCAACGGGAACCCCCACCTGCCTTAATCTTCGCAAAGTTGCAATAACTGCATAACACTTTGGTATCAGTTGATCTATATGAGAATGCCAGGATAAATGTTCATGCAATACCAAACCGAGACGCCTCACCGCCTGGGAACGATGTACCGTATTAGCACCCAGTTGAAAACTATCGGGCAATTGAAGCAGCCTTCTAGCGGGTCGAAATACTAAGATATTGGTTTTGCTTGTATTTACAACCAATCCGTACTCATTGAAAACTTTAACAACTTTTTCAACTAACTCAAGGGAAGTGCTAATACCACTAGAAACGCTGCCCGGGTCGAGCCGAAACAAGATTGTCGTGTCATCAGCAAAAGCTATCGCCTTTCCCAGGTTATCGTGCTTGATTTTCAAGAGTATGAAGTTCAGTAATATAAGAAACATAAAGGGACCAAGTACCGAGCCCTGTGGAGTACCCAAGTCAACGAGCTGCCAAATAGATTGAACAGACCCAACCTTTACAGATCGAGATCTATCCTCAAGATAGGATCTAAACCAGCTAACTGTAGAGACCGTGCAGCCCAAGTGGGTCAACATCTGGGTAAACCATCCATGGTCAAGGCAATTGAAGGCAGACGCCACGTCCAGGAACACGCCCAAACAAGGCTGGTCCATTTCGACCGAGTCAACCACATGCTGCCACAGATGTGCAAGGGCTAAGTCTGTCGATCGGTTTTTACGAAAGCCAAATTGGTCTGATGAAAGGAAGTTAATGTCCTTTAAATAACGAGTTAGGCTCAGTAACACTAATTTTCAAAGATATTTGAAATATAGTCAACAACTGAGATAGGACGGTAGCTGGACGCAAGACACCTATCCCCTTTACCCTTGTATAATGGGATTACGTTGGTAGATCGCAGACATCTAGGAAAGTAGCCGCGTTGAAAAGATAGATTAATTATTCTTGCCAAAGGAGCTGCAATAACGGAAGGCCTGTACCCGAGGCAACGAAAATGATTTGGCCTCCTTTGGCCATAATTCGTCAAGGCCGTGCCCATCAGTACACGGATTTAACAAGTTTATAGTTTTATATCCAACCGTAGCGAAATGTAGGTTTAGTTCGTCGGCGATCGACTTTGGTTCACTAATCGTCTGACCCGTGCTGGAAGTTAAGACTGATGGAAGCTCTGCCTTAAAAAGCTCTCTACCGCAGGCTTTGTTAATATATTTCCACAAACGCCGCGAGTCCGATTTAATGTCATTAAACCGACTTTTATAAAAAGCCTCTCTGGCTAGGCAAATAGCGCGTAAATACCGTTTTCGAGCGCATGAGTACGCTTTTTTTGTCTCAGGCGTCAAGTGCTTACGATGCCTTCGATAAAGCTTGTTCACTGTGTGCCTCAACCGACAAAGCCCCGGGGAAAAAGAGAATGTGTGGCTGTCTCGAGAAGAACCAGGACCGTCCAGACTAATATTAGGAAATGCTTTGTCATAAATCTTGCTCACGGTAGCCCGAAACGCTTCGAAAGCTGAATCTACATCTAAAGCTTCATAAACGTTGATCCAGGAGGCCCGCCGTACCAAGTCAAAAAATACATCAATACTGCTCTGATCAGCCGCCTATGCAAGATGGGTATGTCCCTCCCAGGTACAACCGAAACGGGTTGACCGTCGTTGACAGAGATAATGATCGGATAGTGATCTGAAAATAATGGGGTCTCTAACACAGCTGCCTCAATAGAACTAAAAACAGAACAATTAGCTATAGCGATATGATCTATACAGGTTGCTGAGCTGGGTGTGTTCTATTGTGTGAACAAACCCCCTCGCCATAAAAAATATAGATATTTCATAGGAGGAGGGTTAGCTAAAATATTGATATTCGAGTCCCCCATTAGCATGCAAGGCAGGTTGCTACTTCGCGGCAATAAAGCTTCAAGGGTATCTAGCAGCACGTCACTGTGACTAACACGACATGAGTAAAAAGCTATTATAAACCCCTCAAACCCTCGATCGTTTTTTACATGAATACGAACCGCTTGGACATGACCATCGGGACTACAAAGAGATCTAAAGGAGAGTATTGCAGAAGTGTTTTTTACAAAAGTTCCGACTCCACCTCCAGGACGATCATTTCTGCAGGCAGTGATAAAGTTATAGCCACTAATTCCGTGAGTGGGACAGTCCAAGTCTTTTAGCCAAGTTTCACTTATGGTAACGACATCAAAACCATAGCCATCCCGAATCATAAGGTTAGCAATTGATTCAAGCTGCCCCTGCTTTAGCAGACCACCAGTACCGGCATTAATATGGATAGCTGCGAATGAATTAACACCTAAGCGAATGTCATCCCAGAGCACACACTTTCTGATATTCCCCAGAGACTGCGGAGCAATGTAATTAAAATTCATGAGTTATATAAAACAAATGAGTTAACTACTTTAGCTTTAAAAGAGCATTTAGCATCGGTGTTAAGAGATCTACGAGCTCTTGAAGGCATTGTGCCGCTCTTGGACTAAACACTTTTATGATATCTTTGAGAGGCGCAATCACCGTTGTCAATAACTTATCGCTACCTACAGCTTTCTTTATAGGGGACTTCTTGGGTTTTTTCGTCGAGCGCGAACGATCTGTAGCTTCAGGCTCGGGAACCGGTTTGGCAGTGTTCTTCGGAATAGCTGTTGCACCGGGTAAGTTCACCCGTACCTCGGATCCCGAAGCCGAGTCGACCACTACTGATCTCACCACGGCCGCATATGATCGGCGAGAAGTTTGAGCCAAGTTGGAATTATATATATATATATATATATATATATATATATATATATATATATATATATATATATATATATATATATATATATATATATATAACATTATTTATCCTCCTGCCCTGATCATTATGTAAGCAATTCAGCTAAAATAGCAATTGCAGCAAATTTACACGTGTGTTCTTGCCGCACAATTTCATTCGCATCTTCGTGCCTCTAGCTGATTATATGTGTGCACCATTTAGGTAGATGGAACGCATCACTGGATACACAGCTTAAAAATTAAATTATTACGAGCCATTCTGCTGCAGAAGAACCTGTGAAACGTTGCTACTGCAAGTTTGGCAGTACTCTTCGAGATGACATCACATGAGATAATCAAATTGAAACAAATGATTGTTTGCATGTGTCTATATTGATCTAAAGTAAACATATATATATATATATATATATATATATATATATATATATATATATATATATATATATATATATATATATATATATATAGCAGACACGGGCAATAGCTTTTTCTGCAAAATGCCCTTGAAATGTGTAATTATGGAAATTTTAAGCTCAATGGGGAATTACTGAATGCAAATAAATTTGCCCTCCGGAGGTCCCATAGAAACAAAATAATGTATGTAATTACTTAGTTAAATGAATCTATGTAATTTACTCGTTATTTGCTATGCAATTCACAAGAAATAGCGTGTCTTCAAAATTGTTTCTGGTGGAAGGCGTATGTTTATATATACACTATATATATGTTTTCAATAATATCTGTAATAGAAGGTATATATATATATATATATATATATATATATATATATATATATATATATATTAAGAAAGGTGAAAAACAGAAAAAAGATAGATAATGAGATTAGATAATGTGTGTGTCCACAGATACAGTAGTGTTCACTTATAATATCGTATAATTAAAATGTCGAGATTAAGTATCATGGGCATATTTAGGGCACTTTAGGAGAGCGCTTAACTTATAACCTGAAATAAAACGCTAAGAAACGGAATTAACATTTTAACTTTTTACCGAGTCTCGGCCCCAATTTCGATTAGCATGGTCGTGATGTTCGCAGAAAATTATAATATTATTCTTATGGTAAGGTAAGCTGTGTGTCTATTCTGACTTCCGCGCTCTCGAAAATCGCCATATTGTCGGCTCGACGTTATCAAATTCGATCATCATAAAGTCTGCTGGGACGGGTGTTTTGTACAGATATTTTGAGCTTTATTTTCTAGATCGTTAGGATCCAGTCGTTCCCCTGATTGTTGTCATTGGGGTCCAGTTATCCAATCAACTTGTGATTTTTCAGTAGGATCTTGTGTGCATATGAAACCACGTGTTCTAACAGTTGGGGTTCCATGCCGCACTTCACGCCCTGGGTATGTTTTCCCGGGTCCACTCCAGTGTCAGTGGTAGCCAGCATTCGACCCGTGCCGGATCCAATAGTGAACTTTCCCGATAGCTCTCATAGATACGTGCGTTTTTTCCTGCCCGGTCTTCTGCAGTTTCGAAGCGCATCAGTGGTGCAGGCAGACATTAAGAGAGCTACTGACTTCGGCCAGCAGAGTGGGCGTACTCCGGGTGCAAACTCGTCAAGGCAGCAGAAATGACGCTCCTAGGGTCCATTGGAGGAATGACGTTGGAGCAAACCAGGATATGCTCCGGGACTTAGGCAAAAGCCTAAGGAACAGCCTCAAATAACTCCTCAATCTGAATCTGGCTAGCACCAACTGGGCCCAAGCTACTCTCCACCTTAGCTTCGGAGGTTTGTGAATTCGCTTTACAATCGGCCTGGTTAGCTGCCACGTTGCGTCGTTACTTGTCTCAGGGGGTAGAATCTGTAGAACCACAGCCCACCTGTGGCTCTGCGAACTTTCCAGGACGCTAAAGAGCTTGCTGATACGAGATTTGAGGACCTCGAAGGCCTACTCCCTGAGACAAACAAGCACCTACAGAGACCCTACGACGACCTCATCGTCTCCAGTCAGTACCAGCGTATACTTTCTGACGCACTAACCACGGCAGACAGAGGCCGACTGCGTGCGGTCGCCCAGAAAGCACCCAGCAACTGACTCCAAGCCACCCCTCAAATCTTCGTGGCACTTTACTTGGCCACGAAAGCTTTTGTCTGTGTATCGGTTTGAAATTGGGGGCAAGACTAGCTGAGGAACGCCGGTGTCCGTTCGGAACACAGGTGGACATCTGGGGGACTTGCAGGCTGCGGCAGAAGCAAAGAACGTCAGAGCCGTCACAGCGAGGTAAATGAGATAAGAACTCGGGCCTTCAGGTCAGCTATAATACCGTGCATCCGAGAGCCAACCGACCTTCTGAGAAGCGACGGATATAGACCGGACGGTCTCACCCTTGCCCCCTTTGAAAGAGGAAAGCGCTTGTTTGGGTTGCGAAGATCAGCGACACCCTCGCCCCCTCGAACCTGGAGGTTATTGCGCTCACCGCTAGCTCCCCGACTTCAAGGCATTGTTGCTTTTCCAGAAGATTAGCAAACGATTCAATTTGGCGACAGGAGAGAAAATATCTCTTGCCTATCTACTTCGGCTATCACTGGCAGTTCAGCGCGGCAGTAATATTAGCTTCGATGAGACGCTGCCTCGAGAATGAGCTTGACTGGTAGCACTCCCCATAAGCCTTCGTGTAGTTAGCTAATCACGTATCCCATTAACCCTAAAATTGAATAAAAACCTTAGTGATACAACATGTTGTCCTTATAAAGTGGACCTGATCTAATTTATCAAACTGTAAAAGCCCAGAATTTTCCAGAATCGCTTTCTAACTAGCTAGTAACTATACTGACTTTGTCATATTCTCGAGTGGCGCATAAGATCAAGTGCACCAAATAATTTCGCTAAGTGCTCACTATTGCTACCACTGCAGATGCTATCTTTCCCACGCTCATTTGACTTAAACCCGCTTTACATTTCTCCAAGGATTTTGTTTTATTCATCCATTACTCCTCCCTGATACAAACCGCGATTGCGACTTTAACAAATATTCTCTAATATTTTGTAGTATTTAAGAGACATCTAAGTCCGCCTTTAACGTAAGATCAGTATCAATTATCTGGAAAAAAAATTCTGCACTTGCATATTACTTGCGCTATCTTTCTAACGATACTTATCATCATTATCTTCAGTATTCTCATATAGTTGCCTAATAAGCATCTTGATTGGGTGTTGAATTTGTGTACATCGTCTATTTATTCAATTTCCCGGAGTGCTTTGTCTAGTTCCGTGCCACAGACTTTAAGGCCTATCGCGAGCGTCGATACATGTTTTGTACTGCATATATGTTAAATGAATGTGTGTGTTATATTTAAATTATTAACTGGCCAAATCATCACAAGACTTTCAGAGAGTGGAGGACAAATTACTGGCAAAGCAGTTTAGCTTTTAGTTTCTAGTTTAGCCACCCCCATATGTCCCCTAGGCGGCCTACGGCGCAGGCTTGTAGATATTTGACAAACTACATACAGCAACGAAAAAAACGTCTGATATACCCGGAAATTATATATTTTAGTATACTCCCTTTCTTGTTTATATATAAATTATATACTACCTTCATTTTTTTATTTGCTCACCGTACAGTTGGTACAAGTTGCACAGTAGAAAATACTATTGTCTGCTCAAAACATCTCGTACTGCGTTGAATATGCTTGATATGCCGAGTTTATGGCATTGCAAAGCACCTGCTAATGCATTGTGTCCCTCAATATTTACAGACAAAATAATTCACTTCGGAACAACTTATTTCTAGGCATAGATACTGATGGTGTTTGCGCCAAGGTAATCTACGCACCAAAGTTCAGTTACTTTGCAATACTTTTACCATATTGTATTGTTGAGCTGGGCTATTTATAAATTTGATTATTTCAAACGTAACACTCCGTTCCTCTTGGTGTATCTTGTATTATTCTGCCGCAAAACTAATTCACTGCGTGCACGTAATTGCCTTTTTAGCTTGTTTAATCTTGGCACAATAGCTAAAGTAAAGCGGACACACAAGATAAATATTGAATGGCGGTCAAGCAGAGTACGTAACGTGTTATTGCGATATATATATATATATATATGAGTTTTATTTACCATTCCTTATGGAATATCTTTTGAATCAGATGCGTTCGCTGTGTAGTATGTCATACAGCGTGCTGCTGGCTTCGTATATAGTTGTATATTATTGCTATGGTATATTTATATGTATTTTAACAAATATCCTCGTCTGTCGTGCATTCATAATGCTAATTGGATTATCACGATGGTTATATTACTACCTAATTACACAATAGTTTGCTTTAGCGGGGCGTCTTCCCATAGTTCCTTACAATCTGTGCCATTTCCCTAGCCTGCGTTAGGTTTCATTTATCTCTTGCCATAATGGTTTATCACCGAAACCTAATGCCTCAGCTAGGGACACTGTTCTCACTCCTCCTAGCTCGTCGCACTTCAGCACGATATGTTCGTTAGATTCTTCTTCTATATCACACGCTCTATTTCCTCTCAATTTCCGAGTATCTGGCCGCCAGCAGTTGAGCATACCGGCCCTACAGTCAGCGAACAGCCCGGACGCTTGCGAGTTCGAATAAATGATATCTTTTCGGCCGTATTCCTTTTTTGTTGCCTGTACAATTGCAAGGATGTCTTTCTCTCCATATCCTCCCTCCACCTTTCTTCGGCTGTTTTGTCAATTTTCTTCTTCACATCTTTGGTTATCTGTTTATTTGTTATCACCTCGTGTTCTTCAAAATCCATCGTATTGCAAATAAATTTGCGTTCAAGGAACTTTAGATGCCTATCCCATTTGCTTGTATTTTTTTCGCTTAGTTTTGCTGTGAGCAGTTCGGCCGCCCAGTTTTGTTCTTCCTCACTTGCGGCTATGTTTTTTAGACGGTTTACATACGATATCTTAGCTTGTGCTTCCCTTGCCCAGAAGCTGGAGACTCCGAATTCCCCTTCGATAAATTGTGCTGCACATGTATACCTACATTGCATTGCATGTCGGCCAACTGCACGTAGTATTGTGTCCGATCTATTTACCATGCTTGCGTCTAAACTCACAATAGCGTTAACGTACGTCATTGTTGGCACAAACATGCTTTTCCAAAGCGCTTTAGTCACCATGAATCTATTGCAACTCCACAAAGCCTTCTTTCTTACAATCTTTTGTCCATTTTTAGCTCGTTCTCTTCTTATTGCATGCTCAGCGTGAAAGATATCTGGACTGTTTTCTATTATAACTCCCAAGTATTTGTATGCGTTTTGATATTCTATTTCTTTTCCCTGAATCTGTAGCGGCATCTCCCTGATATCTCCGGGAAATATTACATTTGCACATTTCTTTTTGTTGAACTCCTGTCCAATATTTTGCGCCGTTTCACCTTCCGCTAAACTCACCATATCGTCTGCAAACAACAGGACACACGGTCGGAGGGATACTATATCATCACCTCTAGCATATACCATTTTAAAACCAAGATTCGATTCATACACATGTCGCGCCACCTCCTCAATGTACAGTAAAAACAGGGACACAGAGCAAGGACATCCCTGTCGAAGTCCTTTCCTCAATCTGTAGAAATCAGATGAGCTCGACCCGATGCTTGCAAAGATGTAGCTCCTGTCATATATTTCTTTAAACATACTGACCCATTCCTGTCCTAATCCACCTTCTATCATCTTGTTCCAAAGAATGTTTCTATCGACCGTATCGTAGGCCCGTCGGATATCTAGGAATGTTGCAACTAAATTCTGTTTTCTAGATCTGGCCCAATAGATACTTTCTGTTAGTACGAAAATACTATCCTCTATTCTCCTGCCTGTTCTAAAACCACTCTGCCATGGTCCTATTAGTTTCATCTCTTCCAGCTCGTCCTGTAGCCTGTCTCTAAGAATAGCAGCAAATATCCTGTACACAACGCTTGTTACTGTTATTGGTCTGCGATTGGACAATTTCGTGTATATCTATATATATATATATATATATATATATATATATATATATATATATATATATATATATATATATAAATCTGAAATACAGAAAGTTGCTAATACATAACGATGCCTTACCTTCAAAATATATCCATCAGTTATGTTTTTTTTATATACAAAGCATGTTATATTTTCTGTGAATTTAAAGTAACGTGTATATATCTAATAATAGTGGGAGGTACTACTACAATAAAAATATTTTTGCATTTAGTAAGAGAAAATTCTAGTGCATTACAGTTTGATATAATATTTCGATTATTTTCATATTTATATTTGTGCACCTTCTCGTATTGCGCAACTAATTTTATAGAAACTAGAACATCGTTATCATTTGCTTAACCCCGTACGCGCCTAGTCAGATACTGCCCCTATTCAGAAGGGACCAGGTTAGCGTGACCAATCGTTTTGGCTTTTTAGGTCTATTTGCGCCTTCGCCGACGGCAATATTTGTGTAACTTCTAGAAGCCTGCTTACAATGACAGCCTTCATAATGGCAGCTGTCTATTGAACGGTATACTCTAGCTAAATAGTATATTTGATATCATCTTCATATGTCCGGGTTATGTAATTGGGCGGTGTAAAATCTGCTTTAAATTTCGGTTTAAGTTAACGCGCATAATCGCAGTCCAGCTTTAGCGGACACTTTATTTGTAAACATCGATTTGGTATAGTCAACCAGAGTTTTACTAGAATATAACAATGTTTGCAGCCGTTTCTCTATAAGACTGCCATTACGGACGCGTAAGTATTTTATGACACTACCTCTCTTTCTATTCACAGACACATATATATATATATATATATATATATATATATATATATATATATATATAATATAACGCGGTAGAGCAGCGTACATAAAAGGTTGTACAATTTTCACGTAAAGGTCTGTTGCAGTCATGTCTTCTCTAATGCCTCGTTGAGCAAACGTAGTCTAATGGCAAAGATCCTAAAAATATCTCTCAAAATATAGAGTTGCCTAGTACCGGAACAATATACAAAAGTAACATTTTCATGGCATTCTCACTTGGGTTTAGAGCACTTTTATCATCTAAATAAGTATTTAATTTTTAATTGTTTTTGTTGACACACTTACATCAATGGTGAATTTTAAACCAATAAAGCATTTAAAATTAGATTGGGTGAACATTGAATAACGTATGTTAGAGGAAGTTTGCAAACATCATTGAACAAATGTCGAAATGGTTATTCTGAGAGGTGAACCAATTACAGACTACCTAAAGATCACTATATTATATGGATTTTTCCGCGTCGCTACAACGAACGTTTCTCTATTTAGAATCCTTTCATTGTTTCGTTTTACGCCAGATAAAATTAGGCCATCATCTGCCGACTGGGTACTTACGCACTGCACGCCGTTACTCTGCACTGTACGATTGCAATTGTTAAGGTTTAGTCGTGTCTGTAATAGTTGTAACGTGAGAGCTCCACTGCGCAGCATAGCTAGATCGAGTCAACTTTTGCGCTACAAAATGCTAAAATTCAGAGCACGCTTTAATCTACAACACCACCTACGACTACAGGCATCTTACATTTGGAGGATGAACAACGTTCAGAACGCCCAAAAACGGCAATTGATGAGGAAAACGTGGAAAAAGTGCGGAAAATCGTTGCCGCAGATAAGCGAGTGAACATTAGGGAAATAGCGGAGGCCTTGGGAATCAGTTTGGGTAGTGTGCATTTCATCCTGCACGAGAACTTGAAGATAAAAAAGCTCAGAGCAGAATGGGTGCCGCATTTGCTTAACCAAGGCCAAAAAGACGCGCGTGTTTCCGCTTCACAGCGAAATTTGGCCAGATTGGACCTCCGAAGAGGGTGCGAACAACAGCATCGGCCGGAAAGATGATGGCTACGGTTTTCTGGGACCAACGTGGAATAATTCTGGTCGACTACCTTGAGAGCGGTAGAACGATCACGGGAGAATATTATGCAAGACTGTTGGACTGCCTGAAGCAAGAACTCATCGTGAAACGGCCCGCTTTGCAGAAGAAGGTTGTCCTGTTTCACCAGGACAATGCTCCTGCACACAAGTCGCGGCAAGCATCGGCAAAACTGGCCCAACTGAGGTTCGAACTTATTGAACAATTTTCCTATTCTCCAGACCTGGCTCCCTCTGATTATTTCCTTTTCGGGCATTTGAAGAATAGTCTCGGTGGAAAGCGTTTTTCCAGCAATGAAGAGGTTAAGGCTGCTGTCAATGCTTATTTTCAGTCTAAAGACGCAGAATTTTACTCAAGAGGTATAAATGCTCTGAAATCTCGGTGGGAAAAGTGTATTGAGCTTCTCGGGGAGTATATCGAATAAGAAAAAAATAAAAACAAAATTTGGTAAATTCTTAGTTTTCATTTTAAGAACTTGTTGAACTACCTGTAAACAAATCTACGCTGGGACAGTATACTGTTTAGAGTAAACTTTATTTATCTCTCACTGCGCTTTCCAGACCTTTTCAATTAACTCTTTTTTGCATGGGTTTTCCTTGCCATACCCTGGGTAGTAATTAATCATTAACTTTGATGATGATGGTTGTAGCATGTGAGACTTGATAAAAGCAGGATCGGCAACCGGTGACGGAGACGCCTTGGTTGAGTGCGTCGTACCCATGCCTCTGCTTTGTTCATGCAGCACCTCATGACAGTCCACTCGGTCTACCCCGATCGTTTCAGTGTTACGGAGTCCTGTAGCTAGCGCCGGGCACCCTGAGCAGGAAGCTATTGACAAAACTGCCCAAATAGAGGCCGTCGTCCGTCTCGTGCGCTTCGGTAAGAAAACGGTCCTGGTGGCTTTGTAGCATTTGCAGGACGTTACCCTGCTCGTCCAGCTCAACGACCGCGCCAACGTTCGGGTAGGTGTCGAGAACGATGCGCCCTGTGCTCATCTGTGGGAATGGTAGCACACGGTGGTAGCAGCGTATTGACGGTCCTGGCTAAACGATCTTAACTGATTGAATAAGTAGGTATTGAAACAAATGTGTTGAATTAGCAATATGCTGTCGAACTTATAGATATAACACATTTTGAATTTAAATAACAACAAACGTATATGCTGCTAAATTAGATGTACAATTTAGTAGCATGTGTGTAACATATACCTAATGTATTATACGGAAAATAAATTGTGTTGATTTAGTAGCATATTTTTAAAGACTAAAAATGGCATAGAGCGCTATATATGTATGTATGTCTTACAGGATTGCACATGCGTAACACATGAGTGTTACTAGAACGGGGAATAGATCGAGACGTGTAAACAGACGTCTCGCCTCGGAAACGAAGTGTTCCTGACGGCGACTATGGCTTTAGTAGTCTATACATATGCCATTTTGAGGCGACTTAATATTTACAGACTATAGTTAAAATGGATAAAACGTTGCTGAAAAAGAGTGCACGCGTGAAAATGAATGTTGGTTATCTAAAGTCAGTGAGACTAGTAAATGTTTCGTTATTAAGACAAATCTTTATGGTTAAGATTGTTGTATAATGTTTCCTATATGCGCTGTAGTCTCGGTCGGGCGTACCTTGATGCCTAAGGCGGAGACATTTTCGTCAGCCGTGTACTTGCCGACCATCTCGAGGAGTTCCCCCACGGAAAGCAGTGCGTCCCCAAGTTTTTTCGCCGCAATTGGCCGAGCCTGCAAGCCAAAATAAGAGCACATTCTTCTATAGCTATGCCAATCTCAAACAAGCTTTGTCCATCCTTCGAGACGCGGAGATACCTCAAGTGTATAAACTTCTCAGACAAATATGAACTACAGAGAATGCCATTAAAGTCCCTAGCTGTCAATGTATTTTATGTTTAAAATTACATAAGTATATATATGCAAACTTGTTATAACCTAAATCCAAGCTTAATAGTATATATATACATGAGTATACGTTTGATTGATTGATTGATTGATTTATTCGCTTGATAAGTGTGTGTACACATATCACCCTTTTATATCAGGGGCGCATTGTGCTGCAGCTATCAATTACCTATATTGTAGTCCTCCCTTATTTGTCCTTATGTGTTGAACATCTTCCATCGGGATAATCTCTGCTTAGTAATTTCAACCTGTGCCTTTTCTGCATCCTTACCTAGTCCTATCGCTTCCCCTAATTTTAAATTCCTAATCCCTCCCAATTGTTCACATTCCCTAACTAGATGCTCTATCGTTTCTTCTCTCTCACCGCATATCCGACAAATCGTTGTTCTTAATTCCTCATAACAGCTTCGCTGCACCCTTGTATCTAACATACCGGCTCTCGCATCCGCTAACAGCCCGCTGCCTCTTGTATTATCATATAACCATGTTACCTCACCCCTTTTTAATTTCATTTTTCCGTATATTTCTTTTAAACTAGTTTTCTGCATGAGTGCTGCCCGCCATTTCTCTGTGTATGCTGCCTTTACCCTACTCTTAATTTGTCCACTGGACATAGCAGCGTCTGCCCATTGTTTACTATTAAGTCCTATCTGTCTTGCTGCGAATTCCACCCTCCTATCCCATTTTGTTTTCACCCCCATTGCTTTTTTTACCCATTGTATCTTCTTAACCCATCGTTCATCATTCAATGCCTCAATTCGGGTGCAATACCTGAGTTTACTTTGAACTTCTCTTTCGATGAATTTTGACATACCGCCTTCCCCTTCAAGAAACTCCTTGCTACAGTTAAAACGGCACCCCAATGAGAATCGAATTACTTATCTTTGAATCCCTTCTAACTTTCTCCACAAGCCTGAGCTATGCACTAGCACAGCATTTCCAAAAGTCAGCCCAGGTACGTACATTGCCTTCCAAATGTCTCTTGTAACCACATATCTATTAAACCCCCAAAGACTTTTGCATCTTACTGAATTCCTACCCTTCTCTGCTTTCTTTATTCTTAATATTTCCTCCTCCTTCATTAATTCTTCTTTGGACCCTAGAGTCACACCTAGATATTTATATTGATTCTGATACCCTAATTCCTTTCCCTGCAACCTAAGCTTTTTCTCCATTGTAACGCCCGAAAATACTAAAATAGCGCTCTTTTTTTCGTTGAATATCATATCTAGTTCATCTGCCGCCTTTCCACATACATCAAGCATTCCTTGAACCTCTCCTACGCTCCTTCCTAAGATAACCATATCATCTGCAAACAACAAAAGAGGGATTCTAATACAAGTTTCCCTTTCACCTATCTGCCACCCTAACCCGGTGTTATCCACTTTTCTGGCAATTCTTTCTATATATATTAAAAAAAGAATCGATGATAAAGGGCATCCCTGCCTCACCCCTTTAGCAACACTATATTCACTCGATTCCTCCTCTTTTCGTTTGATCATTACTGTGCTGTCCCTATAAATTTCCTCTAATAAGCCTATCCAACTTGCGTCAAATCCTTCTTCTGCCATAAACTTGTACAATGTATCTCTATTAACCATATCATAAGCTTTTCGTAGATCCAAAAAACCCGCAATACAACCCTGTCCCCTCATCCTAGATATTTCAACAATTTGACTCAACAAGAAAATATGGTCGTCTAACCTATATCCCTTTCTAAACCCACATTGCCATTCCCCAATTTTACTATTCGCTTCTAACTTATCTTGTACCCGACACTTAAAAATTTGCATGAACATACGGTACGTAATTGGTGTTACAGTTATTGGTCGTCTATTTTTCAAATCATTGTTATCGACGCCATCCTTTGGTAGCAATGATACTCTTCCTTTACGCCAGCTTCTCGGTATGCTACTCCCGGTAAAGATGCTATTAAAAACTTTAGATAAGTAACTTAAGTAGTCTTCTCCTAACGCGTTTACTATCTCCATTGTTATTCCGTCTAGCCCGCATGCCGTTTTTCCCTTCATTTTTCTAATGACTTGTTTTATTTCTTCTACCTCTGTACTTATACCTGTAGTTAGTCTTGCCCTTCCTTCGCTGACTCTATCACTAATGAAAAAAAGTGCTTCTACCGCCGCATTCATATCTTCCTTTGTGTACACTTTTTCATGTTCATTATTAGTCATACTTTTTCCTGCATTGACTACATATGCCCAGAATCGCTTTGCCCGTTGTCCTCTTGGAGCTTCTAATATACTATTAAATTCCTGTTCGTCTTGCCGTTTTATTCCTTCTTGCACCAAATGCTGAACCTTTGCTTTTGCCTGCATATATCTTTGCCAGTATTCCTCGCCCTTACCTGGGTCCCTACCTACCATCTTCCTGTGCTCCCTGCTCCACTTTTTTCTTTCTAATATAGCCTCTCCAATTTCCCTACTCCACCACCCCCTCTCTCCCCCTCTTACGCCCTTAACTACTTTATAACATTCATCATATTTATCCCGTATTATTTTATGCATTTCATCTAGATCCATCTCTATGGTGTCCCCTAAGAGCTTTTTAATTTCATCTATTCTACGTGCCCATTTCTGTGTGTCTATAACTTTTTTGTCTACTTTTAACTTCTTGGTAACTAATGTCCGCCCTGTAACTTCCACCCAATTATGGTCACTGCCAATGTTCCATTCCTTTTCTTTATCCACAATCATCTCTCCCACCCATTCCTGAATTTTGCCTTTGACCATAATATAATCTATACATGACTTCCTATTTCCCTGACTATACGTATATTTTCCAACCACAACTTTATCCAAATTTAGTATATTCAAACCTGCCGTTGATACCCATTGTAATAGCATTTTTCCTTCCACATCTTCTCTCCCGTCTAACTGGTGAATATGCGCGTTCATATCTCCAAGGCACATAATTCCCATCTCCCGACTATTTGCGACTACGTCCGTTAGTTCACTGTACAATTTTCTATCTTCTTCTAGCGTATTACTTGGCGCCCTGTAAATCCCTACAATTCTTGTTACCCCGCTAAGCCCTCCAATGTCAACCACCACCAAGTCTTTCATCTTCAATTCAGTCACTTCTCTAGCTACTATTTTTTCCTTTGTGATCATTTATCAGACAAAAAGTTTTTTATTTATATAATTTCTCTATGTTAGCACTTTGGAGTGGACAATTGTCTCCGCGCGAACGTGTGATCACGGGTTCTCTAACCCAGGGTTAGCCCAGTTTAACAATGTGCCCCGAACAGACGCTGCGTTTCCTCGTTGAATGTCGAGCGACAGCCTCTGACGCAAGAATTCAGATGCCCTCGAGTCTCCTGTCGAAAGATTAAGGCTTTTACCGACCCGCTGAATCAGCTTGAGCGTAAGGGGGCCTGCAGCTCCCATAGTCTCGAACGCCAACGGACAAAATTCGTGCGGATAATCGACGTTTGAATATTTTCTGCATTTGTTAGCCTCAGCTAACCTGGAGGCATGACCTGCTCGGTCCGCACCTGCACCGACCATCGAAGGGGCTAATGAGTCGGTTACAGTTGCGTCCCAAACAAGCATGCGGCCACGCTCAAACGGCGTCAAAGTCAGACCGTCAGGTCTTTTTCCATCATCCCTTGAAAGACCCGGGGGCTCTAGAACGCACGGAAAGCCGGCGGACCTAAGTGCGCGGCTAAAGGTGTCATTTAAAGCGGAGTGACGCGCTCGTCGGCCTGCACTCAACGCGCATGACAGGCCATGATGGGCCAAGGCGTCCACGAAATCACCACAACGACATCGGTGGGGCACGACTAGGTCAACACCAAGCCGCAGCCCTGCGCTTATACGCGTCGTCTCGTCGTCTAACAGGGTCCCAATTTGCGGGCAGGGTAGGGCCTGTAACCAAGCCCCAGCCCCTTGACTACTAACAACTCGTAGCCTGGCTCTATCAGCAACAGAAGGTGCTCTATTAATCAGGCCTGCTAGTCGCTTTTCATGTAAGGGGGCTGTCCAACTACCCTGGTTAGCCCTATCCTCTGGAGGAGAATCAAATAGCAGCGACAATTCTTCGGTCAGCTTTTTAAGTTCAACGTTATAGGCATCCCACCCGTCACTGTCCAATAAACTTTTAACCCTGTCCGCCGCCTGGGTCAATGACGCTACGATGGCGGGTCCTGCCATCATGACCGCGTCCGGTATACCTAGACCGCCTAAAGAAACCGGGAGCATTACTTGTTCCCTTGCCGCATCAGTCAGCTTAAGATTTAATATGATCTCTATAATGTCTAAACTAAGTCCATTAAATGGTTGTAAAAGCTCTGGTGATAAAAACAGGTTGGAACTTCTAAGAAGGTGTGTTAACCTCGTGGCTGAAAAACAAGATCTAAGAAGGAATAGACCGCAGTGGGCGCCCAATTGGGGTAGTCTGCCTGTGGCGAAGTCGAGTTTATCTTTTTGACTGTCTAATGCTTTCGCAATGCCGTCCGGCAATAAGGGGACACCTAGCAGCTCCAGGTTAACCTTGTCCACTACGCGACAGCCCGGGAGCAAGTTAAAAAGGTCAGTTAAATCTAATGGCTCAAATTCTTTGGGAGCTGTGACATATACTTCACATTTGACCGGGTTCAGTGTCAGCCCGCTAATTACACTAAAATCAATAACTTTCCGGATATCGTCAAGTACGGTCGGGAGGTCCCCGCCCAGAATCCCGTCATCCAAGTACCAGGCATTAAGGGGGGACTGCAGTGAATCCACCAATTCCTTGATACACAAACAAAAAAGTGGGGGACCCAGGGGATCACCCTGCTGAAGACCTGTCTGCGAGGGCATAATGCTCTGGGGCATTACTAGGTGGGATGGTCCTGAACCATAGGCCAGGTTCGTCTGGTGAAACAGTAATGGTGCCCACGACTTGACGGCTCGAAGCAAATGGTCTCTCCGGACGCTATTGAAGGCGTTTCGGAAGTCCAATTTGACCATTACCGTTGGCATTTTGCGCGACTGCAAAAATGCACGGGCACAGTGGACCACTACCTCTGTACCCCCGGGGGTAGCGAATCCTAGCTGGTGTTGACCAAGGGTTGCTGAAATAGCTACCTTATTATCGTAGCAGCCGATTTTGGCCGCCAGTCGGCGGACGACTGAAGAACAAGCGATCGGACGTAATGAGCCATCTTTGTTTTTTAGTGCAAACATTCTTGCCCCAAAGATGAGTGGTAAAAGAGAAGACGGGGCCGAGCCCCATCTGAGCACATCAACCACTTTAGCAATGGCGTCCGCTAGTCGACTGGCCGTGCTCCCGAGCGCACCAGACAGCAAGTCCTGCAACAGACGAGGTCTTATGAAGTCTAGACCGGCAGCTGAACTTCGGCTAAAAGTCTTCATTGCACTCAGTATCTCTTCACGTGAGGTTGAGGAAGGCAGTGTGACTGCCGGGGGTGTGGGCATGGAGAGATCCAATGGCGCGTCTGGATGTTTAGAGCGGAGAGCTTCCGTATTTTCGTTGTCTGACGCTAGCGTATCCTGGGAGCTCACCAATCTGGCAGCACCGGAAATATCGCCTTCTGACAACTTGACCCTCACACGTCTGGGAAGGTCGTCATCGCGGTGGGCCATAACTTTGCGTCCTGATTCCTCGTGCGTCAGATCTTTGAGCCTTAGTCCCGATGTAAAGTCGCGTAGGTTCTTCCTGACCAGGGCAGACAGGGATTGAGCGTCTTTCCTGGCCCGAGGAAGTCTCAACACGACCGGAACGAAGGAGAACAGAGAGTACCAGGCGAAGAGGTCGTTGTCCTTGGCGACGTTTAGGAAGACCTTAGTGAGCTCCTCCGCAACAGTAGGCCGCACAGATTTAGGTAAAATGCGTATCAGTTTGGCATGACGCATGTTTGCCTGGATGTCGGTTAGTAGTGTGTTAACATCAAATTCTTCTGCCACAGCCTGGTGGGATGTGGACGGCCTGTTGACGGCGTCGGCGTGTCGGACCGATATATGTCTGGCAAGACCCCTTCTCGTGAAGACAACTCTACACACAGGACATGTAGCTCTGTTGGGGTCACCAACAACAAAAGTATCGTTTGAGTTTTCGTTATCTGGCATTATGATGTAAGAGATTTGAGCTTCTCTGCGAGAGGAAGGAGGGCCAAGAGAGGTTTTAGGGCCTCTGCAATCGTCTTTAAGGTTGCTGCCAAATCAGGACTGATGCCCTCTAACATCCGAGCGACGTCTGTTAAGGCGCCTCCGACATCTCTGCGCGACGTCTTGGTATGGATGTTTCTCTTCGTAATAAATTTAGAAGCGCGTCGCGGCCGAACTTGGCGACTCCTGTATGCCTTGGCTCGCTTTTGTTTAGGCTTTGGTAATGGTCGCGGATTAGGAAGAAGCAGCTGAGGCGAGGTGCTTTCTTGCGTGGTAGATATGCCCCTGAGAACTGCTGCGTAGGAAGCTTTGCTGCTGTTGGAACAGTTAGTTTGTGCGTCTTCTGCGACTGTGGCTGTGACATCAGGTCCCTCCGTGATCGATGCACTCGGGTGCGTTGCCTTAACTTGCTGAAGAACTCTCGCCTCCATGATGATCCTGTTACGCTCACGGAGATAAGCCACACGCGGACAAGAAGGCGATCCGGCCGCGTGGGGGCCACCACAGTTGACACATCTCGATTGTTTGGTGCAACTGGACGCCAGATGATCAGAACCTCCACATTTCTTGCAGGCCTTGCGAAAAGTGCACCTGTCTGCTAGATGCCCCACTCGTTGACAATTGTAGCATAACTTTGGTTGATCAGGCTCCAGTACGACTGAGTGGGTCTTGTACCCTAGGAAGACAGATACAGGCGGTTGGCGGTCAAACGTCAGGATCACCTTGCTGAGTGGGGTTTTACCAGCGTGACCTGTGCGGAATAATCGTCGAGCGTGCACCACACCGCAATCTGCTAGCTCTTCGCGTATCTCGTCGTCTGTAAATGCGACATCGACGCCTTGAACTCTGGCCTTGAATGAGGTTAGAGCCGGGCAGGTCACCGTGACGGGTATCGACCCTATTGCGGAAAGTTGCGTAAGCTTTCTGGCCGCATCCTCTGATTTGACCCATACGGATATAGCGGCTTTACTGCTTGATATCTTGCAGTCAGGGCAATTGGAATGAATAGACTTACATAACTGCAGCAATGTGCCATCAGCAAACTCCTTTGAAGCAGGATCCTCGTTCGTTTTTCTCCGGATGACTACCTTAAAGGCGTTGAATAGACCACTAGACGCATCCTCTCTCAGTTTGTCCAACTGACGTTGCTCGCGAGATAGAGTTTTCTGTTCACGCTTAGACACCACCAACGTAAATGGTTCGTCAGGTTCATCACTACTTGTAACCTTTTTTCGCTTACATCCTGGTGTTGCACCTTCTTCTTGAATCTCCGTTTCGGCACTGCTACTGGGGTCGACTTGTAATACTTCAGAGGATGCGCCACAAGCTCTGTTGCCGACTGGCTTTGAGACACCAGTTTGGGCCGCAATTGTGCTTCTGAGTCTCGAGATATCCAAAGTACCAGGCGGCTTACTGCCGCTGGATTCCCCTGGCATTTCCCTAGGCTTATAAATTCCTTGAGACAAAAAAGAAGAAGAAGATAATTAAAAAGAATTAAAAAAAAAAAAAAAAAAAAGTGCCACTCGTGGGAGTTGAACCGAGGCTTTACAGATGGCAGTCGCAGACGCTACCACGGGGCTACGGCAGCTCCGCACAGTTAATCCACACGTAAGCAGTAGCAATCACCGCCGCAGGTTGGTCACAACCGTATGGCTAGCAATGACGTTGGCAAATCGAACACAGTTGTCAGAAAGCCCTGAAGGAGTCAGGACCCCCTGAAGAGTAACCAGAGTGCCTCCAGGCGTACGTTGTGCACCATTCGAACACTCACTATGGAAAGTCTAGATGATGCAATTATCACCACGAAATTCACAGTCAAGCCTCTCGTAATAGTGGATTTTACGGGAGCCAACACAAAACACGACCGAACTCCACCGCATCGAACGGTGAAAAAAATGTTTCCTTAATAAATATACCTACTCCTCCAAACCTATTTTCTCCTGCTCCCGTTTTTCTATTTGTTCCATACCAATTGTATCCATGAAACCCCGGTGGCACTTCTGTCTCACATAGATGTGTCTCTGTTACTACCATTATATCAACTCCTCTTTTTTCTATCAGCCTGTATAGTTCCTCCCACTTACCCCGTCTTCTACCACCTCTTATATTTAGCAATGCTATCCGTCGGAAAGGTGTTCTCATCTTTTTACCTCTTTTTCCTCTTTTATATCGCTTTCGGCGTCTACTTAATAATTTTCGAGATTCGCAAAGTTGCCCATGGCCAACCTCCGAATTACATCCAACGCTCCCTCTAGTTCCAATACTCCCCGTTGTCTCGTTTCCATGTGTATTTGCGTTTCCCGATTGCTGTGCTCTCGGTTTATATATTTGTTGTCCCTTTGTCTTCTGTAGCCTGTGTCCCTCCAGTTGCCTCCCTGATTCATGTTGTGTATGGTGTTTTGGTTTTGCCATCCAATCGTTTGTTGTATTCTTCCCCCGTAGTGTCCCTCCCTGTTTATATATCCGTTTCCCGACCCCCAATGGTTATCTTCTTGAGGCCTCATAACATGTCTATATGGTATTCGTCCTTGATCCACAAATCGTGGCGGATATTCTTCGTGCTTTACCTGCCTATGCGTGTCCCTTCCCCCTACTTTCCGAGTTATCATTTTTATTTTAAGCCATTCGCAGGCTCTCCGGCCAATTGGTCGTGCCGCCATTTGAGCACCTACCTCACCGTAGTGAACACCGTCCGGAGCCATGGCTCTAGCGGTATCCTGTATGTATTCCAGGGGTAGGTATTCAAAGTTCGCTGCCCGCACCATGGGAGCTATTTTCATATTAACAGCCCTGCAAGCCCCCCTGTAGTCTCGTCCCGCCTTCCGGTCAACTGTTTTTGGCAATGAGCATACCGTCAATTTAATTCTACGCTTATTGCAGAAATCTATTAATTTTTCTACTTGTTTACTAACCTCCCTAACTGCTTCCATCTCACTTTTCGCCTGTATTACATCTATTAACCCTGCATGAAATATTAATCTCTGTTCTACATTGTCAAACATATCCATATCTTCTTCAATTAATTTTACAACAGCTCTTGATGTCCCCCCTCTTTTCCCAAGAATTGTGATCCCTACCGTATTTCTCGGAATAATGTTTCCTAACTCTTCTTCTATCTTTAATATGTTCGAATCCCCAGCAATTACTACCCTTTTACCAACTGGTGGTAAGGTTTGCAGTTGGTCTTCTGTTTCCAGCTGCTTCTGATGTTGTTTACTCTGTTGAAATGTCGTCTTCTCCGGCACATCAACAGCAGCATCCTCTCGTTTTCTTTGTTGTTGTGGAGCCATTTGCCGGCCATCATCCCCGCGTACTTCTTCATCTTCGCCGGTCTTGTCATTCTCAATATTATCCTCTCTCTTGTCCTCGTCATTACGACTCAGCTCAAGATCTATTACTTCCTCCTCTGCTAGTCTCGCTATTTCTCTCGCTTCTTTGTCTCGAATCCATGCTTTTAGTTGGTCCACGCCGGCCGTTACGCCCGGCATAATTTCCTCTATCGCTGCAACTCTCTGTTCTAATTTCTCCCTCCTCTTCTCTTCATCAACGTTCTCTCCAACAGCAGTGTTAGCAAGCTGTCTTCGTTGGCGTTCCTCTACTTTCCTCTCAAATCTGTCAAGTCGTTCGGTCAGCTCCTGCTTCACCGCGGCAATCTGCTCTTCTCTCTCCTCCAATGCGGTTTCTTCTCTCTTCAATTTGTTTTAGTCTTTTTTGCACATCGGCCATGCACGTCTCCCACTTGTTTTGCATTTCGTTTGCAACACTGCACCACTTGTCCGCCTCTGCTTTGACTTTCGCCATCTCTGCGTTCATCTGCCGATGTGTAGCACATCCCGTGCAACCAGCAAACGGCGGATTCCTCTCTGCAGTTTTTTTTCTGTCCATCATGTTCCCACACGTGCACACTGCTATTCTACTTAGGGCACGTATGTAGTCGACGCAGCGCCACTCCGCGTGTTTATGACTCCAGATATATTCATGGAGTTATCACCACCGTCAGATGGCATCTCACCGTTGTTACCAAACATAGCTCTTGTACAGACAGCCTATTTCCTGTATATATGTATATATACAGATACGACGTCAACCCTGCACGTTTCTTTGCACGTTCGTTTACACACACTTCCTGATGATCTCCACAGCACGTGCACATACACGATATATCTGTTGCTGTTTATGTTTTCACCGTCCAAGTATTCACTTCAATCACATATAGGCTCACAGTGTGGGAAAGCTTATTTCCAACACTCCGGCAATCACTTTCAAAATGGACGATTTCGGTCTCCAGTTTGATAAGCAATCCTCAGACAGTCTTCCTGGTTCACTTGTAAAGCTCAACGATGCTTGTACACCAAGAAAACTACTCTAAGGTAGGAACCTCCAAACACACAACCGTTCGCCTCGACGTTCGAAAACCAACGTATCTGTGTATAACGAAGTTGAGTTACACTCACGTAGATATATGTACATATATATATATATATAAACAGACGGACGTGTGTTTGTCTAGGTCATACCTGAAGCTCATCGCCAAGGGTGCGACTTCCATTGAGTCGAGCAGTAGCGAACGCCACCCAGTAGCCTCCCGATCGAGAAGGCCGAATGTTATCAGGATTACCAGGCAAAGGCGCTTTGGTAAACGGAATTCCAGTCACTATTGAAGATTTGAAAAGAAAGATAGAAAAAAAAGCAGGCGAGTTAAAAATCTAAGTCAACAAAAGACTATCAACAGTTTGACTTTGCCACGATTTGCGGCTCGGAGCTGACACGCGATGCTCGGCCGGCGAATAACATTTTTTGCTTATCTCCCAATATAGCGTAATATATATATATATATATATATATATATATATATATATATATATATATATATATATATCGTAAGAGGTATGCAAAGCTTTATTTAGCCACCATTTCTCAGCGTTCGAGCGCATACTGATGTATTGGACGCCGGTTTCAAGCAAGGATTTGTCATCAGTCCAATCAGCTATATCGTCTTTTATGTGAGGTATCTTTTGCTGTATATCACTCCACTCCTAGATCTTCGTTCTTTGCTTTGCGCACTATACAGGTATTTGGGTTTAACCGGGCGCCGAATAGCATTTAAAGAGTCTCGTGATGTTTATCCCAAATAAGTAGCATCACCTGGCTTATCTGTGTCAGTAGCAAAGGGTCAGTTACCTAATAAAGTAGCGTTGAGTCAACAAAAGCTGGTTTTTAAATAAAACATATTCTAATATAATGTTAAACGAATTTTGTTGTTCATAAAGCTTAGTTTTCATGCAGACAATGCCGAACACTATTGGCTCCGCCTTACTATAAACTTTATAATATATAGTTTGTATTGTATATTATAGAGTACATATTTGCCACTTGCCTAAAGAAGTAGAAGGGCACGAATGGCGCAGAACTAAAAAACTACAGGCGACTTTTTGGAAAGCCAATATTCTTGCAATGTTCAGCCACGACGATCGTTTTGGAAACCCAGAGAAAAAACGACTAGACAACCAGAAGCAACATTTGGGAAGGGACGGATACTAGATTGAGGAAAAAATAACCGCCAACTCTGAATGCAAACAGTCCGCTGTAAACATGCCTAAGCTTGATTCCTACCTGGCAAGGCTTCCCCAACAGCAAACTGCAGAATACGTCTTCTGCCGAAATCTGATACGAGCAGCGATTTTCCATCCTGCGAGAGCTGAACTCCATTAGCAAACTGTATGCCCTTTGCGAAAATCTCTGCCTCCCCCGACTTCAGATTATAGCGAATAATTCTGAAACGAAATTCAATAAACGTTTGTCTCTCCTCAATTGCGTAGCACATTTCGCTTTTAACCTACACCACCCTCGCTATGCTGCTGCCATGGTGTAAACTCTGTTTAGACAGATGTTTCCTAAAGCGTGTCTACGACAATCTGACGTACGCTCGTTTCCGCGTAAATAAAGTGTCCATTATACTAGTAATTTGCAGCTATTGTCATTGTTTAAGATTCACGTAAATCGCAATATAGCATTACATTTACATCAGTAAAAACACTTTCGAAAAATAACTTATAAAATACGTTAGTATGTAGCGGCTTCACGGTTACACTGATGCATTTCTTATTGAGAAATATTAGTTCTAGATTAACTATTGTTTATTGAAGTCTAGTCATTAAAAAATATGTACACGATATAGTTAACGAAATATCTAAGCGAAGCTAATTATGTGTAAGGGAATAATGCAGGATAAATTTACCTTCCGGAGGGGTCGTTTTCAATGACCGACCATAGCCAGTATGAGAATGGCCATTTTGTGCTTGCATCACTGAAGTACACCAGACCACGATCCCAGTCAACGTCAAGGTCATCGGGAAAAGTAATCTTCTCGCCTTCTATCTCAGTGCCGACCCGTAGCAGCACCTCGGTATCTCCTGCAAGCACGATTTGTTCTCTACTTGCTTTAGGCCATATTAAATTAAAGAGTAATACTGAATGTGCCTTAACGTTGGGCTACTTTAGTTTTTAGCGAAATTGTTCAGTACAAGTCAGTACTTGCCATGATATCAACGATTGCGTATTTGAATGTTTGAAAATTGAAAGTTATACGGTTAATTTATACTGATATATAAAGAGCTTGACTTGTCTACGACTAAACTTGCGCCAATATATAGTGGCTCATTTCTCAGTCTCAACTATATCCCTTTTCCAGGACTACGGCTGCACCAATGTCTAGAGGGTGCAGGAAAATCCTTAGGCTAATATAACTCCGAAATTTTGATATTCCTTGAATATAGCGGAAACTGGTACGAAGAAGGTAATTGAAAACCTGTTTCGTAAGTTAGTACGGATCATACTCTGCCATAATTAGATCCCCTTCTTAAAATTTTATTTTTTGTTTTGCCAAGCTCATTACAAAAGCTTGCGAAGGGGAGAATTTCTACTTTTTTCCTGCACATGCCTTTCCCATAAACCAGGGAAACGCGTGTGCACGAAAAACAAGGAAAAAGCTTTATACGGTGACGCGAACCCTGCATAGATTTGCCTTGTTAACGAGACAGACGACAGGGAAATGGTATCGGTCCTTTTGCCTCAGCAGGCTCTTGCACTGAATTTTAAACTCCTAGGTGAGACCATCCTGCCGTCTTTCATCGTAGCAAAGGAAGAGTACACTGGCTCTGGATGTTAGCTTGTATAGTCTTGGTTTGGAAACGTGATAAGCCGAAGAAGGATCCGCCCTCCTATCGGTAACAAGTATGCTTTCAAGCCTCTTTAGGGCAGTGATGGGCCAGCTGTAGAGCGCAGTTCACGGCCAGCTGTGGAGCGCGGTAGAGAGAGCATAGTGACGGACAACCAACTTGGCTTTCAGACGGGTTACTTAATGCACTCGGTCATCCGATAGATAGGATGACAGCGAGAGAAGAACAATTGACCTCAATGTCTAATACGACTAAATCTTAAGGACGTTGCAATCCTTGGGTACTCTTAGCGACGCTCTCGCCGGTGGGAAAATATCATTAGTACCAGCGCCATGTCCCCGGCTCTTGCTAAGACGACGGAATCATGAGGGGCAAAGCAATGTTCAATGCAGGGTTTGATGCTGTGCAACATTACTAAAAAAACTGGTATTAAATGATTTAATACTCCTTCCGCACCTCTGACTGTCACTTTTACTGCGTATGCTGACTACCTCGTGTTAGTGATTAACGAAATGCTCAAAGCTCTTGCAGCAAATTGCAAATGAGTCTCTCTCTCTCTCTCTCTCTATATATATATATATATATATATATATATATAAAGAAATCTTACCACCGCTGTGGACCAAGACAACGATGGCATCACGTGACGGCAGCAACACCGCCGGAAGACTCAGCTGCCAGACTTGTGGGCGAGTATGCAAATCTGGCGCGGGCCTCGCGAGCCACATTAGATTTACTCACAATCAACGAGAAGTTCGTGCCACCTCCCCAACTCCTAACCGATCACAGACTAATAATTTGATTTTAAGTTCCTCACAAAATGACACTGCTGCTTCTAATAATAATTTTAACCCCCCTAGTACTTCACGCGTCTCCCAGCCAAATTGTAAATGTCCATCTAGTACCTGCTTAAAAGTTTTTAATTCTAAATCAGGTCTTAATTTACACAGTCGTCGTGCCCATCCGGACGAATATTATGAGAACATTTTAGCCCTCCCCCTCTAAGAAAGCCAGATGGAATCCACAAGACCGTGAACTTTTAGCAACATTAGAAGCAGATTTTATATTAGATAATAATAACGAAACATCTAGAGAAACTGACCACCTTTTAGCTACTAATTTTAACTCGCGCACACCTCGGGCGATTAGAGGCCAACGTAATTCTCAGGCGCATAAGGATCTGGTAGAGGACCTCCGTAAAAAGAGGTCTCACCTGGATTCCAACCCTGACGAATCTGAGCTTCCTGAGCCTAGTCGGCCTCGATACTCTGAATCAGATGGCCCCTATAATCCATCCCAAAAAGATATTATTATATCCAAAATACAAGCCCTCACAAACACATTTCCCAAACGCAACCTAATTTCAACAGACCTTACTCACCTGTCAAATATAATTTGCTCAGGTGAGGACCACACTATCGCCTTAAACGACTTACTGAACAAACATTTTACACACACTGTCCGACGTCGTGCCTTTAGAGAAACTCCTTCCACTGAAGCGCGAGTATCTAAAAGGCAACAGCGACGTCAAGACTACGCAACCACTCAAAAACTTTTTAGCCAAAACCGATCCAAATGCGCTCATAAGGTGCTGGACGGCAAACACACCATACACAACATGCAGGCCACCGAATTTGTAAAACACTGGGCCAACACGATGACACAACCACCCCCTGAACCACTCCCTTGCCCCTTATACACTCCAAACTCTGATCTCTTTGAGGTTTCCCGCCCTATCTTTCTAAAGGAAACCCACGTAGCTCTCCGCGGACCTTCTAAAGCACTAGGCTTGGACGGGATTTGTCTTTCGTCCCTCCGTAAACTCCCGTTAGAAGTAGTCTGTTGCAATCTTAACATACTATTAATTAGCGATATTGCCTCAGCCCATGAAACTGCTCGCTTAGCGTTCATCCCTAAAATTAACAATGCCACATCCCCAAGCGATCTGCGACCCCTATCTATTAGTTCATACTTACAACGAACGCTTAACAAAATTCTCTCTAGACGCCTTCAGAACTCTATTACGCTTCTCCCAATCCAGCGAGCGTTTCTCCCCTATAATGGTACCTTCGAGAATCTTGCGGTTCTGGATAGGTATCCTTAACGATGCCAAGACTGCAGGACGTGAGCTCAAACTCGCCTCAATCGACCTCCGTAAGGCGTTCGACATGGTGAGTCATGACTCCGTCATGTGGTCACTCCGGACTCGCGGATACCCGGAGATATTCATTAATTATATCGAACACTTGTACCTCTCATCTAAAACTCTCATAGAATTTAGACAAAAATGTCGCACATTTCGGCCAACTAAGGGTGTTAGGCAGGGAGACCCTCTGTCCCCTCTTTTATTTAATCTAGTTCTCGAGGACATTCTTTTAAAATAAGACAAAACTAATATCGGGTACCAACTTACTGATGACTTCCGCCTTATGGGCTTAGCGTTTGCGGATGATCTCAACCTCCTATCCTCCACGAAATCTACTTTCCAACGGCTCCTTAATATTGCTGACCCACTTTTGAAATACCGAGGACCTTGAAATTAATACTTATAAAAGCTTTACTATCTCCCACCTATTTAATAGGAAGGAAGGTAAAGGTTTTATCAATACCGTACCAGAATTTAACGTTGGAGATCGGCAATTGCCAGCTAAAGGTATGAGCGATCGATGGAGATATCTTGGAGTCGACTTTGACTCCACCAAGGATATACGCCTTAATTCACTCAACAGACTCACGATAACTCCCCTTAAACCCCACCAAAGACTCATATTTTTGAAAGACTTTCTCATTCCCCGTCTCCTATATAAACTGGTCTCCGGTCCCAGACCATCTTACGCACTCCTTAGTGAACCTAGATAAAGAGATCAGAAAGGTTGTTAAGTCGAAATGGCTTAAGCTCGAAAACTCGGTGCCGAACGCCTACCTGTACACGCACACAGCACACGGCGGTCTGGACATCCCCTGCCTCCAAACATTCATTCCCAGAATCCGCCTCTCCCGCCTGACAGCACTACAACACTCCACGCACCTTGGGGTCCAATGGATGCTAACCACCGAGCACTTCAAAAAAGATCTTGCGAAAACAAGACTTCTTTGCGAGCGCTTGGGAACCTCCATTGAGACCGCTACACAAGAGACCGATTACTGGTCTCAACAACTACACAACACGTTCGATGGGGCACATTTTAAAAAGCACACGAATCGCCCTTTGTACATTACTGGATTAAGGGTATGCCCTACCTATCTGGTAAGGAGTATTTAAACCTACTAAAGCTCAGGATCAACGCACTACTAACGCGTGCCAGATTGGCCAGGGGACGCCCGGGCTACAACAAGCGTTGTAGGCACGGGTGTAATGCGCCTGAGACGTTGGCTCATGTCGCTCAGATGTGCGATACAACACACAAACAAACCATAAAGGGACATGACGACGTCTGTGATCGCGTGGCGCGTCTTCTCCGCGAAAGGGGTCATAAGGTGGTTCGTGAGCGAGTATTCCGTCGACCGGGCGCACCGGGTCTGAAGCCCGACCTCGTAATAACAACACCTACCGAGGTCTGGGTTTTAGATGCCGAGGTTTGCGGCCCGAACCGGGACCTGGCAAAAGCGCGGCAAGACAAGATCACCAAATATGACGTCGAGTTCCTAAGAGCGGCGTTCCCCGACCCGCAAAAACCTCGCAGATTCGGATCCATCACTATCTCTATGAGTGGTGTATGGGACTCCGAATCTGCGAGGACGCTCTTGGGGCTCGGCGTCACGAAGAGGAATCTTATGGATATACCGCTCGCACCGGGTCCATAAGAGCGGGGGCTACCATCAAGCAAGGACACGGACAACTGATTCTTAACTTCACGTGACACCTTTTTACCACAATTTTTATTAAGGCGAGCACTGCCGAGTGTCCAAATGTATTGTAAATGATTAATAAATCATCACAATATTTTCTATATGTATCTGTACGGCTCTGACTACTACAGTTGCACTATGGCCCCCATAGAATAGATATAATCCTGCTCAATGACCAGATTGACGGTCTAACTGTCGGGCTTGCAGTCTCCCAGTTTTTAGCTATTACTCGACAGATGTGAAGTTACTAGTCCGGCAATTGCCAGCAAAGATGGGCAAATGCCAAATTGACACAGTGCGTGGCGCAACTTGCGACGCCTGCAGGAATGGGCATCCCACAAACACCCGGATAGGCGATAACGCTTGAACAGACTGTGACTTGCTGGCACGAATTCTGTGTCCCACAGCGGAGCTCTGGACAAGAGGGGCTTACAAAAAAAATTGAGCTGCCGCAGGACTCATCGCAGATATTCTGGCGCCACCGTGTGCCAATTGCAGTGTACGGTTAAATTAAATTTACAGTCGAGATGTTTCGTATGCGTATTTTAGCATTGATGCTCCGCAATACGACGGCTTAGCAGTGTTATGAGAGCCGCTGCAATTAATTACGCCGAATTGCCGCTATAATCGTCTCTTTGATAGAGCATGCTTCCATGATCAAAAGTCAAGTCTGACAGCACTATCGCTACGTAGGACCAGAGAAGAAGCCATATTTAAGTAGCATGCGCTTGTTTCACAATAGATGCCTTAGATATACCACTTTCCAGGAATTGTATGAATATATTAACCACCTAATAAACAATATAATATATACATGAAATATAAGTATAACATTATAAATACATATATATATATATATATATATATATATATATATATATATATATATATATATATATACTTGTGTGTACATAGTGTACTAATTATTATGTTTCACGAATATTTTTTAATTGCGTTTTGTAATAATAAATAGTTTTTTTTTGTCTCGCTCTATGCGCATTCAATGCAATACAATAGTGCCAGAGTTCATTGCTAACCTGTATGGGTATTGATTCGCAAGATACCCATTTTGGCGTCGGCGCAGAGCAGCGTGTCACCGTTAACTCGAATGCCCAGGGGGCGACTGCACCCTGAAGGTGATGAGCAATTTGCACTTCCATCGTAGAGCTTCTGATATTTCTCTGAGGACAGGTCGATCTAACATCACGCGTTGGGAGTATATCATTATCGGGGTTAAGGTCAAATTCCACACATATATATATATATATATATATATATATATATATATATATATATATATATATATATATTACAGATAACAGACTAGTAAAGGATATATATATATATATATGTTATATATATATATATTATATATATATATATATAACATATATATATATATATATTACAGATAACAGACTAGTAAAGGATATATATATATATGTTATATATATATATATTATATATATATATATATATATATATATATATATATATATATATATATATATATAATAACATATATATATATCCTTTACTAGTCTGTTATCTGTAATGCGTATAGTTTGCACAACGGGTGAAGCCGGTCCAGTGCAAGCAAATATACGGCTAGGTGAAACCAATTAGAGTCGGTTAATAAGTCCGCATACAGCGGGCCTGGAAAGCATTATTACTCTTCATACTGCTATCTGTTAGTGTGTTTCATTTTAATAAATAACGGAAGACTTGACTGTCGATCGAGTATCGATTGGAAGAACACGAATAAGAAGAATAATAAAAAAAATAATAGCCGGCGGCGCCCCCGCAGAAAATCGCGGGTTCGACAGCAGCGCGACACATGACCATTTTGGATGAACTCTTCTTTAAAACTCGCCAATATAGATTTTTCTGGACGCAATAACAAAGTTTCAAAATAAAAAAATGTTTTGTTAGTAGCTGGTGGGTGTGATGCATTTAAAATGAATAGAAAATGTGGAAGCTACACAAGGAGACCCGCTAGGCTCTACCCTTCTTCTCGCTGACACCTTGCTGGTAACGTCTGACAGAAAAACCAAAAGCCGCGTTGCTGATGTTTGCACATGCATAGTAACAATGTTAGACTATACACATGTGTGCACAATAACTTGGGAACGGCATGACGCGATGTGCGATATACCGCACATCGCGTTAATTGGATGCCACCATGCGCATTACCTCTAGGTAGAGGCGTTTCTTGTCTCCAGGGGACTTCAAAAAAAACTCCAGGAAGACCACAGCCATGAGATTCAGGCCTGAGAGTCGGTTGACTACTAGTGACGTTATATGTTGCGCCGGCCAACAGTTAAAGTTTGTTTACTATTTTCGATATTGAGAAACAGATACTGTGGGAGGCAATTCACCAATGTTCAGACGATATCGTAGTGCATTTGTCTAATACGGGCTCTTCAAGCAGATAGAAAAACACATTCACAAGCAGATAGGCGCACATCTGCCACCTCCATGGTATGGATTTATGATTCGCTCGGCATGTTTGGTTAAATACACATGTCACTCTTTTATATCAGTGTTGCTCAGAGCGGCAGCTTAAGTGGACATGTTGATATGTCTACGGCATTTTTGGCAGCATAGTCATTGATTCTCAGAGGTATGGCTTATCCTATATTCTCATCGTTCAAATTTGATCAACAACAGGGATCGAACCGGCCACACCCCGGTAGATATATAACAACCATAACTACTGAAGTAGCGCACAAGCCCCCTCCACACTATGTATCCACTGGTACGGCCACTTTTCTCATAACAGATCTGTGTTAATTGCTGGCAAGCGAAAACCTTTTAGAGTATTCTCGTAACAAGATCCGTCCGTACTCGCTCTGTGTATATGTAAAGATTGAAACGCTTTATTCAAGATGGAAAGAAAATATACATTTGCATATATGCCTGTATGTCATGTGTTATATGTAGTTATAATCTGCATGTAGTGCAGGGTGTTGGCGGCTCCTAACACTCGTGAATACGCCTAGAGATCCTCCACGGGTATAGGTCGCTGATGTAGCGCTTCCGTGCGATGAACACAGGAACCATATTGCTAGCCTGACGCGTTGTTGTTAGCCTTTCAACGAACATTTTGTCGAATAGACGCGGGTATGCCTATGAATTGAGAATGTGCATCATATTTCCATGGTATTTTGTCCGGAAAATCATCAGTTAGTATGTACGGAAGTCTAATCGAAAGCGGCATGCTTGAAATGCGTTCGAAAATCGGCATCGCATACCTTATAGATTCCATCATTGGTCGCTGCGTAGACGAAGTCTCCTTGGAAGGCGAACGACTCAGGCCCGTTCAGGAACTCAAAGATATGCTTACTTCCATCGTCTAGCTTAGAATTCGTCGCCAGTACGCCAGTGGCATCGGGAACTGAGTCGCTGCAAAAAGTCGTGATAAATAATTTATATATATACTGAACCCATTGGAAAAACTATGATTAAGTTACACACCGACTTGTTTCGTACACATAGAGCGATGACTGTGAATTTTGCTAACCAGGAGCATACTCCTTTAATTTTAGAAGTATTAACGCGATTCTACTTGGCATAGTTTCAGTACACTATTTACGAGATGCTCCTATAACGTGGAGATATTTGTGGTCATTGCTGTCATCATAAACAGCCCATTTAAGCAGTGTTGACTTTGGTCAGTCTGCTCATAGACTAGCTCTTTAACAATTGTCTTTCTGTACGGTTTTCCTAGCGGATACGGGTTTCAATACCTGGTCTTTCGTTTACTTGCAGCGCAAAATGAGTAAGATATTTATTCCTGAAACTATGGTGTGGATGAAACAGCCTCTAGCCTGGGACAGCTCGCTCAGTGAGCGTTTTACATGTCGGGTAACACAGATGGCATCGCGTTTTTCTGTTGCAGGATCAGAGGGCAGTGAACTTGATTTTCTCTATTTTAGAGTGCTCACACAAAAAGGAACAACATATTATAAATCAGCCGAGATGTTAAACACAAAATAAGTTGTTCGTGCAGTTCTGCAAATGATCCGTCTTGTAATATCAGCACGCCATTTAGTAGCAGCAAATGCAGCGGCAGTACTGTGTATTCTCTGCGCAGTTTCTTAAAATAAAAATATATACGCATTTTATCATTTAATATTTCTTTTTTACTATGTTACATTTTTTTCATTTGAAATTACTATGGTTGCCGAAGCCAATTCGACGGCTTAGTCGATTGGGCATCTTCGTTTTGCGCTCTCATGACCATTCTGTGTCCATGGTAACTCGTTCTACCTGCATTTTTGTTTTTGTATCCATATAAACGTATGTGTGTGTTGATTTGCACATATCCTTTCACAATATATATATATATATATATATATATATATATCAAACAGCATGTTAATGCTATACGTACGTGAAGGCGTCGTTGAGGGATAATTGGTAGACCTTGGTGCTTGGATCTGCCGTTAAGTTCGACGCAAATCGAAGTAACGAAGTGAGGATAGCAGCGTCTTTTGTAAACGACGCGCAGTAGCTGTTCGAACAAGACGTTAGTCCTTTAATATAAAGACCTCATCACTGACAGAAACTGAAGTTTGTAAATAGATTTACATACCAGGCACACATTGACCCGCTCTTCAAAACTTTTTTTTGGGAGCACATCATAGAAAGCAATCGTTGTGTCAACGATGCTAAATAGCCCGCAGATGCTTTCACTCAAAACAGAGCATTTGATGTAATATAAATTGCATTTAGAATAATATTATAAATTATTGTTTAGATAATATAAAATAATAAAAAAATAACATAAAATAAAGTTTTATATATAATATATATATATATATATATATATATATATATATATATGTTTTCTTATATCGGAAAGTAGTAGTGAAAAATTCGATTGGGAAAAAATATTTTTGAACAAGTTCTATTATTTCCTTAAAGAAGTGCACCATGCACTGCTACACCTAATATATATATATATATATATATATATATATATATATATATATATTATGGCGGCTGTTGCGCGACACACCAGCGGTGGTGAACGTCGCCTCACAGTCATTTTTGCAAGCACTTAATTTCGACATTCTCTCTGCAACCACAACTCGCAGTGCCTTAAGTTTGGTACCAGCATGATCGTCATTAAATGTGCGTTTGTCTGAATGTGCTTGTTTTGAGCGTTGTGAGTAATCGTAGGGTAATTATTTTGACTTATTTGGTGTGAAAGCTAATAAAATAATTTCATTTTTGCGAGTTCTGTTCTAAACGACCACGTCGCATCTTCTGGCCGGCATGATATATTCTTCATAATTTCCATACGAACACGACGGTATGCTTAGTTTCGGTATTGGAGTACTGCTTGTCTCGCAATTGCAGATTTTGTGCTCCTATGTTGGGAAAATACACCAGTGTCACAAATTGTAGCAATTTTACTCTCACTCCGAAACAAGACTTCTCAGAGACCATGTTCCATTAAAAAAAAGATTTGCTTTAACGGGTTCTACAATTCCAATTATCGCTCTTCACGTATTCCTGAATCACTCTGTATATATACGCTTATTTCGAAATCAATTGTATCATACAGTTGAATAAATCATTATATATATATATATATGCATAGTCGTCATGATCATAAGCTCAGTGTTTTGTGAACGCTACGGTGGTTCGCGACACACCTGTGTCCAACCTCGCTGACATCGTCGGGGCTCAAATTCAGCAAGTTATAACAGGTTTCGACGGAATCCGGAAAAGAGCCTGCGACCGGCACTGCCACAACAGCATCATTGCACCACACATTCAGCACTGGGGCGAGTAACAGACAAGATGCAAGCGCGACCAGCTGTGCCGATCTCATCGTGAAATCCTAAAGGACAGCTTTTATATAAGAATAAATACAAAAAATAAACATATCATTGTAGTCATTGCGTAGTATTCTAGAAATTGCTGGGTTACCCAAGGAATAGGCACTTGGAAACTGTGCCTAACATGCGTCATGTCAGAAACGAATTTGTGCCCTATGATATGGTGCAGCATGCGTGCAAATCGTGGCAAAGATGGTGTCAATAAAGGACGACTTAACTGAGTCGCGTAACTTGAACGCAACGGGTTTATCTGCCATGTGGTTTTCTTCAAGAGAACATCATCTCTAGTTCTTCGGTACCTGCAGCCTACATATCTACTGTTTCTGACTCAACTATTACGAACATCAGACAAAAGCTTGATTTCCAAGCAAATGCTTGAAGATCTGTGCTACAACCGCAAACCCGCTTACTGTTAATTTGTTTATAAAAGTAAAAGGGAGACTATTATGATTAACTTACACTACTACGCCAGTTGTCAGAAATTTATTCTGAATCTGCCAGGATATCCTGTTTCAAGCAAGGTCGCCATATGAAGCGACAGTGAAGTAAGGTCTCTACATAATAAATGCCTCTAAAACGGTTCGGCATTTAACTATGATAATTTTTTTTATTTCGCACCTGCATATGGTATTTAAACTCTGCATGCAAGATTTTACAACATTTATCGAGACCCATGGAAACTTGACATTGATCCAACCTGTGCATTTAGCTTCAGCTTAATTGGTACACATACGTATATCCTACACCATGATATCAAAAAGCCACAAAACTCTACAAATCAAACTTGAACCCGAGATAGGTACCAGAGGTGCTTCGTACAAATCGAGATACGATAAATAGAATAAATAAATGCAGAGCATGAAATTAGACATAAGAGCACCATTAATTTGTATTTGTTCACACGTAATGCTAAAATTATCGACTATCGCTGGAAACGTGCAAGGCAGGTAACAGAATGTGAAATCTACACGTTCTTACGGCTAAGTTAATTTAAACGTTCTTGTATGGGGTGCAAAACAAAGGCTTTAACTAGTTGCATTTGATCGTGCAAATCCAGTGGGTCAACCCTGACGCACTCGGAATAACGGGAGCAGCGAACTCTAATTTGAAGCATTGACCAACCGCGTTGCAAAGGAGAACCCCACGCCAGAACCGTCGTAGGTATGCAAACTATGTCAGACACTCAGCCAATGATCAAATACATAGGTATGAAGGTAAAGCGCCACGTGAGAGTTTAAACCAAGTTAAACGTACAATGTTTTTTTTTTCAATAACATGTAAGGTGTTATTAATTGCCACCGATATGTACTTGAACTGTGTACGTAGGTATGCACTAGTTACGACCATGCTATCTTCGTCACTACTAATATGTACGTGAACTGTCCACACTGACCTAATGACTTAGTCTATTGAACTTAGACTAGCCGAGTACGTAGGCATGAAAACACGATCACCTGCGGTCACCTGCGGAGTGTCGCCACATTCTCTGTAGTGCTTTTTCGCACTCTGTGTCAGCTGTATTTATTGCCTTATAGATGTACGATGAACGAATGACTTTTTTTGGTGTAATAACAGAGACCGGGATGCTATTCGTAGAGACGAGTCGATTGCCGATCGTGTCTAGTGGCTTAGTGTCTAGTGTAGAAGACCGCGTGTGAAGAGCTCAATGGTAAGGAAATATGCGATCGTACCTTTTTGCTGGCTGCCTTTTTGTTCTGTTGCACGCCGATGACGACGTAGGGCTTGGCCGGCTCAGCAACCAAATGAACGGTGAAAGCAACTGGCCTGCTGGCATAGGTAGGTTAATAAACCGTGTCCCCAGTGCTCTTGCCACAGTGAATTGCCGAAGCGCTAGCAAAGGCCAGTTGTGAGGAACGTCGATGATTATCAGTTGCACACTTGCTTCGCATGTCATCACTAGAAGCATTTGCACTCATACACGCGCACAAACACTTATATATATATATATATATATATATATAACATTCTCTTTCCTCATACCCCTGAATATTGTGTGAGCTCATCAGCTAACGTAGCAATCGCAGCTGCGCTATTTTCACGTATCCTCTTGGCTCACTTTCGTTCGCGTCTTCTTTCCAGCCTCTACAAGCTATATGTGTGCGCCATCTAGATAGCGAGAACGCATCACTGGGTACACAGTTCACAAATTATTAAGAGCCGCTTGTAATGAAGGGTCTGTGGAGCGTTACTATCCCAAGTTCGGTAGCATTCTTCGAGATGGCATCACGTGCGATAATCAAAACTAAATTAAATGGTTGTTAGCTTGTCTCTATATTTATCTAAAGTCAACATGTATATATATATATATATATATATATATAAATGTAGAACGCAGAAAAGACAGTGTATCTACCCCTGCTTCAAGAAAGCGTGAGAACCACTACCGCTCTTGCAACGAGCAGTGGTAAATGAACGCATAAAATCATAGATATTAGACTTAAAACGTGAATGCACAGCGGAGTTAAAATGACGTTAAGGCGAGTTGTTCAAGGACTTTTCAAATGTACCACGTGCTTCAAAAATATTTTAATATGTATTATTATAATAAAATGTCAAGATAATATATCATGTACATATAAAGAGCACTTTAGAAGAGCGCTAAATTTATAGCCCGAATTAAAACGGACTCAATACCAAAAATTATCACCAGGTCTCAGCCCTATTTTTTATTTCCATGCTTGCGATGTTAGAGACAATTCTAATGTTTTGTTTTATGGTAACATGAGGCACGTGTCTATTCTGACTGCCGCGTTCCCGAAAATTGCCATGCCTTCGGCTCAGCGTCACCCAGTCTGCTAGGACGGGTGTTCTTCGCAGATATTTTGCGGTTCTTTTTCCTAGATCGTTAGGACGCCCTAACAATCCACAACACTGATTCTTCTCAGTGGGGCCCAGCCATAAAGGCGGGGGTTCCATGCCGCACTTCACGCCCTAGGTATGGATTCCCGAGTCCACTCCAGTGTCAGTGGTAGCCAGCATTCGTACCGGGGTTAGAGCCAATAGTGAACTTCCGCGATTGCCCTTGTAAATACGCGCGTTTTTCTTGCTCGGTCTACTGCCGTTTCCTTGCTCAGTTTACTGCCTCTTGCAGCTGTAATTGTTTTTTTCTTAAACGAGCAGTGGTCTTCCTCGACCCGCATTGTGCTCGAAAATAAACAAGTACGGTGCTCTCATTCGTGTTTTAAGCTTAATATAGAGTTGTTTTGCGGTCTGCGTTGTCATCTCTAATAAGGCTTTGCTGCTGTCGTGCGCATGGACAACCAAAACTAAGTTATGATCCGAAAGCAGTTCTAGGAACTCAGTTTATTGTCTCAACTACACTCCAGTACCGGCCGTTGTATCATTTATTTGACTTAAGCAATGCGTACTTTGAGCTTGCCAATTTATCTAGCAAATAAGATGCATAATCTGGGGCATCCATACTATAGGCTCCCTGTCGTCGTAATTTCCTCAGATGTCGGGCTAGCTTGTTGTGCGGTGAATGTGCTGAATGAGTGTATAGCTGCATTTGCTTGACATGTATACATGCACAGATGTCATTCGTTTATATCAGGGGCTGGGATTTCCCCAATAGTCCTTGTGGCAGCATGGTCGCTGACTCTCAGCAGTATGGTCTCTCGCCTATTCTTAACGAGCATCGCTCAACGAATATTCAATCACCAAAAGAGATCGAACCGACGACATCCCGGTGCAAATGACAGTCATGAATAGCGCATTTGGCTCCTAGGCCATGCCGGCCTTGTTGTCCTTTTAGGGTGGACCTGCTCGAATTGATTAAACTTTGAAGGCCCAGAATATTCCAGAGTAACTCTCTAACTAGTTAGTAACTATACCGACGCTGTCATATTTTCGGGTGACGCACATGACCAAGCACACCAAATCGTTTCGCTGATTGCCCACCATTGCTAGCACTAAACCCGCTTGAAATTTCCCCAAGGGCTTTGTTCTCCTTCATCCATTATTCCGCCCTGATACAAATTACAACTGTGAAGCTACCAGATATTATTTAACGTTTAGTAGTATTTGAGGGACAATTAGTTATGCCGTACTCTCCTCTAGTCCGCTTTCAATCAGTATAAATTATCAATAAAATAAGGAAAGTATTGCACTTACCTATTACTTATGCTATCTTTCTAACGATATTTGTCATCCTAAACTTCGGTATACTAATTTCATAGTAAATTGCCTAATTAACAACACTCTGAATGGGTGTTTTCATTTGCTTACGTCGTAGAATTTATCTCTCTCCCGGATTGCTCCGTCTGGCTACTTTGAATGTAGAGAAGATAGTATCCGTTACATTCATTCAGGCGGCTTATACATATGCACCTTTCATGGGGTTGGTGAAAACTCATCCTTACAAGCTGTAGTCTGAAATGTCGAAGGTCCTATGTGTAAGAGCGCCCTTGCAATTCCCTAACTGAAAAATGTGTCAGCCGCTTGACGCACTTGACCGGACGTACCACTCTCACAGCACTGTAGTATTTTTTTATATCAGATTTTAGGAACGCTTGATACAAATGCGTTGCTGGCAACTAGCAGCGATTAGTGTGGCACTCATAATCCCACTAAATTCGTGTTTACACCTCCCTCCAAGGCTGGCAATTGCTTCGAAATCCAGCGCTGGCTTCTTTTCTGAGATACTTCGGGAATGCATAGTGCACGTGCGTCACTAGCAGTCTGTGTGACTAGTGTGGGACTTACAAACCCACTAAACCGAAATTACTCCCCAACTTCACAGACTCGGTAATACTTGGCATCTTTCTGCGTATTCACATACATTCAGATAGGGGGCATATGCCAAGATATATACTGTCCTAAACGGGTGCGTCAAGAGCTTGAGGGCTTGGCTGCACCTCCCCTCCCACCTCCCTCGGCTACTCGTTTCGACCCCTTTCCCAAGACTGCTGCGTAAACCTATCCCGCCTAGCGGTCTTCTTGGCTGTCTTGAGCGTCAAAATGGCGTCGAACAGGTCCGTCGCCTCCTTCCACGCTTTTATCAAGATCATCTTTTCAAAAAGGCTTGTAGTGTAGGACAGTACATTCCACGCTGTCTGCCACCCCAGATTCGCATAGCACACATATGTTACTAAAGGCCTTCCTTATCTTAACCATGCAGCTTTGGAACTGAGGGTGACCGGTAAGAACCTGAGCTCTACAGTAGGCCAACTCCCCGTGTCGGCGGCTATACGAAGCTTTGAGGCCCGATTTCAGACTCTTGATCCAGCTCTCCCCGGTCACCCCGGGGTGTTACCTGCAGGCTTCCGGCAGGCCGCGATTGTGATGCTCCTGGCCCTTGCGAGATCAGGTCTTCCTCCAGAAATAGCTTGCTTCTTTCTCTCGTCAGAGGGTCCCATGCAGCACCTTAGCCAGGACCAAACGGGCTTCAGTCGAGACTGTCCGGTACGCCCGGCTAATCCTGCGCCGTGACTATCAGGGCCAAATCATCCGCGTAGGCAAACAGCTCGGCCTTTTCCAGGTAGATGTTGATGTCCAGCACTCGTCGTAGGCAAAGTTCTAAAAGGCGGGTCTCAGAATCGAACTCCGTGGGACCCCGGCAGTAGTCGTAAGTAGTGAAGTAAGTGTATGCTTGCCGCTCTGCAACCAGACTTTGTTTATCCAGGAAGGATTAAATCATTTGGCAGAGGTAAGTAGGTATTGCCTTTCTCTTCCGCGCGTGTACCACTAATTCCCAGTTTAACGTGTTGAAAGCATTTTGAACATCTAAGAGGATTAGAAACTCAAATTCTCTCGTTTTGGGAGTCTTTGCAGTCTCGCAACCTGCTCGCTTCAAGACCCTATCAAGAACTCCAACGAAATATTTTCCTTTCCGAAAACTATACTGTGCATCGGATAAAGCTTCTCTAGTTTTGAATTTATTGCTCAACGTATTAGCCACAACAATTTCCAGGATCCTCCCAAGGTGTAGAGGAAGCAGAAGGGCCTTTAGGCCAAGGGGCCTGTCCTGTCTCCGGAGTTAGGAATGAGGACAAGGTTTGTCTGTTTCCATGGCCTGGAAAATTTCCGTCCTTCAAGCAGTCCGTTGGTAAACGTCTAAAAGACCTTCGGCCACCGCTTAACAAGTATCTTGGACGTCGGAACCAGGGGCTTTCCCAGGCGCCAGTCGTTCTCCAGCCGATCTAGTGTTACCTCCGGAATATCTTCTAGGGCAACCAGAAACTTCTTAACTTTTCCTGCACCACGTTCGGCGGGAGCTTCAAGGTAGCTCTCCGGAGTTTGGTAACAGTCTGCTACGGCAGGCTCCATATGTCACCGTTTACCGCATCTACCTCCACGCTCGCGCTTTGCTTTTAGCGATGAATCCTCGCAGTCTCGTTCAGGCGGCCTTGCACTTGGTTAGTTGGAAGTCGGCTTGCTTTACGTCGGCCTTGACCCCACGCACGAGGCAACGAACGACAGAAACTCTGAGTCATTGCATGCCCGTAAGTGCTTTTTAGCTTGCTTGAACTCGGCACAATAGCTAAAGTAAAGCGTATGCATAAGAGAAATATTTAATCGCGGGCAAACAAAGAATTCTTCACAACGTATTGTTGCGAGACATATATATAATAGGAAATTACTAATACATACAAATATACCTTACCTTACTATACCATGTGCATCAGCAATGCTTCTTCATACACAAACCATGCCGTTTTTCTTCTGTAAATTCCAAGTATTTCAAATTCCAGGAAATGTACAAATACCTAATAATTGCAAATAGTATTATTACATTGTAAGTATTTTTTCCAGTCCTTTTATGCTCTTTAGTTTACCGTCTGTACTTATCAAATAAACACTCAAATTAGTGCATCAAGCCTTCTATACTAGGCAAAAGCCGATAACATGGGTATTAATATGACGGACGGATAAAAAGTTATGTATATAGAGACATTTCTAGCGTATTACAGTTTGATATATTGCTGATTGTGCATCTTATCGTATTGCACATCTATTTTGACAGCTAGTAGTGCAAGCAGTACTGCATTATCAGCAAACATCTGCTTAACCCCATACGTGCCTATTCACATATTGACCCTATTCGGAAGGGACCAGTTCGCGTTGCCAATCGGCCATTGTTTTGTTTTGGCTTACCTGGTCGTCCCTTTGCGTTTTTGCCGACGGCAATATTTGTGTTATTTCTAGAGGCATTTTCATAATGACAGCACTCTAAAGAACGCTACGCCTTAGCTATGTAGTAGTATATTTGACATCATCCGCATATAGTTTGGTTATGTAATTTGGGATGTAAAGGCGATTTCGATGAAGGTAAAGCTTGGATCTTTATCCAAAAATAATGAACTTCAACAAACTGCAAACTCGACTGCTACTGCCGGTTTCGTTTCGGAGAACGTTTCTTAACGTCATCCACGACAGAGACAGGCGCTGCAGTACTCGTAAAGGCAACAACTTTATGCATAGCTTTGTATCACCTTATTGGTGTTAACACTTACTATATATATATATATATATATATATATATATATATATATATATATATATATACATTTCTCGGATACGATATGGATTTTCGACATTTTTCCTTTAAGATCTTTAGAGGCAGGTAAAATTACTGAGGGAGTTGTTGTTAAACAGGCAAGCGTCTCAAATTAGCCACGAGGGACCCACGCGCTGTTGATTTTTTTGTGGCAAAGGCTGTCATGGCGGTGATTGGCACATGGTCCAGGTGGTCGACACTAGCTCTGGAGGGCTGGTGTAGCTTGTCGTCACGTTTACTGAGATACAATTGTTTACATCTCATTATGAGTCAAATATGTGCTTACTAAATATATATATATGCTGCCTCACAGAGAGGACAACAGTAATATCCACAATAAATACGGCATTAATACCCACTTAAGGTATTCTACAGAGCTTGTACCTTTGCGCAATTTCGATCAACACAGATAATAGAATCAGAGTGGTAGGAGGATAGTTCCCTATGTCCGGCATCGCTGTCCATAATTCTCCCAACCTCAGCCGAAAACATTTAATGTATTCCATGACGTTATCATTTTGAGATCTATCTAAATGTAAACTGCTTTTTTGGCCAAATTATGTTTATGATAATTCGCTGCCGGTCTATAGCAACAGCATTGTTGCATAAGCACGTATGTAGGATTTTGCAAAGTACTATTTCACGTCAAGCGTTTCATATGTACGTGAGTAAAATGCCATACTTTTACAAAAACGTTTTAAAGAGTCAGTAATGCAAACACAATCGTAACTTGCACACAAAATGTTGTTGTGTTGACAACTTTCAGGCACGCCCAGTGCTTTTATTACAAGTATTTCGCAAAAGGCAACATTTGGGATGATTGTTCTATGACATGAGGCGCCTACAAAGTTGACGTCAGCTGTTGACCGTCGTGGCTATCGAGAGGATAGTAGACTCCGGAAGAGTTCTCGGTATGTTGCCTTGACCTCGCTCCCAGGCCTCCGGGTACGTCCATAGGCAACGTAAGACCGTCCGCTGGCGATTCCGTAATAATATTTGTTACTGCAAAAGCCGGTAAGTTTTAAGATGCGTTAGCTGAATAGCAACGTATCCAACATCTCCGCATATCGCAATTGAGGACCCGCTTGGTCACTCCGCAAAAATGCTGATTGATTTAGCTCAAGTCCAATTCTAGTGCGCAGATACATTTTTATTAGGTTATTATCGTTTTTTAGACAGAAATAACTGAAAAAATGCGGTTTGCACACGCGGACACCACGGCAGGCAATTCGTCTGCAAGTGTGGGCCGGTAGTGTGGGGCTCCAACCTACTAAAATCCAGTCATCTCCTCATCCTCCCAACCGACTGAGAATTGCATGTGCAAGTACTTCAAACAATCGGTGCAGGTGTTAGTCTATTCGTGGCCAGCTTTTTCCTCGGAGGCCTGAGCGGTGCGTGCCGTGCGGCGGGTATTTGCTATAGATTTTGCCATGAGTATATTCCTAAAATGTTTGGTCACTTCTAGCCACTGAGGCAAAGACTCCGGCATTCGCTTGGCAAATGCAAGGCTGGCAGGTAACATGACCTGGCAAGTGAAAAATAAGTTATCTAAACCTATCCAGTTATCAAGACGTTGTTTTGTATCTTCTGAAATGTCAGGTTTACCCCGGGTTATGCCCGGCAGGTTATGCCCGAAGCGTACGTACCGAACACGTACCAAAGGCCAATTACTGTAATCACTGATAATCGCTGAAACATGCAAAAGTGCTTATGTCTCTTTGAGCAAAGGGTGCTCCCAACAAGAGCGTCACATTTTAATTTGGCGTCACTTCTGCGACTGTGCTTTGACAGTCAAACTCTTTAGCAGTTCGATGGTAGACAGTACACAATTACGCAACAAATTTGGCTGTTGATCAGAATGTGGCAGCGAGTCCGGAAACGTCTATTCGATATCGTGCTCAAGGATGCAACATTTCCAAAATGGCCAACAAAATCCAGATGAATCAACAGCTCCAACTTCCAGAACATGCAGAGAAAGTCTATTAGGTACTTGAACAACAACACATAAACCGTAAATCTCCTACAAAATCATCTTCGAGCCCATTTTTATGTTAGTGGCTTCGTATATAAGCGCAATTGCCGCATTTGGAGTGACAAAAGCCCACATGAGTTTTATGCGAAAGAAATACATCCCAAACGCGCCCCAGTGTGGTGCAGGTTTTGCGATGAAGGCACAACTAGACAATTTTTCATTGGAAATGCTGCTGGGAATGCACCAAACGTGCCCGCAAAACAGAAGAAAGCATTTTCCAGGTGTATTGTTCCATACATAACTCTTACATGTTTGCGTTATGAATAAATTAGAAGACTGTATTTTATTTAGAATTTTAATGTTTCACCCTTGTCTAATATCTCGTGCGCGAAATCAGGTAGATACGTCGCGCTAGATACCCATGGAGCACCTTGTTCTTACTAGTAACTGCTAAACGGCTTCACAGTTGTTTAAGAGGTGGTATGACAGTCCAAATTATTTTTATTGCCCTTTTAAGCGCTAATTAGCTCACTTGTGGTCGCTCAGATTGCGTGAAATACGGCCAACTCTACTTTGGCCTATAAACTCTATAACATATTACATTGAGGTAAACCTTAGGTTTTTTATAACATCTTTGTTATCGAGCAAACAACAAAGTGACGCACTGTTTTTTTGTCAGCAAATATTGCAGTTATAGACAGAAATTTGTATATATAGTCAGTTTAAGTCTAGTATGAGAAAGTCTGGTACAGCCGAAGGTAGAGACAAAGCGATGGATATAGTGATCTCAAACCAACTAGCATTAAAAACTAGTTACTTCTAGTGGCCTACTTCTAGTGGTCCGCCTGAGGAATCTTCAAGCAATGGCCACCGCTGCTTTTAGAAATGACGTTACATAGAACGTGTGGCTAAGGTATTTTAGCCGCAGGCAGGAGATTGAGTGTTATCCGAGTAAAAATCGAGTTCAACCGACATGTTATTAAGGGAGGACTGACACGCCGGGTTGCATTGCTTTAGCTTTTTATAGTGTATATGGGTTTGTGTAGGCGTTAACCGCAGTGGGGCAGCTTTGGAAGAATTGCAGTTTGTTTTGCAACATGTAAAAACAGCGAACACTTACGAGGTTCGGTCCAGCCGACTCGAGCCTTCTTGGTAGAGCCCGGAACGGTCCTACTAATGGTGCCATCGTCAATAAATCCATGATTCACTTGGGATCGCTTGTCCTCTTCTGTCTCTTGCGATGCATGTGTGACCAATGCGGTCTTGATGCTTGGCCTGCGTTGCCTGATACAAACATTAAACGCTTGCCATTAGAAATTGTCTCTCTATCCACCTATAAAATGCTGTGTAACTTAGGGCAAAATTAGCCGAAACCTTATAAATAAATGTACCGATTGCAGCAAATTTACTTATATGTACAAGTTGTATGAAAGCCTTAGCCGTACTTAACGAGGACTATAAAAATAGTTAAAATAAAAATTGGAATGTGGGAGCAGAAATGTCTTGTTTAGGCCTGAGATTAAAATTACTAAACTGTGTTGTATCTATGTGTCTAACCAGACATAGTTTTTACAAATAGTGCGATTGCGGGAGATATAGTTCCATAGAGACATAAAAAACACTAGTGTGTTCGAAAGAGAATTTCGCTTCGCCTGAAAGAAGACTTTTCTTCCAAGCGACAGAGCAATAGCTAGCGAAGGTTAAATAATTGCGTTGAATATGTTCGCAAAACTCGAGATCCTGTAATGTCTCACTTTTGAGCTTTCACATTCAATACATTCTGCCATTAGGTTTATAAAGCGCATACATATAGGAAAGGTCTCCGTTTGTGAGAATAAGTTTGATACCAAATTGATGGTGGTTCGATTCGTAATATGGTTGCCGTTAACCATTTCCCCCTGCGCCATCCCCGACGGCAGATTCCCACAGAGCCCCTTTTTAGCAGATGGGGGACGTTAGCGGCTAGAGTACGGCCTGTATCTGGCGTTACATGATGCCATGATGAATATCCCCATTTCTCGGAGCTAAGTTTCTATCCTACTTTTTTAAAATTAAAGGAAGTCTTACAGGACAGGTTTGACACATCTTGATGACTTCAAGGAAAAATTGCAGAAGGTGCCCAAGGCGACGCATGACACTGGCTGGAAGAAAATGTGGTGATGTGTGCTATATTCAGTAGATAGTACTATTATTATTATTGAATAAACCATCTCCGCTTACAACAAAATTACGAAAACTTTTGCACACAGCATTATATATATATATATATATATATATATGGTCCTCCAACAACTCTTCGACATAGAGAATATTGGGAATTGCGGAGCTAATCCTTTTGTTAGATGGAACATGGTCACGGAGAAGTCTTGTTTCGAAGTGAGAGTGAAATTACAAAAATCTGTGACACTAGTGTGATTGCCCGAAAAAGAGCCCGAGCTGATTTATCAGATGGAGTAGGTCATTTATGCATGCACTCAGTTTTGACATGCCCGCCGGAAAAGCTTAATTACTCAGCAAGCATGACTCGGATTGCCATAGATTTGGTACCAAAATTATGACTGTGTTAGTTCTGAGTTAATTTCTGTTTATCATTTTTGCGAATTCTCTTTTAATGTCGCCTGTTAGTCGTTGCTAATGTTTATTTTCTAGCCGGCGTCGTGTGTTCCAGTTGTCTCGTAATCGTAAGTGTTGTGCTCCTATGTCGGGCAATAATACCAATGTCACAGACGTTAGTAATTTTACTCTCACTCCGAAACAAAACGTCTGATTGAAATTGAAAGAAAAAGTTACTTTAACTGGCTCTACAATTCCCTATATCGCTCTCAAAAATGTCTTGGAAATCTTATATAAGTATATATATATATATATATATATATATATATATATATATATATATATATATATACGTATATGCCGATTTAGACATGTATATGCTCCGTCGTGTGTCGTGCCTGGCAAGTGGAAATACTTTTAACAACAATTATCTTGTAAGGCAAGACCTACCTGAGCTTGTTACGCCTGGTTTGTTGACACTTCCGCACGACGATGAGAATCCCGAGGAAGATCACAATAATCATGATGTGGACGCTGAGATTACGCTGAAGCCGGACATTTCTTAAGCAGTCATCAGCGTGCTAAAAGTCCAACAATTACAATTAGAACAGAAAGACACATCGTAAGCGATAACAGCCACAACAAAATTTGCAACAACAATTGCACTACGCAACAACAACAGTAATGTAATTATAAAATGAAGCTTCCACCACAAGGTCTACAACAAGCACCTTTTCGTGGATGAGTGCAGATACGAAGATCGAAAGATCATTTGTCTGACAAGACAAGGGTAGATAGAATAATGTGCAGTGGGAGAACGAGGGTGACAAAGATATACAGAGTGTTTCAGTATTCGCCTAGCTTTGAGATCTAGTACACAACTACATTTGTTCTGCTCTGAGCTAACGTAGAATGAAAATCAACAAAGATGAGAAAGAGATGCAAATGGTTCTTCCAAACACGCAGGTATGATTTGGTTTGTCGATAGGATGGCTGGGACTCTCACAATCGCAGATTTAGTGAAGATTAGTCAGGATAAAAATCTCGATACAACAATTTTTCTCACTTCAAAAGAAGATATTTCTGCCCCTCGTTCCATTGAGAAAAATAGACATTTTGGCTGAGTTGTATATAACCTCAAATTTTGTTAGGCGAATTCTGAAACACTATGTAAAGCTACCCCAGTGGCCATTTGTGGCCGCCCATATCGGCACCGGCACAATCTAGACCTATAAAGGTAATCTTGCCCAAAACCTCGAAATGCGGCGTATGTATATATCAGGGCCGTAAATGCCATCGCAGGCCAGCAAATGCTCAGTATTTAGCGAGGTACTCTTGATGCCCAAGACGAGCTCAAACCGTCTTCATCGTCGTGTTCTTAATCGCTGCCTTGCGTGTCGTGTCGCTCGCCTATCGCCGCCATCAACTGTATAATATGGCGAATGCACAAATGCATGCTCTGCAAACCTTATAGATGCTGGCGCTGTCATTTGCCACCTGATCGCGGCAAACTTCCAAGATGGCGTAAATTGTCGTTGAGTTAAGAAGCCACTGGTGGGAAATGCCGCTGCTACCGCCGCCAGATTGTTGCTGCTGTTGTTGTTGCTGCTGCTGTTGTTGCTCCTGTTGTTGTTGTTGTTGTTGTTGTTCGGGGCCAAGCTTAACAACGGCGACCAGTATCCGTAGTTTGATAAGTTCTCTGTTCGCAAACACCACCGAAGGTTTGCTCGGCAGAGACACTTGTTCAGGCCTGCTCAGGGTAAGACAGAAAACGTAAGGCAAACGTATGCAAAAGTCACCCAGAGCCTTTTTTCAATAGGGCCGTAACGTGTTAGTCTGACTCTATATAGCACACATAGCACCCAATTTAACCCGCGTAACTAGCGCATGTACCAGTAATCTGTGTGATAATATCAATAATAGAAGATGAAATGGATGCATGATGCAACGCTGGTAGTACGATATAACCGGCTAAAAGGCTGCTTAAAATACAAATGCGTTACATTAGTTGACTGCGTTACTTTTATCGTATATATATATAGTTTTTTTGTTGTGTTTTTTTTTGGCTAGACAACAGACCAAATTGGCCAGTTAGAGGAGCACCCAAGACAATATTTGCTGGATCAAGAATACAATAGATGACAAAGGAAAGGCAGCTAGATATTAAATTTTATTCGATGACACATTCATCAAGCGGTGGCGAGCTTAAAGCTTTGCCATTCTCACGATGAGAAAGCACGCTGGAAATAATATACCATACAATTAATATTTGAAGCTTTCGGGAATGATTGATGCACATTCAGCGCTGGCAGCTATCGGCAACTAGTGTGGAGAGCACAAAACCACTAAAGCCGTCTACCTTTAAGCTTTTCCCTATGTTGTGCAAGATTGCATAACACTACGTCTAGAAGGTCGATAAGGGGACACCATCCGCAAACCCTTCTTCTGTGCAATGCGTTAAGCTGAACACAAATGGTTATAAATCGCTTAGCTTTTCAGAACGCTCCGACAGATTTGGATGTGCTTTTCTGCTAAACAAGCAAAGCGACTTGAACTATAACACGATACGAAGCCTAGTGGCTCTACCTTCCCTTTATAATAACATAGTAAATTTCTGAATTCTACACTCGGTATTCTAGGGTGCTGTATTCCATTCCTAGATTATCGATTCCGTCACGGTGAACTGGGTGGCGGAATATTCTGAGTGAGTTACAAAACCACTTCACTCTAGAATACATTTATCGCAAAATTTGGTTGTATAGCTAGATATCCTTGGCCCTTTCAGCCTTGGCACGGCAATGCTTTATTGGAAACTGACAAGATGACTGTAGCAGACAGCCAGTGCAAAGAAGAGTTGTTAGATCAGCTACCATGCCTTTCCGCTTGTAGGAAAACTGAAGCACCACCAAAACCGATGTAAGCTAATAAAATAGTCTGAATAGTAGAATGTTTTTTGTTCTTTGTAAGCTTTGTAGAGCACACGGCCGAACCTCACAATTACAAATCATGAGAATAATATTGAACAATATTAATGACAAAATAACTAGAACTACAGTCACAGTATGGTAAAATATTAATGGTAATATTATCTATAATCCAAATAGTGGTTAAAATCGGAGTTCAGAGAAGGAGCTGTTACAATAAGATATACGCATTCTAAAGTACCGTTTATGCGGCAATAACAAGTATGATCAGTCATGCGCGATATATATATATATATATATATATATTAAATGGCAAATATCAATTCCATTCCGGACCGACCACAGTCTAACTCACCCCGATGTATGTGGCCTTCGAGATTGCATCCTAAGTAATTACTTCAAAAGTCCAGAGAAGAGACTTTTCCCGACTTTTGTCTACAAAGAACTTTTTCACGCCATCTGTTCTGGTATTTGTTGCTGGTGGAACGTTACCGGCTATGTTCGGCATGCAACATGTTCGGAATATTCTAAACAATATTGAACAGATTGTTTAGCAATGTTAAAAACGTGTTCGATTTCTAATTTAATGCATTTCACATATATATATATATATATATATATATATAGAGAGAGAGAGAGAGAGAGAGATATACCATGTCGTGACTCCGTGTTGCAACTTACTTTTGAAGATCCTTGGCGTCGTCGACTTTTCTAGCTGCCTCGACAAAGTCTGTGCGAAACTTCTCCTTGATAAACTTCCATAGAGATGGACGTTTCTTTCGTGGAATTTGCGCAAACAGGGCTGCAACGTACCAACCACTAGAAGTCAGCGATCGAAATGAAGAAACGAATAAACTGACGGACGGAAACGTTTGTCGGAACGTCGTGCCTGCATAAAGATGAACGTCTCGCCAGGCCAGTGATCAAGTAGCGACTGCATATTAGCCAACTGGTCTAACCGAGTGTGCCGCTCTTTGCCGGAACAGCTTTCCATGCAGCACTGCGCTTCGCTGTGGCCGCCCGGCTGCAAGAAGTGTCCCTCCTGCCATCAATTACCATCGCCCACGATTACTGCTTTATGCCTTAATGCCTGCTTGGAGCCTGTCTCTGGTATGTTGTGTTTGAGTTTTTATGCCTATATTCATACAGTACACGCGCAGGACGAGAGACCTAACCCCGTGCCTCCTCCAGTGGCTGATCTACTGAGGGAACGTCAACATCTACATCTGGTCGCTAATTGACACAAAGCCTCTCATGATCATCAAAGTATCTTGCGTATATGTATCACGTAATATCTTTCTCGTGGAGAAAGCTGTTGCATACATATACATAGACGTTATATATATATATATATATATATATATATATATATATATATACTAAAAATGGTCAAGCAACTGTTACTCGGTGCAGAGCATAATCGAGGGGTAGCCATTTCTTTCAATACGTCGCAACCGGTTTCATTGCTGAGCGCATTACTGTTGCGCGCATGTTGAGACACTTTTACTACATTATGATACATACGCAAAAGTCAACTGATTGTTGCAAGTTGACTCTCTACTATGCAATGTGCTGTTTTGTTATGGAATTTATTGGCCTTTGAAGGCGGGCAAATCTATCGACTGCTAAGCCACATGACTGTGCCCTAGCGGATGTAGTAATGAACCTTAGCTTATCTAATTCAGACGAAAAAGGTTTTCATCCGTTTGTGTTCAAAACGGGCTGTATCGGCTAATTAAAAAATAATAGCAAAATTCTGAATGATACAGTCATGTTTTAAATCTCAGCTAGACGTTTTATTGAGGCCGTTCTATAGTAGTGGGTAGTGCGCTCGGACCAGATTGAATCACCCTGCGTTTAACCCCTCCATAACATCGGCGGGTGTATGTAAATGCATTTTCGTGCCCCTGAGAAAAGACCATATAGCAGTTCATCTCTACTCTCCCCTTTAGTGTGCAGTGAATGATAATATAGTTTTCGAGCCCTGTTTCAGAACTTATGGTTTGCACTAGGTCTGCTCCCGTACCATTACCGTTCGAAAGCGGCATATTTTTCGCAAGCTTTCATGCCACATTCTTTACATTTAAGCTTGATGAAGATTTGTTCAGACAGCACTGTGCACTGACGATCTAAATTCTCAATTGTATTTTTCAAGCTGTTTTTTGTCTTGACGGGTAGCTAAACAAGTCGTCACCGCACGCTTGGCTCGATATAATATTATATTTATGTTTATATTCCGCATTGCCAACACGGTTAGCAAAACCACTATAAAGAATGATAAATATATATATATATATATATATATATGGAGAGAAAAAGAGAGACAAAGACGAATGTCATGATGGTTTCAAACGCAAGGATAACAAATTTGGCATTCAATTCAATTTACAGCCCATGTCACTTTTGTTTCTTGTGTTTGATGGTACATCCCCAAACAGCGTTAGGGGAAGGCGAAGAAGCCAATCAACGCGCATTGCATCAATACGCCGGACGCAGAGGTCCCGGCGAGTGACGGTGATGCCCGCTGCCTGGGCCGAGCAATGCATCTTCAAGCGCCGGCTGGTTCCGTCGGCGGTTGGTTAACCTGGCGCCGTCGTGAGTAGCCACAGAAACAAGGCGAAACACGTCTGCCTATTCTGCCCGATCCGTTTTTCTATCGACAATGCGTATATGTAAGTGTATGGCTACGCACTTTCTTTGTCTTGACAAGTGTATATTTATGTATGTATGCATTTATATATATATATATATATATATATATATATATATATATATATATATATATATGGGTGCGCAGTAATACATGCACCTCATGCATGTAGCAATATATATATTACTACATCAGCAATTACAGCCAGCTATCATCACTTGAGGGAACGGAGGTGGAAGGGGGTGAGAATGGGGTCTGGTGGAATGGGGCAGGGATACACGCTCCCAAACGTGGGGCCTCCTTCGACCTGAAATGTGCTTGAGGTTCCCACCCATCGTTTGAGGGCCGCAGCAGCAGCAGCAGACGGCACGAGCAGAACAACAATAACAACAACAACAACAATAGCAACAACAACGACAACGACACTAACAACAGCACAGACAAGCTAGATATTATACAAGAGAAAATACGGATCCGTGGCGCCGCTCTCTCGAGAAAAAGAGAGAACAACGCATGGATAAGGATATATATATATATATATATATATATATATATATGTATAGTGAGAGAGAGAGATGGGTGGGGGGAGTGAGAGGAATGAGTAGTTGAACGAATGACAGACTTCTTCCTATACAACGAGACGCATCACACGGATCGTAATAGATCGGAGGCCTTAATTAAAAACACGAACATGCACCCCAGGGGTATCATCGATGGGGCAGCCGTCAACACAATCACACACACACACACCACACGTACAGAGTGAGTGAGTGACGTAGGGGCACCCTCCATCCCGTCATCGTACTGTATCGTACTGTGGTACACAGCGGGACGGGGGACACCACGTTTCACGTGCCGCGTTCATGCCGCCGTCTCCGCATGAAGTGCGTCAGAAAAACCAAAAGGTGAACAGGAACCACGGGAATCTTTTTGGTTAGACTTCAGTTTAGTTGATCTGAGCTCAGCTGTCAGCCTTGGGGTAACTAACTGAGACTTCGTGCGTCCAGCTCCGAGCTGTGGTCACCCTGATTTCTGCTCTCGCTAACTAACTCGCTCATTTTTTCTCTCTTTCTCTCTATCTATCTCTCTCGTTCACTTTCTATATATATGTATGTATATGTATATATATATATATATACATACATACATATATACATATATATATTTGTCTTGCCCTTAGTCTGTGCTTCTCAATTCTAGAGGCTTGTCTTTCGATGGCGCTAAAATAGCTAAAGCTGCAACAACTTACGAGCGGGCCAATCGACGGAAGCGGCCCATCGTAGTTTTAGTAGTACTCGTAGTACCCCAGTCCCCGCACCCCCAACCGGGGTCGAGGGCACCTTCTCCAAACGCTCTTCGACAAACGCTATCATCAACATCGTTATCCATGCTGCGAGTTAGCAGCCTTTAATAAGCCGATATTAATGCAGAGCAACAACAACAACAACCAGCGAGCAAGGAGCAGCCCAACAGGACCTAATTACGAAATGCCATAGATTAAAAAACACTGATACCGTGTCGTCGTCGCCAGTCATCATTAATACTAGAGCTACTACCATTGGTTCTAACGAACTATTAAGTATCGCATCTATCATTAATATAGGCGCATGCAATTAGATGCACTTGTCGACGAGTGAATCTGTGGTCCACATGGCAATCATGATGGTCAGTTCGACGTCTACACAGAGTCTAAAGGGAAGTGGAGTGGCTATTTTCATATATATGTATATATATATATATATATATATATATATATATATATATACGATGTTTTTGTCTTCACACTAGCACCGTATGAGCCATGATGTATATATATATAAGGCAGATACAATGTGCCCAGGATTAATTTAACTTAATGCCTAAGCCGATAAAGACGTGCCAGCGCGCTTGCATGAGGCGTAAGGAAGAGTTGCTCTACCTGAAGATATGGTTCTTCACACTTGTTTGACATAAACGGCCTACCTGGCCGTTTCCTGGTAATACTAATTATACCAAGTTAATTAAATCTTTAGAAGAACACGCTTATAAAGTTTTATGTAAAGGAAAGGCATACAAAGCCTTCGACAACATTTTTCCATATCTTGCTTCAACTTCGTCATCATCGTCAATATCATCAGTTCGCGAAGCGGGTGAGAACGTCGATAAAGCTCGACTTTGAGGTTGATAGATAGATACCTACTTCGGTTGACGGTGATGCACACAAGAACGGACTCGTCCCGAGGTGAATCGACCGTTGACTCGGCGGGCTCCTTGAGGACACCCTCGTGAGTGCAGTTGATATGAGCTGCCAAGCGATCCGGGCGAAGGGTACTGCTGTCCTCATCGCGCCCCATCGAACAGCCTGCCGCCACAGCACCGTTGGATGATGCTATATTGTTCCACTGAAGGCACTGCTGAACCAGTATGTAAATGCTGGGGCTTCGAACCTCGAACTGCAACGACAACCACCGACACAACAACACTGAACAGACAGCGGCTGGTATAATGGTAAGAGCTAAGTTGTGCTCATCGACAACATCTGTAACAGCGCTATACTAAATCAGCGAGTGATCGACGCGGTACCACGCAATTGCCATAGGCCAGTGAGTCACTTTTTTATTAGCCGGGACTTTCTGTTAACATTGTAGGTTAACAGAAACCTAGGGTTCGTGTTACCATTAGGCAGCACCATATCGTTGGCGATATGAGGTTCAACTGCATCTTACGTTACTCACCTTAGTTACCTGAGTATTTGCAAGACCAAGTAGAAGAACACAATACAGTTCAAAAACAATAGAGTGAAAAAGACGGAAAAGCGTTGAGCACAGCGTGGAAGGTAGATACCAAAATCAGGGAAAGCTTGGTTCCAAGGGTCATTGCTGATAAACGAAGCAAGACCAACAATTACAACAGCTAAAGATACAGGTAGTTTTACAAGTTCTTAAAATAAAAACCAAGAATTTTCCAAATCTTGTTTTTAATTTTTTCTTATTCGATATACTCCCCGAGAAGCTCAATACACTTTTCCCACCGAGATTTCAGAGCATTTATACCTCTTGAGTAGAATTCCGCGTCTTTAGACTGAAAATAGGCATTGACAGCAGCCTTAACCTCTTCATTGCTGGAAAAACGCTTTCCACCGAGACTATTCTTCGTTTTACCGCTCTCAAGGTAGTCGACCAGAATTATTCCACGTTGGTCCCAAAAAACCGTAGCCATCATCTTTCCGGCCAATGCCGTTGTCCGCACCCTCTTCGGAGGTCCTTCACCAGGTGCACACCATTGACGAGATGCTTCTTGGGTCTCGGGAGTGTAGGGATGGACCCAGCTTTCATCGACGGTCACGAATCTGCGCCAAAAATCCGACGGATTTTTCGACATCTTGGCCAAATTTCGCTGTGAAGCGGAAACACGCGCGTCGTTCTGGCCTTGGTTGAGCAAATGCGGCAGCCATTTTGCTCTGAGCATTTTCATCTTCAAGTTTTCGTGCAGGATGAGATGCACTCTACCCAAACTGATCCCCAAGGCCTCCGCTATCTCCCTAATGTTCACTCGCTTATCTGCGGCAACGATTTTCCGCACTTTTTCCACGTTTTCCTCATCAGTTGCCGTTTTTGGGCGTCCTGAACGTAGTTCATCCTCGGTGCTCCTGCGACCTCTTTCTAACTCATTAATCCAGTTGGAAACAGTGGCAAAATATGGCGCAGAGTCACCGTACACCTCGTCTAACTCAGTTTTCACTTGGGTCGCATTCCAACTTTTGAAATAAAAACGCTTGATAACCACTCGTAACTCTTTTTTCTCCATTTTTCAAAATCACGCCGATACGTTGCACGGGAAAAGCGATCAAACGAAATCGCAACGGCCAATCACCATAATATTTTGACTGCTAGCAATCGAAAAGTTGCCGTTTCCAATAGCGGTGAAAGCGCGAAAAAATTCGAATTCTGAAAAGCTCATTTTAAGAACTTGTAGAACTACCTGTACAGCAGAACTTCAAGTGAGGATGGATTTGGTTGGACCTTGGACCTCTGGGGGAGCTCTGCATGCATGGACACGTCAGCTTAACCTGCATACGCTTACTGGTCTGCCCAGTAGGGCCCTGACAGCTCCATAAGGTGACCATAAAACAGGCTCCTTAAAGCAAGTGATTTAAAAAAGTGAGCACCTTTTTACGTTATTTTAAAAAGTGATTTAAAAAAAGTGAGCAAGGCTAACCAGTACCAAAAACAAAACAAGCTGTATACGCTAGCCCCCGTTCTCCGCTGCAATAAAGTTTTTTTTGTTATGTAGATACTAGCCAATCTCAAAACGTTAGGAATATGCGCGTTATGGACGATTACATTGCAAAAGTGATTAAAGTGCGCTCAGTTAAGTAAGTAAGCTCAGTTAAGAAACACAGAGTACAAATAAAAACGTCATCCGCGCCTATTCTAATGCCAGCTACCTGGTTTGTGGTCACGTACGATACAAGTTTTGTTTCGACATTCTCTGTTTGGTCCTACACGAGGTACTTTCAGAACTACAGGTACGTGCGCTTTGATAACGGTAAGACCTATATATATACATATATATATATATATATATATAATATATATATATATATATATATACACACAAAGCAAATCTTTATGACCTAAGCAGAGCGTGAAGTTTGCGCCTCGTTTGACGCTTCTGTGTTACGATCTTTATACGGGGTGTTTATTCGGCGACTTCCGTCGAGGGTCTTAGGCTACTGTTGTGTGGTTTCATCATCTGCACACTATGATGATCTGAGCGGGGGAGGGGGGAGGCGTTGATATGTGGGGAGTGAGACGTTATCTTAAGGGCACCCAAGCAGCGCCCGAAAAGAAATAGATTGGCCATGCGATGAGATTAGAGCTCGACACGCTTCGTCCGCAGCCACTATCGTGAACGACGCAGCGACTTAAAACCGAGCAAGCGCCTGAGCCGTTTTCGGTGTTGTTTACGCTGCGTTTTCAGTGCTGTGCTTGGCGTCTCCTTTTCTTGAAATTGATGTTTCTGTTGTTGTTGTTGTTGCTGTTGTTGTGTTGTTGCTGTTATGGCTATTATTGTCGTCGCTGCTGTTGTCATTGTCACTTTATTAATATAATTATTAATGGTTTTATTACGAGTATCCGTTCTGGTTGAACACTGGTACTACGTAATATTGCCACTCCTTATTATTGCGCTATTAGGGTCGTTGGTGTTATCACTGTTGTTATCACCCTTATTTTTGTGCAACTATAAATCAGCGTATATATATATATATATATATATATATATATATATACAGATGTGCCAACACATTTTGATTGCATGAAATTATTTTATTTGTCCGCATGTATTTGACTTGCCGCATCTACGTATCAATCGCCGTTGCTATCATAGTTATAGCGTTGAGAGACTTGATCATCTTTTGTATAAGAAACTCACACGCATATATATTTATATATATATATATATATATATATATAAAATAAAAAAATAAAACCTAATAAGTAGGTCTAATTAGTCAAAGAGCCAATAAACGGTAGTCAAATTCCGTAGAACTCGAGGAATACGAGCCTCGTATATATCCAGAGGTCGCGACGTCCGTACTGCCGATACGATGCTGACATTGGACGTCTTATCTATACCTAGACCATATGGTTGGGACACGTCTCGACTGGTAATAGCTTTCAAAGGTATATGGTATGGTTTGTAACAATTCTTTTTACGATAGGAGCATCAATTCAGAATGCGTTTCTTCCCGCCAGCAATATAGAGCTATTTAAGGAATAACCAAATCTCGAAGCGCACTAAGCGGGTCTCTGAACACGCAAGATTTCTCCCACAAGCAGACCTCAATAAAGACCGCACTTACCAGCGCTAGTCATCACCAATAAATGATCAAATTAATTTTAGTCAAGCTGACTTTTGGTGACTTTGGTGGTTTTATCTATGCAATGTGACGGTATTTGAGCTAAATTGGCAAGCCATTTAGTAATACCTTGATGGGTAAACGTGCTAGTGCCACGGCAGTCGATAGCTGGTGATGTGAGGTGAAAGATCATATGTCTCGTTTAATAGCGGTTCAGTCTCGGTTGGTTTTGGGGGACCATAAAGACGCCACTAAGTATTTGCTTGCTTAGATGTGCAATTTCATATGCATGTACTTATATGGTGCTTATCTGCATCCCTTCCGTTTTGAAGTGCATCATAATGTCAATAGTTATTTGTATTTTATAATTATTTCCACTTTGGGTAGATATAAACATTTACATCTGTCACAACTAGTGGTTAATCATATTTTATGTGCGATATGTAATAGTAAGTAATATATAATAACATTTATTTTTCTAAATGATCTACATCATTTTGTCTGGCTGTAGAATAAGCTTGATGACTTAGAGGCATATCTCGCAACTCATGGCGCCATATCTTGTAAATAAACGTAGGTGTTCTACTGTTTTTGTATACACTCTTATATACAATTATATTTACACGCATAGTGTTTATAAACGTATATGCTTACCCGATAACGATCGCCAGGGTCCATGATGGCGTTTATTGAGGCGGATGTTTCGCGTTCGTTGAGGTCCATGGATCTTCCAAGTTGAAACAAATCACCATTTGACGCTGAAATATTTAGCTAGACGAAGAGTATAAAAACAAAGGTGTATATCTTAATAAAATCTAGCGTCACTTGCGTATAGTATGCTTGTTAGTGTAAGGAGACTGACATTGATTTTTCGGGCACACCAGTCTGAGAGGTTAGGCAAATGCTAAAAACCTATATAGTAACGGAGTTACGAGTATGTACAATTATGTTACGATATGTCTAACAGGCGTGTGTGGTGACTATCCTCTAAGTGTTTGTTTTGGCTAGTCCAGCCAAACACCATTTCAGAAGTGTGTCCCGAACGGAGGTGGCGTTTCCACGTTGTATGTCGAAATCCAAACGTTACTTAAAAAACGGAAGATGATCTGCAATTACCGGACGACGAGGCAAGAAATGTGACAGTCTTGCAGATCAGTTGCCTGGTCCGCACGCTAAACGCACCCAAGGTTTTGAATGCTAGGGGGCAGAAATCGCGGGGGGGGGGGTGGGGGTACCCGATTAATAAGTTCTCTCTCAGCTTGTTGTTCTCCGCAAGGTAGGTCGCGTAGCCGCTGGCTTTGGATGTGCCCTCGCGTACCACACTCACTAGAGAGTCGCTTGTCGTTGTCCGCGCAGACGCCGGGCGATTCTCAGATGCACGAGAGGCCGTATGAACTAGAGGCTCTGCAGAAGGTTTCATTAACAGTGGTATGTCTAAAGAGCCGTCGTGCAGTGATGATACACCATAATACACCATAACCGTGGTGTCTCAGTTTGTCGACGAAGTGATCACATTTTTTTCAAGTATATATTTATTTAAGACCTTTAGCTGTACATATAGTTCCTGACGCCGGCTTGATTCGGCTACGGCGAGAAAGGTAAATCTCTTGCCGTAGGTGATGCCCGTAGGCAATGAACCAATTATCGACGCGACGTTTCCGCGTTGAATTTCAACTGATATTCTTTATAGCAAGAACTGCCCTTCTATCGCCGGTTGACGCAGCTCCGACCTCCCGGCTGGTATGACGGCATACGAAGCGGCCAATGTGCAAGACACGGTGACGTCGTACACAGGGCAGCGACCTTCATTCCATGGAACCAGAGTCAGGCCGCCCGGACGCAGTTGGCTGTTGGCTGACAGACCGACCGGCTCTTTGACTGCAGGTATGTGGGCCGATTGCAGTGCCCGGCGTATTACGTCGATCGAGCGATGAAACTTCTATAGGCATCCGGTGGTGCGATCCCTGACATTAAAGTCTCGGTGTCCTTTAGAGACCCGAGGTAGGAAGAAATGGCAATCTGCAAAGCCATGCGATCACATTGTCACCGATAAGGGCTACGTTTGCTCTTGACCATAACTGCTATGTGAGTCATTATGTTGTTTAGAAGAGAAACCATGGGTGCACTGGGAAGCTCCGTTGAGAAGACGTTGTTGCACCTCGACGTTGCAAAGAAGCACCCCAGTCACGTTGAAAAAGTGTTCACGCCTGCCTCCAAACCAGGCCTTAAGGCTCTTCTGAAGGTGGGCCAAGCGATTCCTAAGCTAGACGACTTCCGTTGTATCTAGGAGAAGAACTGCCCTAGTACCTGCCCGTAGATACAATGGCAGGGCCAGCTAGGATCCCAAATCCAGAAACCTCCATTGGAGACGAGTAGCGGTTTGCTATACCAAACAATGCCCAATTTTTCACAGTTTGCAAAAGTGGCAGGCTTCAGCCCTGCAAAAGTGCAATGGAAAGGTCTGGGGTCTCCGGCTTCTTGGTCGCGGAGGGCCCTGCACAAGATAACCATGCCTAAGTGGCTGAAATTAGTTCAGCAGAAACTCGAGAGTGGTCAGTGTCAACTCCTTGAATTCTTAAAAGTTGTCGGCTAAAATGGTTAGATCAGATGAGTTTTGAGGCCGAGAAAGAGCACCTGAGTGAGAAAAGTCCCCGATGGGCTCGCCGAAGAGCAAGGCGTTCAATTACTACTGTGAGCCCTTCGGGTTAAACAGGCAACGCCTAGTAGCTCTAAATGCAAGGCAACTGCTTTTGCTACTATATATACGCGTATTAACATACTTAAAAGCAACATACCATGCTGATTTTCACAACTAAACTTTGAGGTCTCCTTAATAATCTTCCTGATCACTGTCAGGCCACAGGATGAGTTCCACACCGGAGTTGCAAACCTTTTTTTCGATGTCCTCGAGAAATAACATATGATGTCCCGCTGTCCGTACGAATCGCTGAAAGAGGTATTGGGTCCCACATACATATTGTAATATACGAACAATAAACTGCTGTATATATATATATATATATATAAAAAATGTGTATAGTATTTATAATATCAATACTTAAGATTAATATATATATAATATTTAAGATATATATTATTGCTGTTTGTATTTATAAAATATAATTGTCTTAGTATTATATATATATATATATATATATATATATATATATATATATATAATATAAGGTAACTATGACATATATTCCCCACAAAGGGAAAAAATAAAATGGATAGGCCGCAATATCTTGGGTTGGGCACGTATATAGTACATACATATTGTTTATTTCGCAATAACTTTGCATTTCACAATCCCAATATTAACGTTCCTCCTGTTCCATCACCGGATTACGAAAGGCAGGACACGCGATATAGCAATATATATCGACTATATAGCAATGAACTACGATAGTCGCATTATCTGTAACCCATTCCATGACTGTAGGCAGAATAACGTCTGATAGGTGCAAACTGCAATCGCGCGAGTTCCCCAACACCAGTGCGTGTACAGCTTATGTCATGACAACCTCGCAAATCTTCCCGTAGGCTTACGAGACACTGGAACACTTCAACAGCACTGCTCACAGAAGCGTTGAATGAGCGATTCTTCCGTTCTAAAACTCCTGCATGTGAGAAAATTACGAACAATATTGGAATATAAGGTGATGACGTAAGACTTCTACATCTTCGGAGCGGTAACTGTAATAAACTATGTCTGGAAGGCCCATTCAGAGGAACATTGTAATCCGTTGTGCAACACGTGGATTTTATTTTATGCTCTGCGTTACGAAACGCTACCAGGATTGACAAGCGTCCTGCGTATGTAACCACCCCTGCAGCGCTTCTGCACAAATTATACGGCGCAGTCTGCTCAGTTGTAAGATCGAAGAATAGCTTTCTCAAAATGACCCGACCTGAGATATCGTTAAGGTAACTTTCACAGAATTGTTATTTATATAGTCCGATTAACAACTGGAAAACCACGTCTAAAAGACAACTGTACCAAATCGATCTCAACTGACAAAGCGAGAGTAACAGGTGCGCCTTCTCAAATCTCGTGTGATGAAAGCGACAAGTAAAATCGCTGGTTTAATAGTGATTAACTGCAATGACAAACTTTGCTTCAGTTGTGTGTATCTTGTAACAACAACGTGGGCAACACGAATTCTATATGACAATGTACGTATAAGAATCAAAATATGAGTAGAGATTTTTAAACCATACAGGTTTAATCTTATGGTTTGAGCCTGTATGGATCGGAGAAGATACGCATTTAGCAAAGTATTCAACAATATTCTATTAAGTCGCTTTCTCAACTGGTATAAACATTTCGGTACATACCAGTTGTTACCATGAACGGAAGTTGGAGTCGTACTAGAGCGTTTGTCTATAGAGCACAAGCGGTGCTTATCGGCAACGTTGGTCCACAGCGAAGCGTCAGCAGAATATTTTGGTATTTTCGCGCCAACGGTTCAACGTGTATGTGTATGCGTATCTGCCTAAAGACGTTCTCGACTTATCGGCTATACACGTGGGCCAGCCTTGCTGCAGGCAATCCAATCAACGAATCCATCAGCCGCGTATTAAAAAACAGCCAGCGACAAAATGTAGTGGCCGGTCTGCGTACGAGCTCTCGTCACGCGAGGTATCACCCGCTACTGCTGTAGCAGCAGCAGCAATAGCAGAAAATACGGCATGCTGCATTCCGTCGCTCCTTCGCTCCTGCAGAATCATCGAACACATCTGGCGGCTTAAATTCAGCGGTAGTAGTAGTAGTAATAGCAGTAGTAGTAATTTGACTTCAAAGACTTCTGCTAATATTTACCACGACTTCTGCTACGATGACAGGGCGCCGTTTACACAGGAGAACTTGCCGGCCGGCCGATCGACCGACCGACTCCTGAATGCGTCAACACGCCATTTGCCCCAGTAAATCAATAAGGATTACCGACGCATGTGTCTGGCGCAGACTCGACAAACAGACAAATGAAGCAACGAAGATTCAACAAACAGACGATAAACAGGCTTCGTTTGTGCCTGCCTTCGAGCTGTTCGACGTCGGCGGGGCCCATCGTCTTCGTCATCGCCACGTAAAACAAACATCCACTGGTCTCGGCCGATACACGATGGCGCCGCTCCGATTTCTAATCGCTTCTTGCCTACATTGTCAATACCGCCGGCGAGATTGGGGTATAGGAATCGCCACGCAACAGGGGTCGTCACTGCAGGGTATCGTTTCTACCTAGGCCGAACTTTGGGCCGTGCGCTGAGGGCATGGGCAGAGAGTAGGCACCCCATAACACTACTGCCGCCTCATCTGCAATATCTTTATTTATTTATCCATCCACCCTTTAACCCAACCGATGCGATACCGGAGCACGTCTGGAACGAATAGCGTTTGCTGCCCATAGCCTTAGCGTTTCATACTGACGCTCTTGAACATAAAGGCTCGAGATGACAACAACAGGTTTTGAAAAATACAACATTAATTTACTGCACCTATTATTTTATATTGCACCTAATGTTAAAGTGATACTACTCTCTCGTCATATCGATGTCCTCACAGTGTTCCGTGGTTCGGCCTGCAGTGACCCGGTTTGACCCGTAATATCGCGCTGCTAAAAAGACTCCGTGGGAAGTTAATCCGGCTAATTGGTAAGCGCTGCAGCACGAATTTAAAACTACACTTACTGCGACGAATATACACGGCAGATGTATAGATGTTTGGCGTTTCTATGTGACAGAGTAGAGTACGATGGGTATAGTTTAGAAGAAGAATAACGTCTTCTGAGTTGGCTGCCTGCGGAAGGTGCAAAGTCTTTCTTAAAAACCGTGTTGGATCTACAGGTGGAGGCGTTTTACTGCTGATGAATCCTAAGCTTTTCTGCGCTGAGGTCGACCTAAGCAACACTTTCTCTATATTTATTGCGACGAATTAATTTATTACTGATAGAAAACAGAGTCCGACTTGTCTGTACATATCTTAGTTCGACCGGCTCGCATCTTGAGCAGACGACACGAATGGAGAATCTGATTGCTGATCGAAAAGAGATTGTAACTGGCGACATTAGAGTTGTTCTTTCCGGCAATCTGAACCACATTAAGAATTAACTGGTCTAGCTCGTGTACTGTATCATCATCACTGGCTATTGGCCACTCTGGCTAATGTTGACTCAGTTGATAACATTTCTGTATCACTACCGGCAATAGGCAGCGATCACCAGTTTTTCACATTCATCATGTCTGCGTGGTGAGTGTGATCCATACAGTCTGGTTACACCTGACTGTCTGTGGTTTTTGGTGGGCCTATGACAAAGTGACTACGAAAGGATACTCATTAATCTGACTGCGACAAACTGAACTACGTTCTTCTCTGCCTGCTCTAACGTGAACGACATATACAATACGTTTCATGAGAGTGCCTTGTTCTTCCTGCTAAAGAAATATTTGGGCTTCGGAGGGCCTCATATACCGAGTTTAGGAGGCTAAACTCTGACATTCAATGGGTGGTAAACCGTCATCTGAATACATCCACGCAGGAAAATGGACCAGCGCTGCAGAATAAACTGAACAGACTGCTGCATAGAAAATTAAGTATGGAAGAGAGCAGTATTGCGCAGTCGACTGCCCCCAATTCTGCCCACAAACATGTGCAGAAGCGTATGAGGATCAAAAACAGTCTTGCCTCGATTAGGAGACCCGACGGCACAATCGCCACTGACGACCAGGAGGAAGCCAAAATTATCAGACTTTTTTTTGCAGAAACCTATTTTACCTAGGATGAACTGAAGGCTCGGAACACGCATGACGCCCCACCTATGTCAATGCCAACGCCCGAAATGCCTCCTCTGAAACGTCATCGCGGGCTTGCCAACAAGCGGAGCGCAAGCCCTTCTTCCCAATATTCCGGCTCTCGTCTATGAAAAGTGTGGCTACGACGTGTGCGTTCCACTAACTATTATTTTACTCCCCGTTCCCTCGACGAAGAACCTGTACCTAGTCGCTTTCGATGTGCTAATCGTGTGACCGGTACACATACGCGGAGAAGAAAGTGATCCGAAAAATAAAATGCCGGTATCACTCTACCATCCCGTCTCATGCAAATGCTTCAAAAAGGCCATCGCCCAAGAGATCTGTTGGAATGCAAATGCACAAGGCTTTATTTTAAAGAAACAATTGGCGTATTGTTCCGCTCACTCCACGCTTTTGCAGTTGCTTGGGACCCAAAATGGCTGGTGTCTCCTGGTAAATAATGAAAGACCATGCAACTGTGTGTACTTCGATTTCAAACCCGCCCTCGAAAGCACCACACACTCAAAGCTTCTCAAGCTCCTCCTGGATTAGGAAGTTCGTAGTCGTATAGTTATTTAAATGAGGGCCTTTCTGTCAAATAAACTTTTGAGGTATAGGGTTAATAATTGCCTATCATTAACGGCAGACGTCACATCTGGTTGCCCCCAGGGTACCATACTTGGCCTATCCGTGTACATACTGTACAGTGCCTTTCTGAAACAGTAATATCGTTTCTTTCAAAGAAACGCTGAACAATTTTATAGAATCGTGCCAGCGACTTGATATTAAACTGTCGGTGGATAAGTGTCTGTCTTTCACTTTTACCACTTTAACAACATCCAATTTCAACTACATTCCTCACATTCTAGAAGCAGCAACGTCGGCTACAAGGTTGGCGATTTGGATTATCCGTTCTTTTATAATCAAACAACCCACTCTCTCTCTCTCTCTCTCTCTATATATATATATATATATATATATATATATATATATATATATATATATATAACTGTACAAACAAAATGTTCTCCTGTTTTTGGTATATGCCTCACTAGTGTGAAGTCTAGGCTTCCTTGGTATTGAATGGATACTGGCCAGTATTCCTAAAAAAGTTTGTTAAACGTGTCGCATACCGCTGCAACATTAGAGAAAAATGTTGAATGCGACAATATTGTTGAATTGTGACACACGCACATTTGCTTGCACATGTAAAGAGCCCGAGCAAGCAGTGAGATTTTTTAGATAACACTACCAATACTCGCGTGAGAACCAACATCGAGGCCAAAATTGTTGCCAGGAAAGCGATCGCTTAAAAATATTTCGCATGACCCTTTGTACGTAAGCTCAAGCATGTACAACCCGATATCTATGCCGCGAGAAGTAGTTCTTCTGTGGTCTCAATAAAGCCCCCCTGCTTGTATGAATACAAATAGATAACAACAACAGGAACAATTACAGCAAAAGTTTAGCTGCAATAACTAAAACAGCTTCTTCAGTTAGCACGACTAGTTTGTAGCAGCCTCAACAGCAACAACAAGCGAAACATTTTTCAAATTAATTGTTGGTACATCACCATCCGCATTTTCCAGTTAGTTGCCTCTCTCCCAAAAAAATCAAAAACGATCAAGTGCCACATTAGTTGTTGGTACACCAGAAGGAGCAAAATGGAACGACATCATAATTGGTAAGGACACTATTACCAAAGCCATGACTATCAATAAATAAATACTAAATTGAAACTTCCTAAAAAATGGCAAATATACATTATTGTAAATATTACTGATAAAATAAATTGAAAACAATTAAAACGTGTGTTTTTCTAACCAACGTACGGCAACAGAGCACGAACCTAGCTCCACAAGCTGCGTCGGTAAGACCCACTCCGATGTTGACAGCTCATCGGTGCCTTTATACGACACACAGATATCTTCGTTATAGAATCTGAAAAGTCAAAACATTTTTGGTGACCAACCAGCTACCTGATGGTTAGACTCGACAGATAAACTTCAAATGTAGTGTTAAAGTCTAAGAAATTCCGACCAGGTGATGGCGATTCTTGGGATTCACTTCGTACGACTACTGGAAATCGATCTATGTACAGTTTTTCGTTTAAAGCTCCGCGGCCGCTTAATACGAAGTGTCGAGGTCCAGTCGAGACTAAAGTTAACCTTAAATATATATATATATATATATATATATATATATATATATATATATATATATATATATATATATATATATATATATATATATATTATATATATACGAGTATGTACCTGTATGGCTCAGAAAAATCTCACATTTAAGCTGAAGATATTCCTATGGAACAAAAATCTTGATCATGTGAACAGCGGCAACCGTAATACTCAGCAGCTGCAGCAACAATAAGCATATCTTGTACGTATTTTATCTACGCTGAAGCACGATACTCCGATGCGAAAAATCTTTTTGAGAATGCTGCAGAGTCTAACCCGCTTTAAGGCTATGTACGCGTCAGCCCACACTTTGTTTACTCTAGGGCCCGACTGTCCGCCAGAGCGACAGTTACCTAATTCTCAACTCATTTCGTGTGATAGTATGGTGCGTCAAAATGATGGAGAGCAACGAATGGATAGGATTTCAGAAATGCCCCAAGTCGTGGCCCTACGAGGAGTCTGATGGTGGCGGGCGGCCTTTAACTTAGCTTTATTTTCCATCATCCATATAAGTCTCTCTTCGTAACCGAACGAAGTTAGGGAGTTTGCGTGCAAGCACCGACGATTGACTTTAACAAGCAACCCCCGCTAGCGCGAGCTCGATAGGTAGGTAAATACTCACCTAAACGTGCGCCGTTCGATGTGGGTTAAAGCGTTCATTTCGAAGACTTTCGTATCGCTCTCAGTAAGATCTCTCACATTATTGTCGGCCAACAGCTCAGTGTGATTTGTGTTGCTACTGTTTTTGTTCTCATCGTTGTTGCGGTGGTCGTTGTTGTTGTTGCTGTTGCGGCCGCTGCTACTGCTGCTGCATGAGCAGCGGTATAGGCGCAGAGAATCCTCGCCGACCATCTTCACTCGTTCCGGGTCCAGATCAACAAGCGCCATTGTTGTGGTGTCGTTCCGCAACCTCAGACAGTGGCGGACTTCATTGCGTGGCTAGAGGGAGATGGAGAAGGGCGAGGGACGACGAAAGCGAGATATAGAGTAAGCATAGACTCCGCACGAGCACACACACGATCTTAATTTTGTTTCATTCTTATTATTATTATTATTATTATTAAATTGTCGTGTTGTTTCTATAAGTCAGGAGTTACCCACAAAAACTTTAACGATAAGCATACAAAAGCGTAGAGAATGCAACGAAACGGAACCTCGTTCGGCTCGGTGGCAACTTAAAGCCAACCGAAAGCGTGTCATCTGAGTGAACTACTCAACTACACGGATTGCCAATTACAGCAGGCGTCATTGCATTGACGTCTTCCGGACGCGCTACCCACACAACGGATGGACAGCACGCACGCATGTCTGACCACAGTAGCAATGAGAGAGCCCTTATGGCTACAGTTATTATACGTCATACTGAAGAGATTAACCTCGCGTCGTATTACTACCATTAAACTAGATCGTGAAGTTCTCTTCTCAGTCGCTCCTTCTTCATGATGTATAATAACACATGTTTTAAAAATTATATAAATAATATATATATATATATATATATATATATATATATATATATATAATGCGATATTTGATAACAAAACTCGAATGAAGACCGTTCGATAAGTCGGGCTCATCCCGAAGTTGGCAGATCAAAGCTCTTGGTGATAACTTGGCGTTTATTGGATAGGGAGGCTGAAATCAGATTCTCACGTGTTCCCACCAGCTGAGGTACACCCAGACTGAAGGTAGGTAGGGGAAGGCGGCCAGAGAATGCGAAAGGGAATGAGGCAACTGTTCAACTATCAGCGAAGCCGAATCTATACGGCTGGGGCCATTTATCACATCGATCGCACTTGTGCGTCGAGACGCCGCTAGCTGTCCAGCCGATGAGAACGGCAACAGTGACGCTTGAGGCAAAGTAAACAGTTGCCAGCCAACACGACGGTAGAGCGATAAATCATCAAGGTGGTGATACACAATTTATATATATAGATATATATATATATATATATAGATATATATATATATATATATATATATATATATATATATATATATATATATATATATATATATATATACATATATGTATAGCAGAGGCCAAGGTAGATAGACAAGGAGAGAAGCACCTAAGACAACAACAGCAACAGCAAAGCGGACCCGTTAGTAAAGCTGCGCAGAACATCCTTAAACTTTTTTTGTCTTTTCTTGTCCTCCTTATGGGTCTTATTTGTTGTTTATTTTTATTCGCTCATCTTATTTCTTTACGTTCGACTTGACTCGTCTGTTCGTCTGAAAGTCGGGATCTGCAGCCAATCCTGCGGCGAGAGCAATCGATCTCACGTCTTCGGCCGACCACCAGGATTAACCGGTATGACCGGTGGTAACGTCCCGTGTGCGAGCGAGATCTAGCTATCAGGTCGGTAACCAAGTCAATCAAATAGAGGAGGATATCTCTAAATGTCAAAGTCCAAAGGATCGTGCTGGAGTTCCGTGCCGGCATTGCGCTACCGCCGTAAACGCGTACGTGCACTGCACAGCTCGCCGCGCTGCTGTTGCTGATTCGTGATGCGAGGAGTCTTCGATAATCGCTCTTCTTTATGATCTGCCAGTGAGTGTCGCGAGTGAGGCTCGCTCGCGATGTGGCTGCTCTGATAGGCGCGCGAAGGCAGCAACCAGCCAACGGCACGAATAATGAGCCAGATACAAATAGTGTCCACTAACTAAGTCTGCACACACACACACACACTGTCGCCAAGTTTTTTCGAGCTACTGTTGCTCCGTAAGAGCTACGGCAGCCAGGCGTAATAGAGAAAGAGAGAGCGAGAGCGAGAAAGTTAGAGAGACCGAGTGGGGTTGGGGCAGAGAGAACGAGTAGGTTGAGCCAGAGAGAATCTAAGTGGGGTTGGGGTAGAAAAACCCCAAGTGGGGTTGGGGTGAAGAGTAATACTGAGTGGGGTTGGGGCGAGGAGAAGTACGGAGTGGAGATGAGGCAGAGGTACACCGAGCGGGGTTGGGGCAGAGAGACACCGATAGGGTTGGAGCAGAAAGAGACCGAGTGGGGTTGGAGCAGAGGAAGGCAGAGTGGGGTTGGGGCAAAAAGAGACCTAGTAGGGTTAGGGCAGAGAGAGACCAAGTGAGGTTCGGGCGGGGAGAGTATTCATGTTACAAGATAACGACGGGGGCCAAGTATACCTGTTGTCAATTGTTTATTATCGGCCTTGACCAGGCTGTGTCGTCCTTTGGACTGGGTCACTAAGTCGTTACGTCGGAAGCAGGGACCGAGGACTGGAGGGAGGGGGGGGAGTGGGGGGGAGGAGCAGCCTCTTGACGAGTCCTCGTTTTCATCATTATCTCTTTCTATATCGCTACCACCTACACCATTCGATTCAACATCATGCTCTATGCGCTGTACTGGGAATAGAATAACAGCGCAGCTTGTAATTCTTGTCGCGTCAGTGTTGTTGTTGTTGTTGTCGTTGCTGTTGCTGTTGTTGCTGCAGCCGCCGCCGTCATTCTCGGTGTTGTTGATGTTGCTGACGATGTCGTCGACCGATGTTGTTGCTGGCTTGAGCGTGGGTCCGCGAGCAACCCACGATATGTCAGCAGGAGCAGCGGGAATCGTGAATGTGGCAGAAGTCATGTTGTAAAACAGCCAGTCAGCGTGAACAGACCTGTCGCGCTGTTGTGCTTCGATCGGCCCCTCCTTCTTCTCACCCACCGGCAACGAAATGACTGCCTGACTGACAGACGACTGACGGCGGACGGCGAACTCAGGCTCTCGTTCCCAAAACGAGGTGTCGTAAAATCGTAAATAAGTTGCCCGAGGGTAGCTGAGACGCCAAAGTCATCCCACGACCGCCACCACTACCACTCCGGCAAATGCTGCTGCTGCTGGACAGTACCAACGAAGGTCAACTTCGTCGACTTCGTCGCTAAGTTGAACCAGGGGCTGGCGAACTCCCGCTGCTGCTCTGCTGTTGTAGCAAGCAGGCTCGGAGCGGACTTCGCGAGTTCGTGCCATACCGAAGAGCTGAGGAGTAGGCAAACATACGAGACGAGACGAATAAACACTAGTGTTGCTCTGCGTGCGTACGCCGGTGTCTGTGTAAACGACGTCACTCTCTCTTCCCTCCTTCCGTCCCCCCTCCGCGCGCTTTCTCGCCCTCTTTGCTCCTCTCAAAATGTTGCTGTCTCTTTGCGTGTGCTCGTGCATACTGGGGGTTGTACGTACATACCCCGGGCGGCGGCGGCGACGGTGGGGGCAACAGGCACCGAGTGTCTGTCTCGCTCTCCGACCATCTATATATCTATCTCTACAGGGAACTGGCTCGTCCTCCCGGCGCGATCTACGGGGGCTACATAATGATGATGTTGATGATGATAAAGTCAAGAACGCACAGCAAACGTTTCTGTCGTCTTCTATACGACAACGACGATTATATAGTGGTAGTCGAGAAGAGAAAGGTCGCATGCAGGTTCATGTGCGTGTATGTGTGTGTGTGTGTGTGTGTGACAAAGTATAGATCAGCATCAGATCCGATTTCGGTAGCAGGTACGGGAAACAAGACCGCCGTGGTAGCAATTATCGCTTCATCTGGCGCCAGCACTAACAAACTACCTATAGAGCGCAGCGTACTCTTCAGTTCCGCAGTAGAGCAAACCGGTGCATCGTCGTCAGCATGCACGACATGTCTGTGAACATGCGCACATGCCCTACACATTTGCCTAACACTTGCGCATGATAAACGGAACGATGATGCGATGACGTGCATGTATACAAACGGATATAGACAAACGAAGAGGTGAACGCTTTTTGTCTTGTATAGTTAACGACTATCTAAGCGGATGCCTTAAAACGACATAGTATAGAATGATTTAGGAACTGGCAGGCCATGCCAAAGACCAATTTCTACAGATAGAACATAAAGGCTGCTTAGCCTCGAGTTGTTGAAGACGCGTTGGGCTAACGTCGCGTACGCTAGTCCATATGCATCACGTGCTTAATATGTACATTCGAATATAACCTGTAAAATTTGTTGAGTCCACGTTGATTGTCAAACGTCGTGCGGCGTCCTAGAAGTTTCTAGTTTGTTCCGCCATGTTGTGTATTTAGTTAGAATATTTATTTAACTTTAACGTGAAGGTCCAGTAACTGGGAGAGTTTTGTGCGAGCTAACATTGTGTGAGAGACATAAATGATCAAAATCGGTAGTACTGCAAAATCTGCAATAGTAAAACATGTTCCAGTAAGAGAAGCTGACTATGAGCTTGCTACACTTATAGTGTGGTACGATTTTACATGTTGACGACTCAAAATAGCCGACTCTAGCGGTTCAAGGTTAAATCATCATCATATCTAAGGGAGAGGTTACGCATTTATGATCGACGACACAATTAGACTGTGTCCTGCATGGTGCCTGTCTTGCACTTGGATCCCAGTGATAATGTTGTCGTGTTGCTTACAAAACACGTGGCAGCCATGCATAGAAGATCCTATTCTGTGCGGATTGCTATAAAAATGACTGAGTCTATAATTCAATGTCCGGCACCATTGTTTCGTTTAGTTGACAAAATAAAGAAACCTACAAAAGGCTTCATCATCCGTCATACATCAGGAAGACAATTTAAGACAAAAATCGTCCTTCTCACTCTTTAAGGGACGGCATGCTGATGTAATTAAGAACGCACACGCAGACCGCAGTGTTCGCCGTAGTTGTTGGAGCAGAACTTTGGTTTCGTACATAACAAATAGCAAACGAGACGATATTAGCAACTATTAGCCTTACAGTGCATAGTCCTATTTGTACGAAGCCTTTCATACCATTCACAGTAGACGCGTTATAGAACTACGAAGTTATGAAGGAATGGCCACTAGGCCATAGGAGCGGAGACAATTCCGCTGGCATAATCGGTTTGAGACGAGTGATAGAGTGACGAGTCGGCCACTCAAACGAGTTCTTCGCAAATAAACTACTGCTGTCGCTTCTTCGACACCTGAGAACCACTACAATATGAGACAAGCAAACGGGTATGCGGCATTTTTGGTCGGTGGGCCAGTCGGTTGACCGGTCTGCCTGCGCCACAGGGATTGTCCGATGGCCTATGGGCGATCCACTACAAAGCCAAAGGACACGCAAGCATGGTTAGGCCTAGCGGCTTATCATATCAGGTTCTCATCACCACCTACAAGTTTATATCTACATATCTATCCATCCATCTACCTATCTATAATCACCTCTCTAAATCTTCCGATTATTGTTTCGCTGTCGATGTGTCGGCAGTGGATGGAAATCATCACGCTCCCAGATCGCCCAGACACACACACACACACTCATCTGCTTCTGTCGCCCGCCTTAAGCCTGTCTTAAGCAGGTTGTTTATGGTAGATGGCAGAAGACGCCGATGGATGGCGCTTGGTGTTTGCTTGGGAATGCAAACATTTTTCATCGTTTCGTGCTGCACAACTCGCTTGTGCAGATTAGCATGCACAGAATACGCCATTGCTTATCATCATCATCATCATCGGTGATGATGCTCATGATGATGATGAATCAGAAGAGAGAGAGAGAGAGAGAGAGAGTCCGAGTCTCGAGATTCGTAGATCATCATCTTGGGTTGCCCGTAGATGTCTGTCTCGTAGGCGATGTCTTTGCAGCACCGATCAAATCACCGATCAAATCCGATCGGTCGGTCGACAACAGATGACGAAGCCCCTCTCGCCAGACAGAGAAACCACCGCTGCGCTCCGTTTGGACAGGCGGCGAATCGTGCAAAATGAGCTGCGTCTATGTAGTTAGCGCGTTTGGTTACGGCCGACGCCTGAGTTCCACGCTGAGTACAACTCTGAGTGGCTAGATCAGGATGGCACTGATACAGAAACAACCAACCAACATCGGCGACAACAACAACAAAAACAACGACATCAAATACAGTTGTTGGCAGCAACGAGAACAAACGAGAACCAGCGGCAAGAAGAACCACATATCGGGCACATATGAAAATGATTGAAGCAATAACAACAACGGCAAGCAACAACAACAACAACTAACAATAACAACAACCACAATAACAACAACGACAACACAACAACACTCGATGTTCCTACAGGTGTAATCCAGTCGGGTGTACAAGTGGTCGGTCTAATCCAGCCAGTAGCTGAATCGTGCTGAAGGTCGGCCGCTGCTGCTGCTGCGGCTACTGTGTCTTCTAATCCTAATGGCGATGTTTGTTCGCAATCGAGTGTTTGTTCTGGCCGCCAAGCGCTACGGACATGCTGAATTGTCTTCAAAATACACCACATTTGGCGTGCGACGAAAAACGGCTACCGACCCATCGTTATGAAATGACAGCCACGCTAAATGGCAAACTCTAAATAAAGACACTAGATGCTCGATCGCAACAGGTGTAGATACGCTGGCCTCGACACTGTACGGCTCTCTCTCTCTCTCTCCCTCGCAACGATGGCTCTGCACGTTGTGACCCTTGAGTAACTAAAAACGCAATTTATATGCGTTCCACATATAATAAGCATGCTTGACAGCTGTGATGGAACAACGCAAACATATGCATTTGTACGCATCTCGGCAGAGTACTCGCCTCATTGCTTCATAGACGGACGACCCCCATAAATACAAATGTGCAGCATTGGGGCTCCAACGAACCCGCGCACCTATGTGTCTCCTCCGGTTGCGAGGCGCAGGCGAATGCACCCACCACGCTACCACGCTCGACTCGGCAGAGCACCGCCATCTACGCGATGCTTTGGCATCGGGAAAATTCATTACAAAATAGACATAAGAGCGTCTTCATCAGTGAACGCACGGACACATCTGTGAACAATACCTATGTCAATGGCGGAGACTATGACCAAACCTCTGTACTAGGAACGAAAACACCGCACAGGATACCCGACGGCGGATGAAAATATTGGTCGGCGTGTTTTGGCTATTTTGCAGTCTGCAACTTTCCCTTGCAGATGCACGCGAGCAGAGGTTTGAGGTCACGGTTTCGGATGACACCGCGACCGCACATTGTAATCTTCGTAGCACACGTTGCATCCACTATGTCGCAATAAGTTACCTAGCCGTAAAGACTTTTGGGAGATAAACGCGATTAAGTTTTGCCATAAACTTCGTTCGACACCCACTGACAAACTTAAATACGGGAGACAATCCGCAAAGTTTTGTCAACGTTTTCCCATACATGGTTCTTTATGGCTATTATTTGTGAGGAACTTTATGTTGCACATTAGCGACTGCTGCTGCTGGACATCGTTTGCATCCGAATTCGGGCGAGGGGTTCGCAATTAAAGCCACATTTCGGGAAGAGTTTAGTAGTATCTTACAATACGGCAAATTGTAAGATTTAATTGATTTAAACCTGCGGCAAAGCCTATCTATATTTAGAATTGCCTCACTTGTGCCTTCATAAAGCGGCAAGAGGCCGCCTTGCTATTGTGCGCTTCTTGGTAATCTGTCGGCCAGTGGTAGGAACGGCCAGACTCAAACTGAGGTAAGCAGAAATTGAACCTATTCGTGCGTCTATACAAAATGGTTACTTAATGTAAGCGACAGCCTCGGCAGCGGCGGAACATCTCAACATCCACTTTTCTTATCAGTTTCAAGGCTTTCTCGATATATCGCTATTTCCCGCTCGTTACGAAGAATGACACGGCGGTTAAGAGTCAAAAGTGATAGCCTCGACCAATTTGGTCAAAAGAAAAATGTTCTACGATCGAATAGGCCTGCGCTGAGACGATAACAAGAAAAATGCAACAATCTATAATTTCCCTCTGGAAAGTAACAAGTCAAGAGTCTACTACTAGCCAGCACTGCACAACCCCCTTAATACGCTCATTCTGTCATAGCTTGACGGATAACGATTCCTCTGAACAGCTTAATTTAGCCTTTAATATACGAGTCGTTTATCAACAAGCATACGTAGAGGCTTCAAGCTGTGTAAATGGGGTATTTCTGTGCAGGGACGGAGCTGCGCATGTATATATATAAATATATGTATGTATGTATATATATATATATATATATATATATAAAATCGTGTTCAATTACCTTAGTTTTCAAAGATTCAAATCTTAAGAGGATATACACCGCTTTGGACGGGTACGTGTGAGAGATTTGAGATTAAAAAGCGACTTGTTGCGACTGAGTTGTCGGTCATTACCTCCATTTTGTCACCTTGACAAATCTATACGTATATATATATATATATAGGCATGTGTCGATTTACGTGGCTACTATTGGAGATGCACTTTATTGTCGCCGTTGTTGCCGTCGTAGAGAACCAGCGTGACAAATCGTCGACAGGCAGGCAGGCAGACAGATAGATAGATATATAGACAGAAGATAGCCATCCAAATAGCTATCTAGTATGAATAAACACCGGCACGACGGCCGTACGCGAACCGCGCAACCTGTTCGAACGACGGCCTGCTTTTCGTCAGCGGTCATCAAAGTCAACAGCAGCAGCAGCAGCAGTAGCAGAAACAGCAAAATTAGCAGATACCCAACCAGAGGGAACTATGAGAGGGAGAACGCGTCGTCCTCGTGCATCGTTGCTTTTGTTATCTTTGTCGTCAGCGTCGTCGTCGTCGTCGTCGTCACCGCCGTTGTCAGGAGCTTCAGGCCGGTTCCGTCAAGGCGTCGACGACAACGACCCGGGTCCGTCAAGATACGTTACGTTGCTCTTCAACCAGGCGGTTATCTGTTCACTTTTCGCCCATTATTTTCTACGCTTTGTTTCAGCTCTGACACTTTTTCTTCGTCTCACGTTGCTTCCTCGGCTTCTTCATTTTCTTATTATGACTTTTCGTTTCGCTTCTTTTATCGTTCGGCTTTTGATAGTCGCGCTGGCTTATGGCTTTGGCGTTTTCGAGCTACTTTTTTGCTGGCTGGCTCATTTTCCGTCTGTGAAGTTATCGAATCGTCAACAAGTCAGCATCTCCTTGTTCACACGCGTCCCAGTCGTCGCGCGTTACTCTAGCAACTTTAACAACGACAACACCGACGGCGAGTAGCGGTATAATCTGTACGTGAATATATATATATATATATATATATATATATATGCATATATTGCAGGTTTATCTAACGTAACACCCTGATGCTTCTGTAGTTTGTCTTGGTCGGACAATTTTCAGCGACGGAGACTCGGCTACCTTTTTCCTTCTTTTATTTTTCGTACTCCTCTGGAAATATTACGAGATAATAGAATATCTTGTATTTTCCCCTTTTCTGGTTTGTCGCACGCAGTTGTGAGTCTCGTCACGTGTTAACCGCCGGTAGGGGGGCGCCTGCAGGGTAGTGTCGAGACATGCAGCCGAAGTTGGGTCAACTTTCGGCCACCCCTGCGTGCCCTGTTTGCCATAGTTAACGATCCACCTCTCTATCCTCTTCGATGCAACGATGCAACCCGTTTTAACTCGTTCCTTCTATGTGTGTGTAAGATGGTGCGTGATTACTTCGAACTGGATCGTGATAACCATATGTCATCACCTATCCGAAGTATCAACAATTCGATTATCGTCTTTTGGCATTTATCACCTATCACCTATTATTTTTGCTACTACTGCGGCTACTATTCGAGTAGTAGTAGTAGTAGTAGTACTGGCCGTCGTAGAAGTGGTCGTACTTCTGCTTGCATTGCTACGGCAGCCGTTCGGCAAAATGCGGCGTCGAGGCGTCAACTCGGCGTTCTTGTTGTATACGAGTTTATACGTATACAAGTAGATGTGCCAGGGCAGCACATAAGCGCGCCAATCAATACCTAATGTGTCAGTGCAGGTGATGGATTGTGCGAGCAGTTTTTTGACCCGCGCCAACAGCAACAACAGCAGCAACAGTAACGACACCACAACAAGCACAACAACAGTGGCAATAGCAAGGAAAACAATCACCAGGAAAGCTATGATAAGCCGCAGCACCTCTCTCTCTTTTATATATATATATATATATATATATATATATATATATATATATATATATATATATATATATATATATATATAATTTTATAACGCTCTGGCAACCACATTTTAGACGCTCGTAATGGGCTAAGTTGCCTGTGGCACATCTATCGTCATCGCGTTCTCGTACTGGAATTCTATAGGCTTCCTCCAGCAGATGTATGTAGCAGCAGGGTAATGACAACCACGTCCAACAAATTCAACCAGCACGGCCGGGGCTCGAACTAGCGATGTTGTGCTAACCGTAATTGCCATGGCAACGCCCCGTTTCGAACGTTGTGTTATATATATATATATATATTGCAGACACGGGCGATAGCCCTTTCTGCAAAAAACTGTTTGAATGTATGTAATTATGGAAGTTTCAAGCTCAATGAAGAATTATTGAACTTATTGAATAAGTTTGCCGTCCGGAGAAGACAGTCCCATAAAAAACAAAGCAATATATATATATATATATATATATATATATATATATATATATATATATATATATATACAGGTTTATTTCACCAGAAATTGGTAGATGCTACCTAAAATTTCTATCGGCTAATAACATCTTTCACTACTGCATGCATTGAACCAGCTTCTATTTCCTTGCATTGCAGTATGTGGTATCGGTCAATATTACATGTGCCACAATATTTACATACACAATCTTCAATTTCAAAGCAATACCCTTTTAGGCATATATATTGGTGGTAGCCATGCCAGGTAAGTCTGCAGAGTACCCGTCTGTTCACTTGCATTCCCTGCTTCCAACGGTCTGTCGTGAATGCAGGACCGTCAGTGAAATTCTCGATGGCAAAGCTCAAATTACGCTTTTCTCTGTATGCGCGATATTGCTCTACGACGAGTGGGCTAAAAACGTATTTGTCCAAGATAAGATCTTCCATAAAGCTTCGCTCTTGACATAGTTCCATCGCCAAGGTTGTCGATGCGTTACGCGGCAGTCCGAGCATATATTTCACAAAATTTGCTTATAGACGAACGCGTTGATCGATTCAAATCGCTTATTGGCTGGCCAACATCAATTCTTCACCTATCGACGATCTACGGAACGACAACAGGAGAAGCGGCGGAGCGACGCACAAGTGCGACGCCAGACGGGGTGAAGAAAAGAAGACGCCTGCAAGTTATTTGCTTGCTGAACTATCATTCCATAATATTAGCTTTGGCGCGGTTACTGTTGTTGCTATTGCTGTTGTTGTTGACATTGTTGTTATTGTTGTTGTTGCTCTTGTTGATGACATTGTTGTCTTTGCTGTTGTTGCGTGTTGGTAGCGGCGTTGCGGCCTGTGTCGGTGGTGAGTCCCCTCGGGCGCCTCTGTGCCGCCAAAAACTGCCGCACTCTCACTACTACTACTACTACAGCGAGTCAGTCCACTTGCGCTGTCTTTGTACTCGATCGACATAACAACTCTCCATTACTCGGTGTTTCTATCTCTGCGTCTTTTTTTTGCCCGCGAACGCCCGACGAACAACAACAACAACGCGTGCGCTGTCCGGCCGTCACAACGGCACACCTATATCTATCTGCTCGATTGTAGGCGCGCCCCGGCTATATTGTATTATCTTATCTTATCTTGCGGCGATAAGTTAGCTGCTGTCACTTCTGCTGCCTCTGTTGCCGCTTGTGTTGAACGCTATTGGTGTTGTTTTTTTGTCCTGCGCACGTTCTTATGTCATTGCTGCTGCTGTCGTCGGTGTTGTTATTGTTATTGTTGTTGTTGTTGTTGTCGTCGTCGTCAACAACAATGCTAGCATTGCTGTCAACGTTGCTGGTCGTGTCGTTGTTGCCGCTTTTGTTCCGATTAGGGAAATCAGGGTCGAACTTGTTCTGTAACAATGCGTAGCTGCTATTTTCATTGCAGTTACTACAAATGTCTACCTCTGCATAATAATAATAATAATAATAATAATAATAATAATAATAATAATAATAATAATAATAATAATAATAATAATAATAATAATAATAATAATAATAATAATAATATTCTGGTAAAGCTGATATACTACGTGCCGTTAATGTTTCGCACAACAATATACTAATAATAACCAGCACAGGATGGGTAGCAGAACACGCTGAACAGGAAAAGATACGTAAATACGCAGATCTCGAAAACATTCTTCACTTTGAACTGGTAGCTATGGAAACATTAGGATCCATAAACAGTGGGACAGCAAAATTAATTCGGGATCTGGCCAGAAAAATGGTAGCAACGACGGGGGACCAGCGCTAGGGTGAGTATCTAAGACAACTTCTGTTTCTCGCGGTGTGTAGAGGCAATGCCGCTTCTATAATCGGCGCCATGGGATGAGCAGCTAAATAGCACTTGCTTAAATCGACGCGACACAGTTCGAACCTCACACTAGATGCTGATAACACAGATAATAATATTGATAATAATATTTTTTTAAACAGAGGTTTATTATCATTATGTGCATGTATCGCAATTGCTATTATATTAATTATATAACATCATTGTTATTGCTCGAGTGTCGCTTACCACTCAACATCATCTTGGCGTTGCCTCTCCGAAGCTCCAATGACACCCTCTGTCGGAGGAACGCGGTCGATAGTAATAATAATAATAATAATCGTCATTATGCTGGGCATGAACATATTCCCGTTGTTTTTTGTCCAACAGCTATTAGTGTTACCTCTACTGTTATTATTGCTATTGTCGTCATTGCTCGTTTTTTCTTGCTGGTGCGATTCGGGTTGTTCACGTTTTTGTCGTTATTGTTTGTTATTGTTACGTTGTTTGTGGTTTCTATCGGTCAAATGTCGTTGTCGTTTTTGTTGTTGTTGTTACTGGCGTTGTTCTCTATTCCGGCAATAAAATGAAGAGTAAACAAAGGCTTGTGTTGGAGAAAGCGGATGTGCCGGTGACGATGCCGGGAATACGCTGTGGTCGTCGTATATATATTATATATATACTTATTATATATATATTATATATATACAGCTCGTCAGATAGGCACGTTGCGAATTAGGTGCTGACGCGAAACTCTACGTTAACGGGCACACGTGTGCGGCTACAACGAGCTTAGTGCATTCAGACGTGCATACAACTTATATATATATATATATATATATATATATATATATATATATATATATATATATATATATATATATATATATATAAACAAACATGTTGGACGACAAGGATCGCGGTCTCGCTACATCGGCTGCTCGACACACCGAGCCTAACTTGATGGCAGCAGTTTTGTCGGCCACCAGCGACCATCACATTCAATAACAGCGTTAGGTACACACACACACGTTAGAAGCCTACTTTAAACGGAATTTCGCTATTCCTTGTCCGTCTTTCTT